>CM054061.1:263524783-264004479 GCA_028641055.1 Alopecurus myosuroides
TGATCAAATAAAAGCTGCCTTTATTACCCCGTACGGGGCTTATTGCTATCTTGTTATGTGCTTTGGGTTGCGGAATGCTGGGGCTACCTATCAGAGATGCATGCAAAAATGCTTGCATGATCAAATTGGCAAGAATGTGCAGGTGTACATAGATGACATTGTCATCAAAACGAATAGAACACATACTCTGCTTAGTGATATTGAGGAAACCTTTGCCAACTTGCGCAAGTACAGGATGAAACTGAATCCGACTAAATGCACCTTTGGCGTTCCGGCTGGCAAGTTACTCGGTTTCTTGGTATCCAGCCGGGGCATTGAAGCCAATCCTTCAAAGATAAAAGCTATAGAGAGCATGTCTTTGCCGAGATCACTGAAGGATGTGCAGAAGTTCACCGGATGCCTGGCTTCTCTGAGCCGCTTCCTGGGCAGAATGGGCGAGAAGGCCTTGCCTCTCTAACAGCTGATGAAAAAGAGTGACAAGTTTGTCTGGACACCACAAGCTGATGTGGCATCCAAGGAGCTGAAGACCATGTTGGGTAGCGCTCCCATCCTGGCAAGCCCGCTACCCAAAGAGCCAATGCTGCTCTATATTGCGGCTACCAACCGAGTAGTGAGTGTGGTGATAGTCGTGGAGAGAGAAGATGAAGGCAAGACTGTGCAGCGGCCAGTGTACTATCCCAGTGAGGTGCTATCCAGCTCCAAGCAGAACTACCCGCACTACCAGAAGATGACTTACGGCGTGTACCTGGGTGCCAAGAAGCTCAAACATTATTTCCAAGAGCATCCCATCACGGTGGTGAGTACTGCTCCCATCTCGGAGATCATGGGCAACAAGGAAGCAAGCGGCCGGGTAGCCAAGTGGGCAATCGAGCTTGCCGCGTACACTCCTCTGTACGCGAGAAGAGAAGCAATCAAGACACAAACTCTGGCAGATTTCTTGGTGGATTGGGCCAAGATGCAGTATGAGCCTCCCTTGCCGGAAACCAACTACTGGAAGATGCATTTTGATGGCTCCAAAGTGAAGGAAGGCCTTGGTGTTGGCGTAGTGCTTACGTCACCCAAGAGAGATCAACTCAAATACGTGCTGCAGATTCATTTCAAAGCATCTAACAATGTGGCCGAGTATGAGGCAGTGGTGCATGGTCTGAGGGTAGCCAAGGAGATTGGGGTGCAGCGTATCGTCTGCTATGGCGACTCGGACCTGGTGGTGCAGCAGGTATCTGGCACCTGGGATGCTTTGGATGCCAACATGGCATCCTACCGGTTTCTGGTGCAAACCATGACTGGCTTCTTTGAAGGGTGTGAATTTCATCATATACACCGAGCTGAGAATAATGCAGCTGATGAGCTGTCCAAGTTGGGGTCTTCTCGGCAATTTATCCCGGTTGGGAATTCCTTGGAGCATTTGAGAAAGCCATCCATCAAGCCATCCCCCAACTCGGAATCTATCTTTATTCCATCTCTGCCAGGAGAGGAAGCTGTTCCAATGGAGATTGATTGGGAGGCTGCAAAAGAGAACCCGGGGACTGTCGTCTCCAACCCGGGGACTGGCACCTGCAACCCGGGGACTGCTCCATTCAACTCGGGGACTGTTGCATTCATCGAGGGGATCCTTTTCGAGTACTCGGGGACTCGGGGACTCGCCCCCAAATCAGAAGAGGTCTTGGTAGCTGATCCAATGGAAGTGGACGAACCAGTGTTTCCCACACGGGAGACACCGAGTTGGGATCTGCCCATATTATCCTTTCTAACGGACGACACATTGCCAAGTGACGAGGTCACAGCCAGGCAGATACAGGGAAGATCCAAGGGCTACACTATCCTCAACAAGGTGCTGCACAGAAGGAGTCCTACTGGTGTGCTGCAACGCTGCGTTGAGCCAGAGGAAGGAGAAGAAATTCTCGTGGAGATACACCAAGGAGAATGCGGACATCACGCCTCTTCTCGGCCTCTGGTCAACAAGGATTTTTGGCATGGCTTCTTTTGGCTCACGGCCCTGAAGCAAGCTGAAGATATAGTGAGAAAATGCAACAGCTGCCAGAGATTTGCAAGTAAGATCCATATACCAGCTTCCGAGTTGAAGACCATTCCCATTACTTGGCCATTTGCAGTTTGGTGTTTGGACATGGTGGGTCCTTTCAAGCCAGCTAGAGGCAACATGACTCATATCTTGGTCATGGTTGACAAGTTCACCAAGTGGATTGAGGTCAAGCCTATTCGGCAGTGTGATGGAGTCACAGCTGTGAGTTTCCTGAAGGATGTGATCCTGAGATACGGCTACCCGCACAACATCATCACTAATAATGGCACAAACTTTGTTGAGGATGCTTTCGCAAGATTCTGCAAAGAGAAGCAGATCCGACTAGATGTTGCATTGTTGCGCATCCTTCCTCCAATGGGCAAGTTGAGAGAGAAAGTGGCATGGTGCTATCCGGCATAAAGCCAAGGCTGATTGAGCCATTACAGCGAACCCCTGGTTGTTGGCTGGACGAGTTGCCGGCGGTGTTGTGGAGTCTAAGGACTACCCCTAACCGATCAACCGGATACACACCATTCTTCCTGGTATATGGAGCCGAGGCCGTGTTGCCCACTGACCTAGAGCATGACTCGCCCCGAGTAACCCTCTACACTGAGGCGGAGGCGAGAGAAGCTCGAGAAAATGACGTTGGCCTGCTAGAAGAAGCAAGAGAGTTAACTCTGTCACGTTCAGCTGTCTATCAGCAAAACTTGAGGCGTTATCACAGCCAGAAAGTAAACCCAAGGGTTTTCCGAGAAGGAGACATGGTCCTTAGGCTCGTGCAGCGCACGGCCAGGATGCACAAGCTGTCCCCTCCGTGGGAAGGGCCTTTCATTGTGAGCAAGGCTCTGTACAATGATGCCTATTATCTAGTTGATGCACAGGCACCCCAGAAGAACAGGCCGGATAGAGCTGGAGAGGAATCTAAGCGGCCCTGGAATGTAGCTCTACTCCGCCGCTTTCATTCATGAGCAGAAAGTTGTATGTATCTCCTCAACCAAGTTAAAATTCTAGTCGGCACTCCAAATTCAAACTCGGGGACTGCCCTTGTCCAATTTTGCTCTGTGTGGTTCTACACTGTTTTACTTTGTCTACTCGGTTGCTTTACTTAGAATTTCATAAGCATATCTAGTAATGTGGTTAAACCCAAGGGCCAATTCTTCGACTTTGCTGCTGTCCGCAACCCGGCTTCATGGCAAGCAAGAGAACAAGCCAAAGGTCAATGAGCACACAAAAAATTGCTAAGGAGAAGAGAGGTGTAGCAACCGAGTAGGGTGTTCTTTACTGTTTCTGTTGTCTCTTTTCGGTTAAGTGGTGGGCAGCGTTACCATGCATTTTTCTAAGTGGCTAAGTATTTGAAACTCAAACTTTGAAATCTTGTGACTCGACTACCAAAAAAGCCACAAGTGGCAGGTAAGAGCTAAGACAAAGAGAACGAGTGGATAAAAATGCAACTCGGGGACTTGCATAGAAACGCAACCCGCATTGAGACAGAGTTGCTAAACTCTTAAACAAATAAAACTGAGTACCAAAGGACATAATTGTACCGATTACATATGCACCCGGCATCCCGGGGATCTAATAAAAGTTTGGAGATAAGACTTGCAGGAATTACACAACAGTAGAAGCAGTGTTGTTGGCAGAGGCAGCTGGATCGGAAGTTGATGTAGCCACGGAGATGGGATCCATTGCGGAATCGGACGCTGGAGTGGATTGGGTGCCGGACAGAGGGTAGAGACCGTGCGTCGCAGCCCCAGCCTCGCCCAACTCAGGAGTTGGCTCTTTGATCACCATATCGGTGGTGATGGTGGCCTCCTACGCGGCGGGTTGCGGCTGCTTGGCCTCTGGGTTGGCTGCCAACTCGGAGTCCTCAGCATTGCCTTGCTGCTCGTTCCTCTTTGTCCCCTTGGCCTCTTCCTGCTTGGATCCCTCCTCCTCGGCACCTTCCTCGAACTCGGCCAAGTCTTCGTCGGTAATGCTATCATCATCATCATCATTCTCGTCATCATCACCTTCTCCGACATCCGTGTCAGGCTCGGTGGGGCCGTCGATGAAGACGCTGGTGTCGGCGTAGGAGGCGAGCTCATAAGCCACCTCTTTTCGGCGAGCGACGCAAACCGGATCTTCGGTCCACTTGGAGTCTTCACGGCGCGTACTGATCCTTTGGAGATCTAAGTTCTCGTACCAGGACAGGACGAAGTGCAGCAGCTCGTCAGCCCTGCCCGAGCTGCGGAGGCACGCCATTTCTTGAGCTCCACCTTGACCTCATCCAGGTGATCGGCAATTTCGCGGAAGGTTTCCGGGATGTTCTTCTTGGGCCAGAAGAGCTTGTGCAACTTGATACCGGTAGACACCATGGAGGTGCCCAGGCCCTTGAGGGAGCGGATTTGTGTCTTGATGTTGAGGAGATGGTCATTGATGCTGGAGGTGTTGTCAATATTCAGACCAGAGGCAGCCCTAGCCTGTCTTGCCTTGTCCAAAGCGGGCACACCAGCGGAATAGAGTTCCGGGAAGATATCTTCATAAGGAACTAAGTTGAACCAGAAACAGTGGCCGAGAAGAAGTAAAACCGAGTAGAAGAAGGCAGAGAAGAAGAAAACAAAAGAAGAAAGGGGTAGCGGCAACTCACAGTCCATGTCTACCAGCAGGGCTCCCAGCTTGACTTTCCAGTCCTCTGCTTCTTGGAGATACTTGTCATGAACGTGGCGCGAGTCATTGATTTGGACCTCGAGGGCTCGGTTCCTTTCCTTGAGCATGGTGATTTCCAGCTCGACTGCTCGCTTCTCGGCAGAGGCAGTCGCCTCGAATTCCTGGTTCTCGCGGACGGAGTTGATTGCGGTTTGGAGCGCGTATGTAAGGTCGACCTGGAGTTTCTCAAACTCTCTCTTCTCGCCCGCGCGCTCCTTCTCAATTTGGGCCTCTCGGGTCTGCAATTGCTGTTGTACTTCAGCGGGTGTGAGGCAATCCAGATGCTGCTCCCGGAATTTCTTGTATTCTTCTGCAGGTAGAACAACGTTATCAGCAGAGTAGTCAAGTGAGAGAAAGCAAGTGCAGAGAAGAGAGATGATGGTTCACCTTCCAGGGAAGTGATCTTGCTTTCTGCAGAGGCAGTGAAGACCTCGCAGTCCTGGTGCCTTTCCACCAGAGCCTTGAGCTCGCCTGCAGAGAAGACAACAATTGAGCAAAAAAGCAAATAACAGGCGTAAGTACAAAACTCATAAACCGAGATGCTAAAATCTTACTCTCTAATTCAGAAAGCTTGAGGGTGCGCTCCAGGGCTTGCTGCTCAATAGCATCCTTATCTTTTTTCTCGGCTTCCAGGGCTTGGTTCCGCTCCCTGGCTTGGCGGTGGTTCCAGAGAAGCTGACGGAAAATCTGTGTCCTTTTCTGGACGCTATTCTGCAGAGTAGAAAGGAAAATATGAGTATTAGAAGATTTGGCCCGAGTAAATGTCAACTCGGTTGAGTCTTCACCTACTCGGCCCGGATCTTGGGGACTGGGGGAATGACTAAGAGAAGAAGAGAAGAGAAAGAAGAAATCAGGAACTCGGAAAATGCAAAGAAGAGAGAGACACTTACCACATAGCTTTGCTCGATGTCCTCGGCGTTCTTGCGCAGGACAAACAGCTTTCTGGCCAAGGTGCAGCAAGGGCTGGCAACCGTCATGCCAACAGAGCCAATGTCGGCCTTGTTCCAGTCCGTTCGATAATGGTCGAGTTTCTCCAACTCGGTACCATCCCAGGCATTGTTGCCGAGCACTTTGCTGTCCCAGGCTTTCCCGATGTGGCCTACTCGGTCCAAGATTGCCGCAAGGCCTTCTTCGGGAAGCTCCTCCTCGTCTTCACCGCGGGAAGAAAGTTCTTTGATGGCCAAGGATTCCTTCTTCCCCTTGGACTTGGAGACTCCCACGGCTTGGCGCTCTTTGAGAGCGACTAGTCGTTTCTCCTCCTTGGACAGCGGGATTTGGTGGCGCTGCGACAGGTTTGTCCAATACTCGGGATATTTGCGCTGCACGATGGCGCCTGCACCAACACTCAGTTTCTCGACGGGGCCAAAGGTGACCCCGGAGGAAACCGGGTTGGCGCTTGGAGTGAGTGTCAGCTGGGTGCTCTTGACCGGCTTCTTGGACGGCTCACCTTGCGGCTTGGGGGGCTGCGGCGCCTGCCCAGCCTGTGAGGCAGCGCGTTTCGGCTGCGTCCGGGTTGCCTCAGCTCCAGACTTGGTGGTCTTCTTGGTGCTTGGCGTGGGGGTTGGCCGAGAAGGCGGAGGCACTTGAAGAGTTGGTTGAGGAGGAGGTACTTGCTGAATTGGTGGAGGAACTGGTGCGCAGAGTGGAGTCGACTGCTGAGTTGGCGGCACAGGTGGTCGGCTACTCGGTGCAGCGTCCGACTGCACTTGGTCTTGGCGGGCTGGCTCCACCACATCGTCTTCTACCCGCTGCTCCGCAGCGGGATCAGGCCTTTCGGCGACATTGTCTTCTACCCGCGGCTCGGCCGTGGGGTCATGCTGCTCTGCAGCATTGTCTTCACGCTGCTGTTCTGCAGCAGGCTCTGGACGCTCCAGGGCGGCGTCTCCTTGCTGCTGCTTGGCAGTTCGCTCGATGTTCTCCTCCGCTGATGCAGCTGGGGGAGTTGGCGGTTTCTCGACGTCGGCAGCATCTTGGGCAGCCTGCTGCACTTCCGGCTGCTGCTGCTTGGCGGCGTGGTCGGCATCATTCCCGGCGCCATCATTCTCGGCACCGAGATCTTGTTCTTCATCAACAGGGGAGGACGCATGCGTCCTACCCTACGGTTCCTGGTCTTCATCTTCATCCGAGAGATCTACAAGCTGATCTTGGGGCACGGGTGGTTTCTTCTTCGGGCTTGGTGCAGCAGTGGCATCAGCGTCGAGAGGCGCGCTGGAAGAAGAGATAAGGCCAGAAAGAAGGCAGAAAAAGGGAGAAGGGAAGAGCACAACAGAAAACGGCAATAAGTCAAGGTTTACTCGGAGAACACTTACCCCTTGCTGGTGGGGGCCTTCCTCTTACGAGAAGCGACGGCTTTGTTGGCTGGCTTCTTCTTGGTTCTCTTGCCAGTAGGTGCATGTGCATCGCTACCAACCCTCTTCCGGGTAGTGGGAGCAGCCATGGACACAGGAGCCGCGTCCACGGGCTCCTCCAGCTCGTCCACCTTAGGCTCCTCTGCAGAGAAGAAGGGAGAATTCAGAATAAGAAAAAAAGAAGGGAAGCAAAGCAAACTGCGAGTAAACAGAAAGGTGAACCAAGTCACCTTCGTCGTCTTCGGACCAATCCCGAATAGAGGCATCTGCTCGGGACTTACCGGGCTGATTGGTGTGAGGGATACACAAGGTATCTTGGGTGTCATATGCCTTGGAATCATCCTCAGTCCTGTCATCGTGCCAGTTGGCCTCGAAGATCTCATTGTCCTCTTCTCTCTGGCGATTGATATGCTGTTGGTACAAGCAAGCACTGTGAGTTAAGTTCTCGGATAAGTGGTTCTACTCGGAACAAGCGTGCAAACACAAAGCATATTAAGCTAAGTGTTTCTACTCGGGATAGCGTGCAAACATAAAGCACATTAAGCTAAGTGGTTCTACTCGGAACAACGTGCACACATAAAGCATACAAAGCTAAGAGGCATTCTACTCGGCACAGCATGCAAATACAAAGCATATGAAGCTAAGACGAATTCTACTCGGTGTCAATTGCAAATAGTAAGGGTGCAGAGAAGAGCACTAACCTGAGGGATCTTCTTGGTGCGGCTATACGGCATGAAGCCATATGCCCAGTTGTCGGTGAGCGTGGTCTGCATGATAGACCTGGCCCAGATGGCCACCTCAGCCTTGCTGAGCTCAAAGGTCGTCGTCCTGGTGCAATCCCGAGGACCTCCCATGTAGCACATCTTGTGTGCTCGCTACTAGAGCGGGAGTACTCGGCGAGAGATCCAACAGGCGATTGTGTCGTCCTGAAGGAACCCTTCCGAGCTCAACTCGGTCATGCGCTTCTCGACCTGGAGGACGTCTGGCACTGTCTTCTTTGGATCGTATCCCCAGTTCTGCTCGGTGGGCAACGCGTTCACGAACTTAGGGAGCCCTATCTGGTTTTCGATGGGCTTTCCCTTCTCGGCGGCGACGTTCTTCACGTAGAGGAAACCGCGCTGCCACTTGCGCACGGTTTCCAATCCAAGCAACCGCGGGTGGTGCCCGGTCTTGCGCTGCAGCATCATCACGCTACCCGTCTGAGTCATCACGCGAGGGGCTTCAGTGTTGCCAGGATCGGGAACACTTTGCTTGCGGAGGAAGAAGTACTTTGCCCAGGTCTGGACTGTCGGGTAGACGCCTAGGAAGGCTTCACACATAGTGGCATGTATGGAGAGCATGACAATTGCATTTGTTGGAAGATAGTGCGGCTGGAGGCTGAAGTGGCGGAGGAAATCGGAAAGGAATTTCGAGATGGGAAGGCCGAAGCCGCGTTTGAAATGGGAAAGGAATACTACGTACTCATCCTTCTCGGGTGCCGGGACAAGCTCGGTGCCAGGATGCCGGCAAACCACGCCGGGAGGAACACGACGGGTGTTTACCAGCCATTGGCAGTCCTCGGCGGTGACGTCAGAGCCCTCCCAGCCGGCTCGGGCGGAAACCACCTCGTCTCCGCGCGGAGCGATGGAGGCGAGGTTGCAAGTTGGAGAAGAAGAGATCGTCGGAGTTGAGGGCGAGGATGGCGGTGACGGCAAGCCGAGATTCTTGCTCTCAGATCTCACAGTGGGTGGCGCAGTGAGTGCTCACGATGGCGATGTGCGCAACGGCGGCGACTGAGGAGGCGGGAATGCAAGATTGGGAAAGGAGGAAGAGATAGAACAGGCAGGCGGTGCGGGGGTATTTATCTCGCCCCGCGAGCTGCAGTTACTACTGGATCAATCATGGGCATTGATCGTGCGGCGTGGGTTAACTTCCCGTTAGAAACGCACACAGCGCGAAACGCGCGCGTAACGGGCGCAGTTAATCCCACGTCCGAGATCGTGGGCTCTCGAGTATCCGTGCGACGTGACCTAACGGGCTGTGGGCCCTAGGCGCAGAGACTGGTGCGTGTCCTGCTGTGTCCCTGGCATCGAGGCGTCGGGGGAACGTGGGAAGGACACGTGCCCAGTAGCGACACGAGAAGATGGATTTGGTCTGATCCAGCGGGATCGCGTTCAAAATTTCGCTAAGTCAAGTTACTCGGCAGCACAGTAGAGAGAGTGCTCTACTCGGCTACAAGGAAGTTTCTTTTGTGACCACAATTGGAGAGATTTGAGAAGGAGTCCTTGGTCCAAGTGGAGGTGCAACTCGGCATTACTACTTCAAGAAGACAAGTTGGTTTAAGCTGGCAGGGCCCTGTGAACAAGTTCACTGGACTCTACCAGCTTCGGGGACTAATGTCGGGGGGCTACCCCCGAGTAGGGGTAAGGAAAGTGGTAGAATGAAGATCAGAGTACTGTTGGCCGGGTTGGTGGCTACCCGGGTACCTTCTACCCGGTAGTCTCTATCCGGTCATAAGTACTGAAGGCCAAGAGTAGATATTGAGGAAGATTGTATTCGTCCGGGTAGCGGTCAGGTGGTCCGGGTAGATGGGCTGCGATCCTACCCGGGCAAGGAGTCAATGGTGTCGTTCTGACAAGATCCCGCGTATCCTGTAGCCGTACAGGCGTGCGGTTCAACTTACGGAGTGCGTGATTATCGGCGCTACGGCGTGGCTATAGTGAGGTAGGCGTTGTCAAGTCCTGTCACTAACAGAGGGGACAGGACATGTCAGGGGACCTACTCTATGTGACTGACAGGGTGGACAGGTCCCATCTGCCGAACAGCGCGGCGACTTCCCGCACCCGCGTCAGCGAGAAGCCGGAGGCGTGCTCTGCTTCGCAGAGGGCGTGTCCCATCAAGTTGTACCTTTTAGTCTTTGTTTATTCGGCTGGGCACCAGTATATAAGGTGCCCTGCCCACTTCTGCGCGAGGGACGTTGCCTCGTATCACATTTATTACAAGGACCAGCACTAGAGCGAGAGAGAACAACTGAGTGACTACTCGGCTGAGAGACAGTTTTGTACTGTGGCTACTCGGAGATTATACATACAGAGAGATAGGCAGGAGTAGGGGTGTTACCTCCACACGAGGGCCCCGAACCTGGTTAGTTCTTGTTGTTTGCAGTCTTACCTGAGCGCGGCTACTCGCCGTGCGATCCCTCCCCGGATACCTACAACGTCCATCGGCCCCAAACTTAAGCCATCCCATGGCATCTGTCTTCTCTACACCACGACAGTCGTACTCATGCCGATCTCAAGACCGAGAAGATGTGCACCGCATTCCGGTGGTGCCTCCGTGATCGGTCACAGATACAGCTTGATGACGACCTCTGTTCCCTCGATCCAGCAGGCCAGCGGAAGTAGAGGATCCCCCGAAACTCCAGCAGCACGACGGAGTGGTGTGGTGAAGAATACCACGGTCAGTGCTTCCCCAAGCAAACGACCATGGAATGGAGCAGTGGGTGGAGAGAAAAGAGGTGGGACAAGTGTGTGGAGGAGTGAGAGCTCTCACCCTCCTTTTATAGAGGAGGGGAAGGCAACCCAAGGAGGGGTGCGGCCAGCCCATGGTGGTGCCCCCATCTTTTCCCTCTTTATGTGAGTGGACACTCCACTCACACCCACTCATGCTCCACTTAATCTCCACTCAAAAATCTCAAAGGTTTTTCTTTAATAAATAAATAAAACATTTCCATTTCTTTATTTCAGCATTTTTTAATTCTATTAAAAAACATTTGCATATAGCACATCGAATCATTTGTTAATTCTATTAACAACCATTCGATGGAAAACCCCTTGAACTATTTCAAATTTACCCGAAACAATTCCGGTGATGTCCAAACTATTCTCCGATATTCCGTATCCACTCAATCACGTCATCAAACCTTAAGTGTGTCACCCTACGGTTCGTGAATAATGTAGACATGATCGAGACACCTCTCCAATCAATAGTCAACAACGACCTGGAGATCCGTAATGACTCCTACACATTCAACGATGTATCTAGTGATCGTGTGAACCATAAACGTCGTAACCAATTCCCTTTGTCTCGCAATATTTTACTTGTCCGAGATCCGATCATTGGTATCAACCATACCTAGTTTAATCTCGTTACCGACAAGTACTCTTTTACTCGTTCCGTGATAAGACATCCTTGTGACCTAGTCATGTGCTTGCAAGCGGTGTAGATGTGATATCACCGAGAGGGCCCAGAGTATATCTCTCCGTTATTTGGATGGACAAATCCCACTCTTGATCCATGAGCCTCGACTAATACTTTCCAAATACCCAACGGCACCTTTATAGTCACCCGGTTAGGATGTGATGTTTGATGACATCAAAGCATTCTTCCGGTGTTAGTGATTGACATGATCTCATGGTCTAAGGATTAGAGTTACTTCGTATGTTTGATATAAAAATGTAAACTTAATGACTTGATCGTATTGTTATACTTAATTTTGGGTCTATGTTCATCACATCATTCTCCTAATGACATGACCCCGTTATTAACAATATCCAATGTTCATGATCAGGAAACCTTGATCATCAGTTAATCAACGAGCTAGTCAAACAAGAGGTGTTACTAGGAACCATTGTTTGTTTATTAAACACACATGTATCAGCGTTTCCGGTTAATACAATTCTAGCATGAGAAATAAACATTTATCATAAACAAGGAATAAGATAATAACCACTTTATTATTGCCTCTCGGGCATATTCACTTCAGTCTCCCACTTGCACTAGAGTCAATAATCTAGTCTGTAAGCACTTAACACAATTGACGTTCCAGTGTTATTGCCATGCTTCGCATGGGGTAGACTTCATCAAAAAGATCTGAACTGTTCAGGTCCTATCGTATTTGCATGTCTTTGCGTCTATACGCATCACTCATTTTATAATGAGATGGCTTTGTATATATTTGGTCAATCGGTGAGACTTTAATTCCTCAGCTTAAACTAATGTTACTAATATTGTGAAATGTAGCTTTATAGTGTCATCATTCTTGGAAATACACCAAGTTCAATGAAGAACTTCTTGACACAAAATACTCATATTATTTATTGTCAACACAACGATATACTTAGCCTTTGTTGTAGTACCCGTCACAATACTTTAATTTTGAAACTCATTCAAATCCAGCATGGAACTTTCTTCCATCCTATTGTGCTACCCTTCAACACATATTTTAATTGACATAAAATTACTTAAATAAATGACAAGACTATTAGTGTAACATATTAGAACAAATATTTTGTCATTACTACATAGGAAAACATATCCTTAGTATTTCTAAAATGGCATAAGGATCTCTCCCACTGTTGTCTAATCATCATATGACTTATCCTTCTATAACATTCTATAGCACAAGACTTATCTGATTGTGTACATAGAATGGAACACATGACTTAGAAATCTCAATTTCAATTATGCTCGTCATGTGTCAAAACACTTGAATATTGCTCAATTCTTTTCCATGTTGCAAGAACCCCTTCTTGTCATTTCGATATTGACTTACTTCAATACTTCATCTATGTAATTTGGCTCAACCATATCAGGCGCTTCAGTCCATCTCTCGTAGATATCGATGCCCAATATCTCCTAAGCCTTTCATCAATATGAAAATCTTATCCGTGTTAATTTAAAATCCATATTTTCTAATCAACCATATGTCATCTACATAAAGCATTAGAAATATGTCTTAGCGCTCCCACTTAATTTATTGTAACTCTACAAGCATATTTACCATTCATGATGAAATCAAACTCTTTTGTCAACTTCATTAAGGTAATGATTCCAACTTCGTTATACTCACTTCAACCATTGAAGTTTGCATACCTTTCTGGCAACCTTTTGAATTTTACAAAACTCACAGACTGTGTCAAGTACACACCCTTGATCAAACTTCCTAGAGAGGAGAGTTGATTTTGTCATTCAACTGTAATATCATAATATGTAACTTTTGCTAGAACTATCCGCAAAGACTTAAGCATCACTAAGGAAGATCAAAATCTTATAGTAGTCAACTCTTTGAACTTCGTCGAAAACATCTTTTCGACAAGCAAAACTTTCAAAGAATGTAGATATCCATGTCTTTGTTTCTATATAGACCCGTTTGCTATCGTTAGGCAGCATACCTTTCGAAAGAACTACCAAGTCACATACTTGATATTCATACAGGGATAATATTGTGGATACAATGACTCGTAGTAAATTTTACGAAATCAGGGACCATCATTTTCTTCCTTTCTAAGTTCCGGGTCCTTTGTTGTCAAAACAACACTTTACTCTTAAACCACAAGTTGTTCTAAGTACAAAGTTTTAGAACTTTTGTGGTTCAGTTTGCAAACTCATTCGAAGTATCTACAACACATGTAGTGTCTTCTACTTAGTCAAAATAGGAAACCCCGGAACAACTTCCAGTGTTGCGCTACTCTTGACATGATAACAAAGATTATCTAATCTCGTCGAGTTTCTACTGTCCTCCCACTCACTTGTTTCGCAAGAACTACTTTCTCGAGAAATCAACCCTTTCTGACAAACAACATTTGTCTCTGGTTTCGTGATAGGAGAAATACTCAATGGTTTCTTTGGGATAACCTTATAAACATATATTTATCATATTTTGGTTGTAAACATTTTACACATGCTATGCGTACCAAAACTTAAAAAAAAACAATTCAGGTCACTACCCAAGCCATAACTTATATGGTGTGAATTTCAACAGATCATGATGGCGCTCTTTTCAGTGTAAAAAGCGGTAGTCTCTAATGTATAAACTACAAAAATATAATGGTTTTTTATTTATCTTACCATGTCCAACAAGGTTTGATTTTGTCTCTCAAACACTCCAAAACTAATGTGGGGTGTTTGAGAAGGATAGGTTGTAGAACAATTCTGTAACTCCTCAGATGTTTTGCTAAACTTGTAACTCAAACTTTATCCTTTTATGATCTAATCATAAATACTTTATTATCTTGTTACGATGATTTTTACTTCATACTAACAATATTTTGAACCAATTAAAAAATGTCAAACTCCGTTCTCTTTAAATAGATATACTCATATATCTACTCAAATCATCGATGGAATTTGATGAATGAAAAATTAATCCACCAAACACAACTACACATAATGGACTATATACATCAATATGTATAATCTCCACTCAATTAGTTGTCCATTCTACTTTGGCCTATGAATGGAATTTTAGTCATCTTTTGGAAGAGGTCTCACAAGCGTCAATTTATTCAAAACAAAATGACTCTAGAAGTCCATTAACATGGAGTTCCTTCATATTTTCCTTTCCGTTATGAACTAAAATGGTGATGTCACAATTTAGGTGAAATTCTTTTACGTCTTGCAACATTTAGCAGTTAGTATTATAGATGTTTACTTTACCAACACGATTTATATTAAAACATCCATCAATTATGGAATATGGTCATAGTTTGAACAATCTTATTTGTTCTCACAAAAGACCGGAACAAAATAAAAACTTATTAAGTTCTTAAAATAAATCTTGAATGGTTGGTTCGATACGACAATGAACACAATAACACTTTATTTTTGTTCTTGTCATGATCGATCCCACATCTACTACTAGTTTCTTTTAGGCCCTTGTATTTCTTGCATTGTGTTGCTTTGTATGACAACTCATACCAACCAATCTGGTATGAAAATTCCCAAAAATACTTTGTCAACTAGTAATACATCTATAACTTGTATATCAAGCATATACTCCTGAGTTGTACCTTTCCATTTATCTTCTTTTCTGCCATATACCTTTTTGTAATTCTATTTTCAATATTAACTTTCCTTTACAGAAGAATCATTCAACATCAAACAATGCTAGTCATACTAGCAGATTTTCCTTGGCATGTTAGTCATATACTATCACCCATTGAGTCATACTTTGAGTTTGATTGTTATACTAATATCACCATATTAATAGCATTCTTCCGGATTCCACTCTTAGCAATCTCCAAGCAAGGTGAACTATTTTACCCATACTTGTAATCCATACCATTATAACAATTTTGTGATGAAGCTACTATAGCTCGAAGGAAGGAATTTAGAGGATAATATTAGCGCCCAACTTCTTGGAAGATTCAAACGCCTAGCGTATTCAATCATTGCATATATTCAAATAATATAAGCATACATTGTCACACTAAATTATACTCAGTCATGTTGCCACAAATAAGTTTGTAGATATCAATATATATTTCACTTGATTGTTTCTGAAAACAATTCTTTTCAGTTCCTAAATTTCCTTGATCAACAAAACATTCTTTTGAAGATAAAGTATTATGGAAGCAAGTATGACACTGGATTCTAAGTAGGAATTATTTGCTCTCTAGATCAATCAATCATTAATCATATGGATCTAGGTAGGTTATACCGAAAATCTACAATAGGACTCAATTTTAAATTTCACTAATACGATACCAGATCATAACAGTTATATCTCAATTAACAATCTAAGTGTAAGGTAGTTTGTGGATGCCAATGAATACTACAATTTATGCAAATTCACTTTGATTGGTTGTTCATGATAAAATAAGTTCAAGTTAATTCAAAATTACTACGTGACCTCCCACTCAAAAACAACATCCCTCTAGTCATTTTAGTGATTACACAAACCAAATTCACTATACCAAAACCGATCATCACGTGAGATGATGTAGCCGCAAAGATGAACATCGACATGTTCATCATATCGTCCATATGACTCATGCTTTACCTTTTGGTTACGTGTTCCGAGGTCATGTTTGTACATGTTAGACTCGCCAAGTAGAACCATATTATTGCGTGTGTTCTGAGGCCATGTATGTACATGATAGGCTCGTCAGCACCCGTTGTATGCGAACGTTGAGTCTGTCACACCCGATCATCACGTGGTGTCTCGAAACGACGAACTTTCTTAACGGTGCATACTAAGAAAGAACATATTATTATCTTGATATTAAGTGAGAGTGATCACCTTATAATGCTACCGTCGTGATCTAAGCAAAATAAGATGCATAAAAGGATTAACATCACATGCATGGATAATGTGATATGATATGGTCCTTCTTGCGCTTGATCTCCATCTTGTGCATCATGGTATGATCTCCATCATTCCACTGGAGCGGAATCAAGGTCCATGGCACCTCCATCTTGTTTGTCCATCAAAATTACAACATATCACATGGATATGATATAAAACACACATGCCATAAATAATAAGACAACCATATGGCTCATGCCGGTATGTCAATAATTTACAAAAGATATCATCTCGTACATCAAATTTGTAACATTGACCATGCCACATCACATGCCCTGCAAAAACAAGTTAGACGTCTCTACTTTATTTTTGCATATTTTACGTGGCTTGGGCTTTCGAGGATAGAACCTTTCATACCTACGAACATGAACCACAACGTTGATAAATATATTTTTAACAACCCTTCGTAGATTAGATCTTAACTATAGTAGGAGAAACAGACACCCCCTCAGCCACAAGTGAGACAGGTCTCGCGTACATAGTACACATAAAGTTAGTCTAGGGTAGCTTCATCCTTCTATGCCACTAAGATCTTAAAATACTCAAGGAGGCAATAACATGATCATCAACGCCCACATACACCTATGTGTTCTACCCGTACAAATCATCTATACAGAGATCTGGCTCTGATACCACTGAAGGGTACGTTGCATAGAAAACAATTTTGTTCCTATGCGAGATAAACCCGAAGGGCCAAGATCTAATCGATAAGATGAAAGGCAACAGGGAGAAAGAGTCTTTAGGAAAACATACCCTCGAAGACTCTAAGAGTTACGAGATCAAATTTAGTTGTTGGCGTAGTCGTACTCACGCCGATCTCAAGACCGAGAAGATGTGCACCGCAATCCAGCGATGCCTCCGTGATCGGTCACAGGTACAGCTTCATGACGATCTCCGTTCCCTTGATCCAGCGGGGCAGCGGAAGTAGAGGATCCCCCGGAACTCCAGCAGCACGACGGCATGGTGTGTTGAAGAATCCCACGATCAGCGCTTCGCCAAGAAAACGACCATGGAATGGAGCAGCGGGTGGAGAGAAAAGAGGTGGGACAAGTTTGTGGAGTAGGGAGAGCTCTCACCCTCCTTTTATCGGGGAGGGGGAGGCAGCCGAAGGGGGGTGCGGACAGCCCATGGTGGTGCTCCCACCTCTTCCCTCTTCATCTGAGTGGACACTCCACTCACACCCACCCATGCTCCACTTAATCTCCACTCAAAAATATCAAAGGTTTTTCTTTAATAAATAAAACATTTTTATTTCTTTATTTCAGCATTTCTTAATTCTATTAACAAACATTTTCATATAGCACCTCGAATCATTTTTAATTCTATTAACAACCATTCGATGGAAAACCCCTTGAACTATTTAAAATGTACCCAAAACAATTCCGGTGCTGTCCAAACTATTCTCTGATATTCCGTATTCACTCAATCGCGTCATCAAACCTTAAGTGTGTCACCCTACGGTTCGTAAATAATGTAGACATGATCGAGACACATCTCCGATCAATAGTCAACAACGGGACCTGGAGATCCGTAGTGACTCCTACACGTTCAACGATGAATCTAGTGATCGTGGGAACCATAAACGTTGTAACCAATTCGCTTTGTCTCGTGATATTTTACTTGTCCGAGATCCGATCATTGGTATCAACCATACCTAGTTCAATCTCGTTACTTTTTTTTTGTAGATTGGTTCAATCTCGTTACTGACAAGTACTCTTTTACTCGTTCCGTGATATGACATCCCTGTGACCTAGTCACGTGCTTGCAAACGGTGTAGATGTGATATCACCGAGAGGGCCCAGAGTATATCTCTCCGTCATTTGGATGGACAAATCCCACTCCTGATCCATGATCCTCAACTAATACTTTCCAAATAACCAACGGCACCTTTATAGTCACCCTGTTGCGTGTGACGTTTGTTGACATCAAAGCATTCTTCCGGTGTTAGTGATTGACATGATCTCATGGTCTAAGGATTAGAGTTACTTCATATGTTTGATAACAATATAAACTTAATGACTTGATCATATTGTTATACTTAATTTGGGTCTATGTTCATCACATCATTCTCTTAATAACATGACCCCGTTATTAACAATATCCAATGTTCATGGTCAGGAAACCTTGATCATCCGTTAATCAACGAGCTAGTTAAACGACAGGCGTTACTAGGAACTATTGTTTGTTTATTAAACACACATGTATCAACGTTTCCGGTTAATACAATTCTAGCATGAAAAATAAACATTTATCATAAACAAGTAATAAGATAATAACCACTTTATTATTGCCTCTCAGGCATATTCCCTTCACGATGCGCTCCGAGCAGTGTCGTGGCCACTTGTCTCGTGGATGGCTCGGCTGCGGCACCCATGACCACGAGTGCGGGGGCTCGCGCAGTGTCGTCCAGGCTCGGTCGCCGAGCTCGGTTCTGCCGGGAATATAGGTGGAGGAGAGTGGGGAGGAGGAGAGCGGCGAGGATGATGACTTCTCCTACGTCGACAACGGCGAGGAGCTCCTCAAGCTCGTGGAGGCCAAGTCAGAGTGTGCTGAGCGCCAAGCGGCCAAGCATAGTTGTCACTTTGAGGAGGCGCTTGAGGCCTACAACGCCGACCAACTCGAGTGCGGCCTCCGTGCGGACGCAGAGCATCAACAGAAGCGCTGCAAGTGGGACGCCTTCACCACTGCCCAGCTGCACTTCATCGGCCACTCCTCTAACTCCGAAAACTGAAGACGGTGTGGCGACGTCAATGATGCAGACCGATGAAGCATTCCTAGTGCCTCTTTTGGAGATCTAGGGTTAGATGAACTAGGGTTTGTAGTTTATATCACGTAAATTATGTTCATTTCTGTTGATCTATGTTGAACTGGAGACGAACTGCATATGTTTTCATTTTCTGAATTCTAGCACGAAGCTCAATTATGCATTTTTTTAAAAATTTTAAGGGTCAATTTTAGAGGTTGTGTTCTACTCCGTGCTCTTTCAACCCGCAAAAGCGGCAAAATCCGACCTGTATAACGATTTTAAGACCAGGGCAATACGAGTATGACTAGAGATGATCTTAGAATCTAAGATTTTTCCTCTCGATTCAAAACAGAGCATACAATCATACACTGCCTATAGTGGACATCTTCTCTAATCACTAACTTAGCTAGTCTTATCCATGAGTCACATAGCTCAGAATTCCCATTTGGCATACACATAGAAAACACTTTGAAAAAAATTGAGGTGTATCACATATAGAGACGCAGCCGGGATTGCTTGAGGCTTATGGTAAATGATACGTCTCAAACATATCTATAATTTCTGATGTTCCATGTTGTTTTCGTGCCATATGCTACATGTTTCCTATACACTTTATGTAATTTTTAATTATTTTATGTGACTAACCTATTGACAAGATGCCACAGAGTCAGTTCATATTTTCTGTTGTTTTTGGTTTTCGAAAATTTGTTTTGGAAATATTCTCGGAATTGGACGAAACAAAATCCCAGAATCTTAAAAAGTCGTCACGTACACGGAGTCCAGAGGATACCTGGAGGGGGTCCTCGGGGGCCCCACACCATAGGGCGGCGACCCCCCCTTGGCCGCGCCAGCTAGTGGTGTGGGCCCCCTGGCCACCCACCGACGTTGCTCTCTCGCCTATTTAAGATCGTCCACGGGTTAACCCTAAATATCCGAGACTTCTCCACCAAAAAGATTTGTAGCCTTCGTCCTCGTCAACCGCGAAATAAAGATCTCCACCTGGTTAGCAAACCCGGTGCTGGTCCCGGAGAAAAATACTGACATCCTTCGCGTGTGCATCGACTACACGTCGTTGAATAAGCACTGCCCCAAGGATAACTTTTCCCTACCACGGATCGACCAGATCGTGGACTCCACAGCAGGCTGCTAGCACCTCTCCTTTTTGACGCCTACTCGGGCTATAATCAGATTAGGATGAAAAAGCAGGATGAGGAGAAGACAACGTTTATCACACCCCACGGTGTTTACTGCTACACGACAATGCCCTTCGGGCTAAAGAACGCAGGCGCAACATATCAACGTTGCATGCAAAAATGTCTTGCCAACCTCATTGGCAAGAATGTACAAGTGTACGTTGATGACATCGTCATCAAGACTCGAGTAGAGGATACGCTCCTCGATGACATCAGAGAAACATTCGACGCGCTGAACACGTATCGAATCAAGCTCAGCCCGACCAAGTGCGTCTTTGGCGTCCCCGCAGGACAACTTCTCGGGTACCTGGTTTCTGCTCGAGGAATTGAAGCCAACCCGGAGAAAATCCAAGCAATCCTGACAATGAAGGAGCCAACTAATCTCCGCGGTGTGCAGCAGCTCGTAGGACGACTAGCCTCTCTAAGCAGATTCATTGCGGGGCTGGGCGAACAAGCATTGCCTTTCTACAAGCTACTGAAGAAAACGGATAAGTTCGAGTGGACACCCGAAGCGCAGAAAGCATTCGCAGATCTCAAGCAAGCATTATAGAGTAGGTGTGTCCTGGCAACACCATAAGAACGAGAGCCACTATATCTGTACCTAGTCGCAACAAATCAAGTCATCAGCACGGCCATCGTGGTCGAACGACCGGAGGACGACAAGGCATACGGAGTTCAAAGACCAATCTACTACATCAGTGAGGTGCTTTCGCCGTGCAAACAATGATACCCCCACTACCAGAAGCTGGCATACGGGGTCGTCCTCACAGCTCGAAAACTCAAGCATTACTTCCAGGAGCATACCGTAACGGTGCTAAACGACGCATCACTCGATACCATCATTAATAATCCCATGGCATCCGGAAGAATTGCAAAATGGAGTATCGAGCTCGGCGCCTGGGACATCATATATGCAGGGCGCAAATCTGTGAAATCACAAGTACTCGTGGAATTACTGAGCGAGTGGACAGAACTACAAACGCCAGGCCCTCCAGAATACACGAGCAATTGGATAATGTACTTCGACGGGTCGAAGAGAAACGAAGGAGTCGGAGCCGGGGTTGTACTGATATCCCCCAGAGGTGACAAATTGCACTACGTCCTGCGATTGGATTTTCCACCCGACGACCCGGCATCAAACAATGACGCAGAATACGAGGCCCTCCTTCACGGCATGAAGATGGCGATCGCCTGTGGAGCCACCCGACTGATGTTCTATGGAGATTCAAACCTCATCGTACAGCAGACGATGAAAGAGTGCGACGCCATTGCAGAAAACATGGTCGCCTATCGAGATATGTACAACCTACTCGAAGGAAGTTTCAAAGGGTGCGAACTAAAGCACATCGCGCGATCCAGCAACGAAGAAGCAGATAAATTGGCAAACATGGGTTCTACCAACACACCCATACCGCCTGGAATATACTTCGAGAGGATGATCAAGCGCTCAGTCAAGGTCAAAAAGCCAGCAGAAGCACCCGCAACATTGGAGACAGAGGTCAGCCCGCAAACTGCTATGATTGAGCTCAGCCACAACATTTCGAGACAAGTTTTTCTGGTCGAACCAGTCTGGACGCAGAAATACCTCGACTACTTGTCAAACAAGCAGCTCCCAGCAGATGTTCGCGAGGCTCGACAGATAGTACGACGCAGTAAAGCTTTTCGAGTGCTCAATGGAGAGCTATACAAACATAGCATATCAGGAATATTGCAGAGATGCATAGCACCCGAGGATGGCATGGAACTACTGCGAGATATACATGAAGGAGATTGCGGACATCATGCCAGCTGGAAGGCAATTGTGGGTAAAGCTTTTCGAGCAGGATTCTACTGGCTCACAGCAGCCAGAGACGCAAAGGACCTAATCGACAAGTGCAACGCTTGTCAACGATTTGCACCTAAGACGCACGCTCCATCTACGGAACTACACATGATATCAATCGCCTGGCCCTTTGCACAATGGGGGCTAGACATGGTAGGACCACTACGCAAGTCAACACCCGGAGGATATACGCACCTGCTCGTAGCAGTCGACAAATTCACGAAGTGGATTGAAGCCATGCCAGTCACCTCGGCCAGCGCCCAATGCGCTGTAAAATTCCTCGAGTCCATCGTGTGCAGATTTGGGATACCACACAACATCATCACCGACAATGGAAGCAATTTCACAACAAAGGAAACACAGTAGTTCTGCGAGGAAAAGGGAATCACCCTCAGCTTCGCCTCGGTGGCTCACCCGCAAACCAACGGTCTAGTCGAGCGATCCAATGGGTTAGTCTCAACCGGCCTCAAGAAACGGCTACTCGACCGCCTAAACCCAGCAGCAGGACACTGGGCAGAGGAATTACCATCAGTATTGTGGAGCCTTCGCACAACACCAAATCGATCAACGAACTACATGCCGGTTTTCATGGTATACGGAGCTGAAGCAGTCCTTCCCGAAGATGTCAAGTTCAGCGCCCCACGAGTCGTCGCTTACAGCGAAGAAACCTCTAACAAGTCACTCGCGGAAGATGTGGATGCACTTGACGAAATACGCGACATTGCACTCGCAAGATCCGCAGTATATCATCAGTCGCTGCGCCACTACCACAGCCGCCGTATACGCGACAGAGCTTTCGTGGTAGGAGATTTGGTGCTGCGGCTCAAGCAGAAGGAAGGACACAAGCTCGAGCCACCATGGGAAGGACCCTTCATAATACACAAAGTTATCCCGGGTGGCGCCTATCGACTGAAGAACCCCGAGACCGGTGGCATCTACTCCAATCCATGGAATGTTGCGCACCTCCGCAAATTCTATCCTTAAGATTATTCTATTCGCGAAAATAAGGCTATACTAGCCATCTTGTAGCTCGAGGAAATTACATGGCTTCTCAGTCATATCAATAAAAACACATGGTTTTTCAACCATAGCTACTCGTGTATTCTTCATTTTACATGCTTAATACAGGTATACACCCCAAACGCACGGGGGCTACGCCTAACTAAGTATTACAAGGAAATTTACAAATACAAGGTACAAACAAGGTTCACACCGTATAAAAACACCTTATAGACTCTGGAAGGAATATACAGTGTGACAGGACATCTACATCCTACAAGTAAAGTTAATGAGGAGCAGCCCTCTCGGCCTGCTTGTGTTCAATCTCCTCAGAAGTCAGTTGAATGATCTCCTCAGCCGCAGGTTTCACGACTTCATAATGAGGAATCATATCGACTGGAGCATTGGGGAGCCTGGCCACGGATCTAAAATTGACTTCGGGATGCCATAATCGAACAAAAGCGAGCGCCACTTCTGCACCGCAGATGAGCTGTTGACGAACACATTCGCGAACTTCACCAACTCGGCCAAACAGTCTTAGCAGGTCGCTTAACTTCTCTGGAACAATACCTAGCGGGTAGAACATCCGATGCACAGAAGACAAGGCTTCATGACAAGAATCCACAAGCAGCCTCGCTTGGCCATCCCGATACTTCAAAGTAGCCAGAATAAAGCCGCGGCTGCGGTCAGACCAAAAGTTCTTCACATGTGGCTTAGAGCTACTCGCCTCATGAATAATGTGGTTGTCTGCCCAATGAGTTTCACAAGGAGCATTGGGCTCAACAAATGCGAAAAACAGCGTGAAAGGTCAAAAGGTGAAGGGAAGATAAAACAACAAAGTGCCAGGGGGCTAGTGTGCTTACAAAGCATATCCTTGGTAACAACAGCTAGCTTCTCCATCACGAACTGTTCACGCTCAACCGCAAACTTTTGCTTTGATTTAGCAACATCAGCCACTCCACGCAGAGCTTTCAGCTTGCACTCACCATCCGCGACACGATCACGGAGGCCGGCAAATGTACCAACAGCAGCAACAAGGGTATCTACTCGTGCGGCAGATCCACTCGAAGATTCTGCGTTATGACCTACAACCTGGAAGGAAATGAAACAAGTTCAGATACTCTCCAAGACCCCACTCGAGAAGTATACCACCTACTTAAACAGGTGCTCGGGGGCTACTCCCATTGGGAGCTCATGCCGTTTCAATCGCAATAATCAGATAATTTTAGACATCAAAATAACTTCGATTAAAGGCAGAATACGGGAATATATCCCAAGGTTCATTACATCAGAAGAGCAAACTAAATGAAGTCTATCCTATGGAACTGCAGAAGTGCTGCCACTCGCAACAGGTTGCCCCTTGCGACTAGCACGGGCAATCAAGTCGGATAGCTTCTGAGCAAGGACTCCAGCCGGATCGCCGAAAGGACGAATCGCTACCTTTCTGCCCGTGGTAGCATCGACGGGAAGGTTCGAGTACGCCTCGTCCAAGCCCGTGACTCCGTGCGCCAACGCGAACTGGATAGCAGTCTTCGCACCGCACTCAGACTGGGCGACCGAGTAGGCCTGAAGGGGATCATCCTCCAAGAAAACCTTCAGGAGACCATCCAGCGTGGGCGGAACCGCGACATCAACCAGAAGACGCTCGTGGAATTGCGTCAACACTCGAATGGCATCGCCAACGAGGGAGTAGATCCTACTCGCGTGCCTCTGAAGCTGAGTGCAAGAATCTGTCAGGGCGTCCACCCGTTGAACCCTGGGCAGCTCCAGCGCAACGCCAAGGACATCTGCAAAGAGACGTCATTAAACTGAAAAAGGCAACCGATCTAATCGCAGCGCAACGGGAATTGTAGTAAGACCTACCAGCGAATTTCTAAGCCAGAGGACGAATGAAGCCAACAAGATCATTGTCCTGTTCGGTGCCAGCCTCCTCCAGTCGCTTCAGAGCATCCTGGGCCTCAACGAGCTTTCCCTCGAGGTCAGACGACTGCTTGCGAGAGGGTTCAAGTTCCTTTCGAGCAGCCTCCAACTCAGCCTCAAGGGTGTTCACCCGAGTGATAGCATCAGTCTTCTCGGCCTTCAGAAAATCGACTTGGGCTACACAACAACAAATTTCAGCGTAAAGGAATTCACACGATCAGAAAGAATAAGTAGAAGGAATGGGTCAATTTACCTTGGAGATCTTGGCCATCCGAGATGAGTCGATCACGATCCGCCCGAAGGATCACGCAATCTGCCTCAGCCGAAATTACGCGGCGACCAATGGCTGCGAGAGAGTCAAGTAGAGACTGCAAAACACAAAGATGAAGAAGTCAGAGAAAGTGGAAGGAAATTGAGCATATTCACGACTGTAAACAATCGATAATAGCCTCGGGGGCTACTCCCATCGGGAGCACTGCCGTGCACCCGATAAAATCAAGGAAGGAAAGAAGTTTAAGTTCTTGAGCCTGTAGCCAATCGCAAGCGATTGACCACAGCCTCGGGGGCTACTCCCATCGGGAGCACTGTCGTGCACCCGATAAAAACCATAAATGAACAAAGTACATAATGCAAGGAAAATGGGAAAGTTTACCTGGCCCTGGGCAATGCGCAGAGGATCAACCGAGCTACCCGACACTTCTTTCAAAGCCGAGGCTCCACCCGCAAAGCTAGGCATCTTATAATCCGTAGCCGCAGCTGTGGGAGCTGGGCTCGGCGAGTTCTGGATGGCCTTAGCAATTGGGGTTTCACCCGCAGCAGCATCATTCCTCTTCGCAGGAGGAATAGAAGAAGCGAACCGGCCAGGGCTGATGGACTGAAGCCTGTCATGAAAGAAACAACAACATAAGGAAGAGGGAGAAGAAAATTTTCGACTAGAGCAAAGAAGGAAAGAAAAACTTACTCATCGCCGTCTTCATCCAGCATATCCGCATTCCATGTGGTGTGGATCTTCGACTTGGGAGCGAGAGGAGCACGCACGCTCAGTGGGGTCATGATGAGAGGCTCTTTCTCAGATCCTCCACCCAAGGAATTATCCTTGGAAGTGGCTTCATCGTCTCCCGCCCTGCGGCGCTTGCGGTGGTGGAGATCTCTACTCGATTCTTCCACGCCATCCGAAGAGTCGTGCTCAGAACTCGAATCGGCGTCGGCAACGCTGGTGTCAACGGGAACCTCCAGGTTGCTCGCCAACAAGTCTGAGGCCTCTTCGCCAGAAACTGGCGGGTAGCAGGTTGCTACCTTTAGACTCTACAGAAGGAAAACAAGAAGACAAGAAGAAGAAACTCAGTCGACAAAGTTTCGAACAAATAAAAAAAATGTTAAGACAGAAAAAGATCACGCTTGGTCTCACCCACTTTCAGCTTGGTGATGGCCGCGATTTTCTTCTCGAATTTAACATTCGAAAGTTCTGCTCGGCTCACACGGCTGGGGTCTTCAACGCCCTGGTACTCCCACATGGTGGAGGGCCTCTCCTGCAGAGGTTGAATCCTGCGCTTGAGGAACACACTCGCCAGATGCAAGCCGTTCAGTGCAACCCCTGCGGTTTGTTCACGAAGGGCTGCCACCTTGGCGAGTAGCGGGGCGACGATTCAGCTCTCTTCAGCTGAGAGCCTGTGCGCCCAGGACTTCCGCCGCTTCAAGACAGCGAACGGGTGGAATTCATGAGCTCCACCCGTGCTGTTATCGACGACGTAGAACCACTTCTTCCTCCACCCTTGCACGGAGTCGATAAGGTGCATCTTGAAGTACGGGCTATCCGACCTCGCCTGGATTCCGAAGCTGCCAGTGCGTGGCGTCTCTCCAAGCGCAGTCTCTACCCGCGATTTCTCGCGGAAAGCCCGCACTTTGAATAGGGCCTTCCAAAGGCCCAGTGCGGACGGATGCCCAGGAAGCACTCGCAAAGTACGATGAAGCACGAGATGTGCTACACCGCATTTAGAGGCAAATCGTGGAGCTGTATGCCGTAGACATACAGCAAGCCAACGAGGAAAGGATGGAGGGAGAGCGAGAGCCCGCGCGAGACGTGATCCGCAAAGATCACGCGCTCGTTCGCGTGGGGGTTTGGTACCTCTTCTTTCTTGCCGAGACGAACTCGCTTCTCGGCCTTGGGAGGCAGCAGTCCCTCCCTCTGCATCTCCTTGATGCTCTTGTTCGTCGTGTTGGCCGAGCGCCAGTCGCCTAAGCGCGGGGCGGGTGGCGCAGGAGCATGTTCAGGCGCCTTCGAGGATGAAGCAGCAGCGCTGCGTTTCCTTCCTCCCTCCATGGAAACGGGTGCGTCTTTGCAGAAGAGGAGATGAGCGTGGGGAAGAAGAAGGCAAAGAAGCAAATGACCGGAAGGTTTTTACTTTCCACCTAAGGACAGTATATATACACGAAGCCACTCGATCTTGGCCATTCATCAAGCAACATGGCACTCATCGCAGCTGCCACGCGTGAAGCGGAAACGAGGAGGCAGTGAAAGTTGTTTCGTGTCACGATCTTAACAGTAGATCATGCGCAATTACTGCCCGCGGCTCGCGTAAAAACCGGAAACGACGTCTCGTTTCCGGTCAAAAAGCTGACAAGGTGGGCCAGCACATCTGTTCTCATCCCGTCACGTCCCATCGGGAGGAGTCAGAGCAAAGTGCGCAATGACGTCATTGCGTGTGTCATCAAACCCGAGAGGATCCTAAACACGAAATTTCTTTCGTATGGACACATCAAGACGCGAAAACTGTTTCGCGTAAACTCCATAACACAAAATTTCTTTCGTTTGGACATCTCAAGACGCGAAAACTCTTTCGCATAAACTCCATGACACGAAATTTCTTTCGTTTGGACATCTCAAGACGTGAAAACTCTTTCGCATGAACTCCATAACACGAAATTTCTTTCGTTTGGACATCTCAAGGCGCGAAAACTCTTTCGCATGAACTCCTTAACACGAAATTTCTTTCGTTTGGATACCTCAAGACGCGAAAAAACTCTTTCGTATAAATTCCAAACAAGGAAATATTATTCACTCGCAAATTCGCGAGGAAATGTCCACGGGTGAGCGGTCCCAGCCACTCTAGCATACGATGTATACGCATCCTTACCCTGGATCATTCTGCCGACTAGGCACATCCGGATGCCGTATCCTCTCGATACGAAGGTAAGACCCAAAAGATCTTTCTTGAGGGCCTGGAATCGCACTCAAGCTGCGTCCTCCGGTAAATTTCCGTGTCAACAACACGAGAAAAATCCTAGCGGACGCGCCGGGTACCCTATTAGGTTAAATTCGACTCGGTAAGACCTCCATGGCCCAGTCGCAATGATCACCTCACCAGATTCGAGTCGGAGGTCTTGAATCCGTGTAGGCCAGAACTGTTTTTGCCCTAGATGCAACTAATTGGCCCAGAGCTTTCGGGAGAGCCAAGCAACTGAGCCACATCCTTCTGTGAAAACAGCCAACACACAGGCACTTTTATTTTCTCGATACTCGAGTACAAGAAATGCCTCACATACAGGATATACATCCTCTTCAAACGATTGAAGCCATCAGTCGAGAAGAAATCAAGAAAAACTTTGAGTGTCCACCCGACAGATTCTCAGCCGAGTAAACGCTCGGGGGCTACTGACGAAGGGATGGATCCTAGGCCTGTCGGGTGAGCCTACCCGGTCTCAGGCCCAAGGCCCAAGCTCGAAAGGAGGCGCCATGAACTGTTCTATAAGGCCCAATCGAAGCCCACCCGCAAAGTCTTGCGGGTTAAGAAAGGAAACCTGTAACTGACTTAGGTTTAGGGTTTGTATCCCCCCGGGGACGGTTTGAGACCTAGCTATCTATATAAAGCCAGGAGAACCACCAGGGGGAGGACCAAGCAATACCGCACCACCAAGTCTTGAGATCGAGATCATACTCTCGACTTGAGAAACCCCCCATTGTAACCGATCTACTCGCTAATACAGATCGACAGAGGCAGGAGTAAGGGTTTTACCTCTACGAGGGCCCCAAACCTGGGTAAATCGTGCCCCCTGTCTAGCCGACGATTGTCACCAACGCCTACACGTTCTCCTAATCGAAACCCTATGGGTTCACCCAAGGGACTTGTTGAGATGCAGATTCGACACGCGGGTCCCCCTGGCCGCGCCACCAGGTGGTGTGGGCCCCCTGGTCACCCTAGCATCGCCCTTTCGACTATATATGCCCCCCGATGCATAAACCCTAAATGAATCGGTATTTTCCACCAAAAACATCCGTAGCTCCACCACCGCCGCCGACAAGTTTCGGGGAAAAAATCTATGTTCCGGCACCCTGCCGGGACGGGGAAGTGCCCCGGAGCCACCTCCATCGACTCCACCGCCATCTTCATCGTCGTTGTTGTCTCCTAAAAATGAATACCCTAGTTTAAAATACAAACCTTGTTCAATTTCACCAAAATAAAACAGGGTGAGGTTGCATTTTTTACACAGATTACAAATATGATTTTAATAATTTTTCTGTTGGCAAAGGTCCTAGAAAAAAATGATTTCCTTTTACTTTTCAATAACAGAAGGGGTACTTTGTAAGTCACAGAAATTTCAGGGGGTTATCAAAACTCCCATTTTGCTCTGCCAGAAGGCGGGGGAGATCATTGAGGTGGCAAGGTCACTGCCACCTCCTGCTCGGCGGTTCCGCGAGGATAAGAAGCAGGAGAGCCTCTCCATCTTGCTCTCTACCTCTCCTCTCTATCCCTCGCACTTCCTCTCTGTTTCCTTCCGGGAGAGCAACGAGAACCCGAAACCCTAGCTATTCCGGCCGCCACACCGCGTCGTTGTTTCCGGCCACCTCTGCGGAAATTAAGGCCACTGGGAGATGGGTCGTCGTCTCCTCTACTGCCTCGAGCACGCGGGGAAGCTGGGAGGACCGAGGGCCGTGGAATTTCAAAGTCATCTTCAACTCCGGACACCGACCAATCTCGGACGACGCTGTCGCAGCTGACCCTAATTCCTCTCGCCGATTGCTACATCGTGCTCATGGTGAGCATACGAACCTCCCTACACATTTAATTTACTCATTGGCGCACTGGTTCATCACCGCACCATGCAACGTTTCCGACCGCCGCAAAACTCGCCGCCGATGAGCTTCCAATGATCCAAAACCAGCGGCGCCGCCACCACACGGTTCCCTATAGTCTCCTCTACGAGGCACAATAGATTAATTGAACTAATTTGCGCGCAATCGTCGGATTAAAGTTCAATAGGAAAGATCCCCTCCGGTTCTGACGTCAGTATGACATCAGGAGAGATTTTTCATTTTCTTTCCTTTTAACTTTTTAATAAACTAGCAAAACATGTCCGTGCGTTGCAACGGGATAGAACTAAGACGTCTAAAAGTACGATCCTGCTTCTGGAACAGCGGACACCACCTTCCCACGCTTGCCGATTCAGTTAGACAACCTTGTACGCATGTGTCAACGTAAACAGTGTCAGCAATGCGAATCATCGCCACCTCACTCACTACGCAAAGGCCTTTGCCTCCTCAAGGTCGGGAGAAAGAAGGTGGCTACAAAATTTTGGAAATGTTGGCAAGAAACCCTCCATATATAATCATCTTTTTTCAGATAATAGAAGCACTGGAGATCAAATATCATTAGGTTAGAAAATACTGAACTTTCCCCATGCGCTAACTGAACTTCGGCAGGAAAATGAACTTCTTAGAATCCACTATAATTCTACACTCTAAGCAGAATTAGTTCTTTTTTAATTAATGCTTGATGTCACCTTTTTTTTGTCGCATCTATGTAATTCTTTACAGCCAGTATTGTAGAATATGATTAAAAAAAATGCAGACTACAGCCGAACGGAAGAATTCTCCATCAGCACACCACCTGGGTCCTATGTATAATTTGTCCGGTTAATTGTTAAGGTGGGAAGGGTCTACAGACCGGTACGACCTCGGCCTGCTGCCTGCTGAGGACAAAACATAGTGCGTCATTATTCCCAAGTACAACAAGCACAAGCATGCTTCAGCTCGAACAGATGAAGAGCCTGCAGCTTGGCCTTGGAGCTGCTACAATGACTTCACTGCTCGCTCATCGTAGCAGGGGCGGCGCAAGATCGTACAGCTAATATCTCTACCAATCAATTCTGAATACAAATTTACGCCTCTCTCCAATCACCCTAGTCAGTATAAAACTGAAAAAAAATCCTAGTTAGTATATCTTAGTCAACAAAAATCAGCAGCAACGACTCATCTCCTTCATGTGCACATCTTAACCGGCATGCAAGCACTCATGTCATCGGGTATCTGGCCTACACCGCAGTCCTTGTCGTCGCAAGCCGGGGGACGGCCGTTGAGCCTACTCGGGGTGACGCTGCTCTGCTCATGATGGATTCAGAGACCATGGCGGCGTGGGGGGAAGCAATGGAAAATCCAGGACCCCCGTCTCTACCTTCTTCTAGATCTAGATTTGGCGAGACGTTAAGCAGCAGGCCATCAGCCCATGACTTCTTCTGGGGGACTTAAAAACAGGCGTAGTTGAAAAGCAGCATAGGAACCTTACGGAGTACCTGACAGGGACTTAAAGTAGGCGCGATGCTCCAAGCCTTGATGCCCCTCCCACCTGGTCACAATCCTGACCGCTTCGTGCACCTCTCTCAGCCCATGCGCGTGGCCGTACGCGCGAAGCAGGTCTTCTTCGAACGCGTGCCGAGCGACACCAAGTATGAGGTCCTCCTCTGCATCTCCATGACTGGCCCTCCACCTGTCTCGCGGGCCACAACCACGTAGTAACATGGGTAGCGGCGTAGCGCACCCGCTCCATTGCCCAGCCAGGTGCGGCCACAGGCTCTCCACTTCTCCCGGGCGAGGGCGCAGATGTCCTGCCGCTGATGCCATGCCCCTCATCGATTCATCCAAGATGCGGCCCTGGACACCTCTTTAATCTCTCTTCTCTCCAAACACGACCGAGGAATTCCTCTACCCGGTCTTCGTTAATTTTTGTCCAGCTCCACTTTGACCACCTCGGCGACATTGTGACACCTCGGCGTGCCGCCGATTTTTTATAGATCGATTCACGATCCGTCGGGCGAAGATCGTGGTAATCGAGTCGAGAGGGTAGGTATATATGGTGGCAACCGTACGAGCAGGTCGACATGAAGACCGAAGCTGATACTTGACTTTGGCTCACGTAGTACGGTAGGACTCAGGTCACGATTATATAAAAATTAGCGATGGATGAAAATGGACGACAAGAAACGACGGACGAAGACGGACGAAGGGAGAAACACTACTCCCTTTATTATTAGGTAGAGATTCGAATATGACAGGTGGGCCCCACCTGTCAATTTAAAAAGGGCAGAAAGTATATAAAACCTATTAATTCAATATCTTTTAAAATACTTATAAAAAAATACAAATAAAATTTGTAAATGATTAGAAAAAAAATCTAAATGTTTATAAACTTTTAAAAAATGTTTGATGAATTTTAAATTTAATTATTTTGAATTAAAATTAAAACATTTTAAATTAGGAAAAATAATGAAAACTTCATTAATTCAGAAAAATAAAAGTTATATACCATAATTCTTAGAAAGACAAATGCACCTTATTTATGATGTTTTCAAAGTCATTTGAGCAAGTTTTAAGGTAAAAAATATATTTGTATAGTCATTTCATTCATTTAAAATTTGAAAAATTAATAACTTATTCAAATCTTTTTTAGAAAGTTTCTAATGATAAACCAAAGGAAAGAGAAAAACATTTCCAACTCAAATATGTCAAGCACAAATGTTTAGCTTATGAACATATTTTTAGTAGTACAATGGAATTATAAAATGTTCCATTATAACCATAAATAACTACCACAACATTATTTTCCTTATGAATAAAACCTTAATGTTTTCACACTCCTAAAATCACATCATAGTCATTAATAAGTTTTTTGGTGATAGAGTTGATTGTGCTATACACCCACTTTCAACTATGTTCCTTTGTTTTAGCTTTACACATTTCGTCAAATTAAAAGGAAAACTTGTTTGTTATCTTTGGAAAGATGTTTTCAATGTGATATTGTCTTGTTTCTTAAACAAGTGAAAAACCTTTATAATCTAAATGATCACAAATGATTTTCTAAGTAAAAGTGAAACACACGTAAGTCTAAAATAAGTAACAACTAATATAAATAAGTAAGGCACTCCAAACTTCAAAACCTAATGTCATTAACTCGTTAAGTGAACAACATCATCGCCACAAGTAATTCAACTACTCTAAGTCACCTAAAAAAATGTGATCTAAGTTGGGTTATTTTCTAGGGTATTTTGCTATGCATCTCATTACTATGCATGTATCATCTTGCTAGTGTTTTTAGTAGTCCTTACCGAGACTACTTTGCTCTCTTTTAGATCTCGGAATTTCCACGCAACCCTCGAAACCAAAGAACATGGATTATTATTATTTCTATCTCAGACAAGTTCATTACTTGCTCATATCCTCTGCAGTATTTCCTAAAGAACTATTTTCAAAACCCTATCGTATTACCACTCAAAAGAATGCTTGATCCTATTTTATAATAATATGACTAATTGAATAACTACCCGAGTGGTAGTGTTCTGTTTGGTGGGCGGATAGACCCATGGTAAGATGAATAGGTCAAAGGAAGGTTCCATCTGCATGGGAAGGTATTACCTAGGACTTAACAACAAATGCCGTCAGAATTCTTGCGCCGTAAATACCACGTTAACCATGGGTCTTGTATGGGGCGAGTAAGCCAGTTGGGATCTTTTCCCGTTCATATGTCAATGGACTGCCAGAGACGTACATTGTAGGTCTTGCGGGACTACGTGCACATGGGTGGGAGCCCTTACGTCCCACAGACTCCGGGGGTCTATGAGTGTCTGCCTGGGGCGCCTAGATCTCTATCGTGAGGGGTAGAATCAGGGGTTCAACCTGCGTGGCGGAAATGGGTTGCCATGTGTTGTGCGGAGAAGCATGGTTTGGTTTGGATCAATAACCGGGCCCCACACCTGAGTGGGAGTGGATAGGAATGTACACCTGGTTGTGCAACATGGTATTGATCGCCTATGGGTAAAGTAACACAACTCTGCGGAGTGTAAAAGGATGTGACATGTTACCCCCTGTTCCGGAAAGGAACCGCGAATGCCGCAGGAAAGGAAACTCCATGAAGTTCTAGCTCCTGTGAAGATTTGGCGGGCATAATTTTAAATATTAAAAGCAACCTCTTGAAGAAAGAGTTACAAATACCTTGCATTAGCTTATGACTCTTTCGATTCTAGAGCTGTAGTTAGTGCATAAAACTACCCACTTTATATAACGAACTTGTTGAGTAACCCTCGTTACTCATTCGTTCCCGTTTGACCCCCTGCTTAGATTTGAAGCCTTTCGGGAGGTATTCATCGTGAAGCCAACGCTATCTAATGAAGTCACGAGGAGTCTTAGTCTACTAAACCGTTGTAGCGTCATCATTAGCAAGGGTGGTGGAGGAGAAGATATCAAGGTGTAGGTGGAGTCCATTCCTGGACTTAGATGCTTAGAAGCCATAGATTACTGCTGACATCAGCCAAAGTGGATTAGGTTCTGAGCTAGAATTATTCTCCAGCTCAGAGCTTCGATTTGCTTCTTCTGATATTTCATTTGCATGAGATCTTCTTTGATTCATCAAAGATATTCTTGAGATTTTGTAATGAATGTTTGTATCCTATAGCTTTGCTTGGAACTACTATGTTTCTGTTGTACCACTCTGAGGGGTGTAGTTTTCACAGATTAGAACTTCTGTGAGTATTATGTCAACGACTTGTGCACTACACATGCAGTGGTGTGCTGGGTCACCGCACGTACCCCCAACCGTACCATCCACCGTACGAAGATTAGAGAGCTTCTCAACTTCGAAGAGGTGAGTCGTACCGACCCCAGTACGGTCACTCCCGTCACTACCAGTCACCATACCGACTCAATTCACAGGTAAAAGCCTCCAAACTCGATTTTCCAATCCATAATATTATTTTCTTCACTTCTTCTACCTCCAAAATTGACCCTAAACCTCAAGAGATGTGTTTACTCGTTCATCTTTGTTTCAATTCCTTTTGCATCAACAATCCAAGGTATTTTCTCCCCTTTCCAACCAATTGCTTTTTGCAAATATTGTTTCAATCATGTTTTATTTCCCAATCTAGGGTTGCATGTTCATACCTAGATTTTTTAGATTGAACAATGTATTTTGCATCTACTAGAGAGTTCATACCACTAGTATCTTAGAGGAAACCTATTACCTATCTTTTACAAACCATTGCTTAATTTTGTTAATTATTTTTAGATGAACACGAGGAGCCAAACACATGCTAGTGCTAACCCGAGTGCTAGTGGGAGTGCTAGCCAATCTAGCAATGTTGCTGATACGTCCATTTTGCATCACTATTTTATATTGTTATTTTCTATTATTCATCGATATATTTCATGTTATGATGCATAACTTATGTTATTTTATCTTATTTTGCATGTTTTATAACTTTTGGAGAATAAACACCGGGATCCGAAATCTGATGGAAAAAGCACCATCGAGATACCCTATTTCAGAAGATCAGAAGAAGTGGGAGGATACCGGAGGGGTATTAGAAGTCCCGAGGAGGAAGTCATCCAGAAGGGCACCCGGAGGGGGGCCACCTGGGACCCACACCACCAGGCGGTGCGCCCCCCTGGTCGCGCCTGAGGGTGGTCTGGCCCTCCTGTCCCACTCCTGGGTGCCCCCTTTCGCGTACTTGACCCCGAGGGAACCCTAAGCCCCAGGACATCATCGAAGAACTATTCCGCCGCCGCCTCGAGGCGAAAAACAACAGAGAGATAAAAAGCTCTCCGGCAGAGAGAAATCTGCCGGGGAAATTCCTCCCCGGAGAGGGGGAATCATCGCCATCGTCGACATCATCGCTCCGGGCATAATCAATATCGTCATCATCATCACCACCAGCACCATCACCCTCATCATCCACCTTCATCCCACTATAACAATTAGGGGTCTTTATCGTTGCTCTTCACTAGATCTCTCTCCCGGTGTGGATTACTTGTTAGTAGTTGATGCTTGTGAGATTTATCGGTGTTTACACTTTATTACCAGATTATTATTGTCCATTATATCACCTCTGATTATGATCCATATGATGTATTGTGAGTAGTTCATTTAGTTCTTGATGACATGGGAGAAGTCATGATGTTAGTAGTATGTTGAAGTAATATCTCGTGGTTCGGTATTTAAGTTGTGGTGCTAGTCTTCTAGTGGTGTCATGTGAACGTCGACTACATGATACTTCACCTTTATGGGCCTAGGAGGATTCATTGTGTATTTGGCTACTAATTGTGGGGTTTCCGGAGTGACAGCAACCTAAACCCCCGTTAGGAAACCAATGCACGAGGGAGTGTAGGATCCCGGTGTTTTAAGGCTGTGGTTAGATTTATCTTAATTACTTTCTTATATTTGAAGATGCTTACGAGGGGTATAATCACAAGTATGTATTAGTCCTAGTTGGGTGGTACATTAGCATAGGTTCACCCACACAACACTTCACGAACCAATAAATATTAGTCAACCATATGAAGCGAAAGCACTTGACGAAATTTCCATGTGTCCTCGAGAACATTTGGTAATCATAAGTAGAACAACCGGCTTGTCCTTTGCTCTCAAAAGGATTGGGCCACTCACTGCAATTATATTTACTGTCTTTTATTTACTCGCACTTTATTTATCTTCTATATCAAAAACCTCCAAAACCCCGGTTGCTAGTGCTTACATTGAATCCTCTATCCAACCTGCTTGTCAACACCTTCTGCTCCTCGTTGGGTTCGAAACTCTTATTTATCGAAAGTACTATGATACACCCTCTATACTTGTGAGTCATCAAGACTATTTTATGGCGCCGTTGCCAGGGCGTGAAGTGCTATTGGTAATTGGAATTGGTAAGAGAAACTTTTACTCTGAGTGATATTTTTATTTCTGTCTGTTGTTTTATTTCATTATGGAGAATACTTTTGGTTCTCTGCTTAGGGCTACTACTATTATCACTGCTAGGGTAGTAGGTGACCCGTTATCTGCTGAATTAGATCCTTATAAAATACCTATGAAAATTGTTGGACGTGTTATGGATGACTGCTATTATGGAGATGGAACTGTTCATCCCGGTGATGATTTTCTCTTTATACATGAATTATGCGAGTTATTCAGGTGTACAGGTATTACAATGGATCAAGTTAAAAGGAAATTATTTTCTTTATCTCTGAAAGGAAGAGCCGCTGAATGGTTCAAATCACTAAAGAATGGTGAATCTATTAGATGGGAGGAAATTGTTCCTCTCTTTTATTCTAAATGCTATCCTCCTAGTGAGATTCATAAATACCGGAATCAAATATATAATTTATGGACTTATGATGGACAGAGTATTGCCCAAGCGTGGGGGATAATGAAGTTATTAATGCTCAAATGTCCCGTTCATGAGCTCCCGAGTAATATTGTTATCAATAATTTTTATGCAAGTCTTTCTCTTCATGATAAGGATTTATTGGATGCTTCTTATTATGGATCATTCACACGTATGAAGGAAGAAGATAAATGGAATCTTCTTGACCGTATTCAAGAAAACATTGAAGGATGGGAGAATGACAAGTTAGAAAGTCAGCTATAAATTATGATTATGAATGCATTAAATCTTTTATGGGAACTGATGATTTCTATAATGTTAGTGCTGTTTTTGGTCTTGATTCTCAAATCTTTGCAAATTTTCTTAAAGCTTTTGCCTCCTATCTTGATATTCCTAAAAAGGAATTGAGCAAGTATCATGCACCTTATAAAGATATTTTCCTGCTAGAAATATAGAAGTGCATGTTGTTAATCCTGCTGTTCCCGAGCCTTATATTGAAAAAATACCTTTCCGAACTAAGGTGCAAGAACACTCTATTGTAGCTAGTGTGTTTAATAAGAGCATTAAGAAATATATTGAACCTGGTGAACAAATAACTGTTGAACCTACTGTAGCAATAGTGAAAGATCTTATCTGTGGAAACGTAGAGGATGAACATATTGTCTTTTGTGAGGATGCTTCCGATATTGTCTCACATCCAAATAGTGTCCATGTGCTTCATGTTAAGATTGGTAATCATTGCTATTATGGTTTGTGTGACATTGGTGCAAGTTCTAGTGCTATTCCTTATGAGCTTTATAAAGAAATTATGCATGAAATCAGTTCTTGTGAGCTTGAGGACATTGATGTGGTTATTCAGCTTGCTAATAGAGAAACTGTCTTTCCGATTGGTATTGTTAGAGATGTGGAAGTTTTATGTGGTAAAACTAAATATCCAACTGGTTTTCGAGTACTTGGTAAGGCTGCTAGTAAAACTTTTCCTATTATTTTTGGTAGACCTTTCTTGAACATTTGTGGTGCTATAATAGATTGTAAGAGGGAGAAGATATTGACTATATTTGATGGAAAATCTTATGAGTTCAATTTCTCCAAATTTTCTAGAGCACCTTATGAATCTGAATTGCCTAATGAGAATTTTAAAGTTGAACAACTTGCCTCTATTGCTCTTGCTCCTAACAATGCTTTGCAGAAATATATGGAGGACCATCAAAGTGAGGTCTTTATGCAAGATAGAAATAAGATTGACGATATTATTCTTCGTCAACCGGTGATACTGAAACATAATTTACCTGTGGAAGACTTGGGAACCACATTACCACTCTAGGAAGATCCTATTTTTCATTAAAAATCTTTGCCTGATGATCTTAAATATGCTTATATTGATGATAAGAAAATATATCCTGTTATTATTAGTGCTAAATTTTCAGGTGAAGAAGAGGAAAGATTATTTGGAATATTGAAGAAACACCGTGGAGATATTGGATATACTCTTGATGATTTAAAAGGGATTTCTCCCTCTATATGTCAGCATGTTATTAATATTGAACCTGATGCAAAGCCAGTAGTTGAACATCAACGATGTTTAATTCCTAAGATGAAGGAAGTGGTAAGAAATAAGGTATTAAAACTCCTTGATGCTGGTATTATTTTTCCTATTGTTGATAGTAGATGGGTGATCCCTGTGCATTGTGTCCCTAAGAAGTGAGGAATGACTATTGTGCAATTATTTTAGGAAAGTTAACATCGTTACTAAGAAAGATCATTATCGTTTGCCTTTTACTGATCAAATGCTAAAGAGGTTGTCTAAGAAAACTCATTTTTTGCTTTCTTGATGGTTATTCTGGTTTTTCTCAAATTGTTGTTAGGAAGCAAGATCAAGAGAAAACAACTTTTACTTGCCCTTATGATACTTATGCTTATAGACGTATGCCTTTTGGTTTGTGTAATGCTCCTGCTACATTTCAAAGATGCATGTCTGCTCTTTTTCATGGTTTTTGTGAAGAGATTGTGGAAGTATCCATGGACAATTTCTCCGTCTATGGAACTTCTTTTGATAATTGTTTGCACAACCTTGATAAATTTTTGCACAGATGTGAGGAAACTAATCTTGTTCTTAATTGGGAGAAATGCCACTTTATGGTGAATGAAGGAATTGTTCTTGGACATAAAATTTCTGAAAGAGGTATTGTAGTTGACAGAGCTAAAGTGGAAGCCATAGAGAAAATGCCCTGTCCGAGGGATGTTAAAGGTATTTGTAGTGTTCTTGGTCATGCTGGTTTTTGTAGGAGGTTTATTAAAGATTTCTCTAAAATATCAAAGCCTCTTACTAATCTTCTTCAAAAATATGTACCTTTTTTTTATGATGATTGTAAGGAAGCTTTTGAAACTTTAAAGAAGGCTTTAACTACTGCTCCTATTGTTCAACCACCTGATTGGAATTTACCTTTTGAAATTATGTGTGATGCTAGCGATTTTGCTGTAGGTGCTGTTCTTGGACAACGAGTAGATAAGAAATTGAATGTTATTCATTATTCTAGTAATACTCTTGATGTTGCTCAAAAGAATTATGCTACTACTGAAAAAGAGTTCTTAGCTGTAGTCTTTGCTTGTGATAAGTTTAGACCTTATATTGTTGAATCGAAGGTTACTATTCATACTGATCATGCTGCTAATAGATACCTTATGGAAAATAAAGATGCTAAGACTAGGCTTATTAGATGGGTGTTGCTTTTACAAGAGTTTGATTTGCATATTGTGGATATGAAGGGTGCTGAAAATCCTATTGCTGATAACTTGTCTAGAATGGAAAACATTGCTTTTGACCCTATTTATGTTAATGATAGTTTTCCAAATGAAAATTTGGCTGCAATAAAGGTAAACTCCAAATATAGTCCATGGTATGCTGATTATGCTAACTTTATTGTTTCAAAGTATTTTCCTCCAACGTTTATAGCTCAACAAAGAAGAAAATTCTTTTATGATTTGAGGCATTATTTTTGGGATGACCCACACTTATATAAAGAAGGAGTAGATGGTATTATGAGAAGATGTGTTCCAAATCATGAACAACGAGAAATATTGAAAAAGTTCCATGGTAGTGCTTATGGAGGACATCACGCTGGAGATAGAGCCGCACAGAAGGTTCTACAATCAGGTTTCTATTGGCCTACTCTCTTTAAAGATGCACGTAAATTTATTTTATCTTGTGATGAATGTCAAAGAGTTGGTAATATTTCTAGACGTAATGAAATGTCTATGAGTTATTCTCTTGTTATTGAACCTTTTGATTGTTGGGGATTTGACTTTATGGGTCCTTTTCCTCCTTCGAATGGTTACACTCTCACATTCTTGTTGTTGTTGATTATGTTACTAAGTGGGTAGAAGCTATACCTACAACAAGTGCTGATGGTGAGACCTCTTTAAAAATGCTTAAAGATGTTATTTCCCTAGGTTTGGTGTGCCTAGATATCTTATGACTGATGGAGGTTCTCATTTTATTCATGGTGATTTTAGAAAAACCCTTGCTAAATATGATGTTAATAATTGAATTGCCTCAGCTTATCACCCTCAAACCAGTGGGCCAGTAGAATTATCAAATAGAGAAATTAAATCTATCTTGCAAAAGATTGTTAATAAATCTAGGAAGAATTGGTCTGATAAGTTGAATGATGATTTATGGGCTTATAGAATTGTCGAATCTGCATCTCAACAAGTCCCTCGGGTGAACCCATAGGGTTTCGATTAGGAGAACGTGTAGGCGTTGGTGACAATCGTCGGCTAGACAGGGGGCACGATTTACCCAGGTTCGGGGCCCTCGTCGTGGTAAAACCCTTACTCCTGCCTCTGTCGATCTGTATTAACGAGTAGATCGGTTACAATGGGGGTTGCTCAAGTCGAGAGTATGATCTCGATCTCAAGGCTTGGTGGTGCGGTATTGCTTGTCCCCCTCCTGGTGGTTCTCCTGGCCATATATAGGTGGCCAGGTCTCAAACCGTACCCGGGTTGGACTCAAACCCTAACCCAAAGTCGGTTACAAGTTTCCTAACTTGACCCGCAAGGCCTTGCGGGTGGGCTTCAACTGGGCCTTCTAGAATAGTATACGACATCTCCTCTTGGGCTTAGATCTTGGGCCTTGGACCAGGTATCCTTACCCAATAGGTCCAGGACTCATCCCTTCGTCAGTAGCCCCCGAGCGTTTACTCGACTGAGACTTTCTTGTCGGGTAGACGCTCAAAGTCTTGCCCTGAATTTCTTCGACTGATTGCTTCAAATGTTGTTCGTTCAGAGGGCGTGTACCCTGTATGATGAGGTTTTATACCCGAGTATCGAGTGATGAAAGTGCCTGTATTTTTGGCTGTTTTTGCACAAGGATATGGCTCAGTTGCTTGACTCTCCCGAAAGCTCAGGGCCAATTAATTGCATCTAGGGCAAAAAGGGTTCTGGCCTACACAGATTCGAGACCTCCGACTCGAATCCGATGAGGTGATCATTGCGACTGGGCCGTGGAGGCCTTATCGAGTCGAATTTAACCTATAGGGGTACCCGGCGCGTCCGCTAGGATTTTTCTTCGTGTTGTTGACACAGAAATTTACCGGAGGACGCAGCTTGAGTGCGATTCCAGGCCCTCAAGAGAGATCTTTTGGGTCTTACCTTCGTATTCGAAAGAATACAGCATCGAGATGTGCCTAGTCGGCCGAACGATCCAGGGAATTGATGTGTGTACATTGTATAACCGAGTGGCAGGAGCTACGCACTCGCAAGTTTGTCCAAGGATATTTCGAGTGAAAATGTCTCCCTTGATTTTTGTGCACAAAGTTTTTTGTGATTTGTAGTCTTCTATCCATACGAAAGATTTTTCGTGTTTGGAAACCTTGTCGTGCCCATTCGAAAGGAAATTTCGTGTCTGGGGATTTTATGCGAAAAGAGTTTCCGCGTCTCGATTTGCCCATACGAAGTTTTTTCGTGTCTGGGGCTTTTATGCGAAAGAGTTTCCGCGTCTTGATTTGCCCATACGAAGTTATTTCCTGTCTGGGGCTTTTATGCGAAAGAGTTTTGAGCCTGATGATGTTCACAATGACATCATAGCGCACTTTTATCCTCCCGATGGGACGTGACGGAATGAGAACAGATGTGCCGTCCCACCTTGTCAGCTTTTTGACCGAAAACGAGACGTCGTTTCCGGTTTTTCCGCAAGCCGCGCGCAGTAATTGCTCACGATCTGCTGTTAAGATCGTGGCACGAAACAACTTTCACCATCTTTTCGCTTCCGCTTCACGCGTGGCAGCCGCGATGGGTGCCACGTTGCCTGACGAACGGCCAGGATCGAGTGGCCCCGTGTATATATACGGTCCTTAGGTGGAAAGTGAAAACTTCCCGATCATTCGCTTTCTAGACTTCTTCCTCCTCGCGCTCATCTCCTTCTCTGCAAACTCGCACCAGCTTCCATGGCAGGAGGAAAGAAACGCAGCACAGCTGCCTCCTCCTCGAAGGCGTCGGAAGATGTTCCCGCGCCACCCGCTCCGCGCTCAGGCGACTGGCGCTCCGCCCATACGACGAACAAAACCATCAAGGAGATGCAGAGGGAGGGACTGCTGCCCCCCGAGACCGAGAAGCGAGTTCGCCTGGGCAAAAAATAAGAGGTACCAAACCCTCGCGCGAACGGGCGCGTGATCTTTGCGGATGACGTGTCGCGCGGGCTCTCACTCCCCCTCCATCCTTTCTTCGTGGCTTTGCTGTATGTCTACGGCATACAGCTCCACGATCTGCCTCCAAATGCGGTGCAACACATCTCGTGCTTCATCGTTCTTTGCGAGTGCTTCCTGGGCATCCGCCCACACTGGGGCCTTTGGAAAGCCCTGTTCAAGGTGTGGGCCTTCCGCGAGAGATCGTGGATAGAGACCGAGCTCGGAAAGACGCTGCGCACCGGCGGCTTCAGAATCCAGGCGAAGTCGGATAGCTACTACTTCGAGATGCACTTCCTCGACTCCGTGCAAGGGTGGAGAAAGAAGTGGTTCTATGTTATCGACAACAGCGCGGGTGGAGCTCATGAATTCCACCCGTTCACTGTTTTGAAGCGGCGGAAGTCCTGGGCGCATAGGCTCTCAGCCGAAGAGAGCCGAATCATAGCCCCACTACTCGCCAAGGTGGCAGCCCTCCGTGACCAAACCGCAGGGGTTGCGCTAAACGGCTTACACCTGGTGAGTGTGTTCCTCAAGCGCAGGATTCAACCTCTGGAGGAGAGGCCCTCCACCATGTGGGAGTACCAGGGCGTCGAAGACCCCAGCCGCGTGAGCCGAGAAGAACTCTCGAATGCCAAATTCGAGAAGAAGATCATGGCCATCACCAAGCTGAAGGCGGGCGATACTTTCCCTGACTGCCCTATCGCAGCATTCGAAGCTTTGAGACCTCCTCTATCCGAAGTAAGTTCAAATCTTTTCTTGTCTTAACTTTTTTTTTCTTCGAGAGTTTGTCGACTGAGTTTTCTTCTTCTTTTCTTCTTCCTCTTTTCTTCTTCTTGTTTTCCTTCTGTAGAGTCTAGAGGTAGCAACCTGCTACCCGCCAGTTTCTGGTGAAGAAGCATCGGACTTGTTGGCAAGCAACCTGGAGGTTCCCGTTGACACCAGTGTTGCCGACGCCGATTCGAGTTCCGAGCATGATTCCTCGGATGACGTGGAGGAATCGGATAGCGGTCTCCACCACCGCAAGCGCCGCCAGGCGGGACACGATGAAACCACTTCTAAGGACAATTCCTTGGGTGGAGGATCAGATAAAGAACCTCTCATCGTGACCCCGCTGAGTGTGCGCGCTCCTCTTGCTCCCAAGTCGAAGATCCAAACCGCCTGGAATACGGATATGATGGATGACGACGATGATGAGTAAGTTTTTTCTTTCCTTCAACGCTCTAATCAAAAGTTTTCTCCTCACCCTTCCTTATGTTGTTGTTTCTTTCATGACAGGCTTCAGTCCATCAGCCCCGGTTGGTTCGCTTCTTCTATTCCTCCCGAGAAGAGGAAAGATGCTGCTGCGGGTGAAACCCCAATTGCTGGGACCGTCCAGAACTCGCCGAGTCCAGCTCCAACAGCTGCGGCTACGGATTATAGGCTGCCTAGCTTCGTGGGTGGAGCCTCGGCTTTGAAAGAAGTGTCGGGTAGCTCGGCCGATCCTCTGTGCATTGCCCAGGGCCAGGTAAACTTTACCATTTTATTTGCATTCTGTACTTCGTTCATTTATGGTTTTTATCGGGTGCACGGCAGTGCTCCTGATGGGAGTAGCCCCCGAGGCTATGGCCAATCGCTTGCGATTGGCTACAGGCTCAAGAATTTAAGCTTCTCTCCTTTCTTGATTTTATCGGGTGCACGGCAGTGCTCCCGATGCGAGTAGTCCCCGAGGCTATACTCTACTGTTTACAATCGTGAATAGGTTCAACTTCCTTCCACTTTTTTTGATTTCTTAATCTTCATGGTTTGCAGTCTCTACTTGACTCTCTCGCAACCATTGGTCGCCGCGTAATTTCGGCTGAGGCAGATTGCGTAATCCTTCAGGCGGATCGTGATCGACTCGTCTCGGATGGCCAAGCTCTCCAAGGTAAATTGACCCGTTCCTTCTACTTATTCTTTCTGATTGTGTGAATTACTTTAGGCTGAAATTTGTTGTTGTGTAGCCCAAGTCGATTTTCTGAAGACCGAGAAGGCTGATGCTATCACTCGGGTGACCACCCTTGAGGCTGAGTTGGAGGCTGCTCGAAAGGAACTTGAATCCTCTCGCAAGCAGTCGACTGACCTCGAGGGAAAACTCGCTGAGGCCCAGGACGCTCTGAAGCGACTGGAGGAGGCTGGCACCAAACAGGACAACGATCTTGTTGACTTCCTTCGCCCTCTGGCCTAGAATTTCGTAAGTAAGTTGCACTTGACCTCTATTGTTTTTCGACTGGTTGGTATGTCTTTGGAATTAATGTTGTCTCTTTGCAGATGTCCTTGGCGTTGCGCTGGAGCTGCCCGGGGTTCAACGGGTGGACGCCCTGACGGATTCTTGCGCTCAGCTTCGGAGGCACGCGAGTGGGATCTGCTCCCTCGTTGGCAATGCCATTCGAGTGCTGACGCAATTCCACGAGCGTCTTCTAGTTGGTGTCGCGGTTCCGCCCACGTTGGATGGTCTCCTGAAGGTTTTTCTCGAGGATGATCCCCTTCAGGCCTACTCGGTCGCCCAGTCTGAGTGCGGGGCAAAGACTGCTATCCAGTTCGTGTTGGCGCACGGAGTTTCAGGCTTAGACTAGGCGTACTCGAACCTTCCCGTCGATGCTACCACGGGCAAAAAGGTAGCGCTTCGTTCTTTCGGCGATCCGGCTGGAGTCCTTGCTCAGAAGCTATCCGACTTGATTGCTCGTGCTAGTCGCAAGGGGCAACCTGTCGCGAGTGGCAGCACTTCTTTAGTTCCATAGGATAGGCTTTATTTAGTTTGCTCTTCTGATGTAATGAACCCTGGGATGTATTCTGTATTCTGCCTTTAATCGAAATGTTCTTTTGATATCTGAGATGTGATTTCTTGCGATTGATTGTCATGAGTTCCTCCCGATGGGAGTATCCCCCGAGCACCTGTCAAATAGGAGGTTTATTTCTTGAGTGGGGTGTCTTGAATTCTTCCTTAACTTTTCTTATCTCCTTCCAGGTAATAGGTGCTGTCACGGAGTCTTCGAATGGATCTGCCGCACGAGCAGATCCCCTTGTTGCTCCTGTTGGTACATTTGCCGGCCTCCGTGATCGTGTCGCGGATGGTGAGTGCAAGCTGAAAGCTTTGCATGGAGTGGCTGATGTAGACAAGTCTAAACAGAAACTTGCGGCTGAACGTGAGCAGTTTGTGATGGAAGAGTTGGTGGTTGTTGCCAAGGATATGCTTTGTAAGCACTTGAGCCCCATAGCATTTTATTTGGATGTATCTTTTTTCCTTTTTTGACTCTCTGTAGCTTTCTTTGTAGTTGTTCATCCTGACGAACGGTGTGAAAAACATTGGGTGGATAACCATATTCTTCACGAAGCCGGTAGCTCAAAACCATATGCAAACAACTTCTGGTCCGACCGCAGTCGAGGCTTCGTTCTAGCTACTTTGAAGTATCGTGTGGACCAGGCAAAGATACTCGTTGAATGTTGTCACGAGGCCCTGATAGCTTTGAATCGTGCTTTCTATCCGCTGGAGAGAGGTCCAGAAGATTTGAGCCAGCTGCTTAGAACTTTCGGTCGAGTAGGTGAAATTCGCGAGTGCGTCCGCCAACAGCTGATCTGCGGGTCCTTAGTAGCACTTTCTTTTGCCCGATTGTGGCATCCTGAGGTCAATCTTAAATCTGTAGCCAGGCTCCCAAATGATCCAGTCGATATGACCTCCCATTATACAGTCGTTCGTCCTGCAGCAGAGGAGATTATTCGACTGACTTCTGAAGAGGTTAACCGAGTGTTAGCCGAGGAAACTGCTCGTCGCCATATGTAATTGTAGGATGTATGTATCCTGTTGTTTTTGTATAGTTGTCCTGAAACTTTGTAAGGTGGCAACCTTGTTTGTACCTTTGTATTTGTATTTCTTATGATGCTAAGTTAGGAGTAGCCCCCGTGTGTTTGGGGTGTAGGCCTGTTATTTAGCCTGTAAAGATCAAGAACATGAGCAGCTATGGTTGAGAAACCATGTATTTTATTAATATGACTGAGAAGCCATATATTTTCTTCGAGCTACAAGATGGCTAGTATAGTCTTATTTTTGCGAGCAAGATAATCCTAAGGATAGAATTTGCGGAGGTGCGCAACATTCCATGGATTGGAGTAGATGCCACCGGTCTCGGGGTTCTTCAGTCGATATGCGCCACCCGGGATAACTTCGTGTATTATGAAGGGCCCTTCCCATGGTGGCTCAAGCTTGTGTCCTTCCTTCTGCTTGAGCCGCAGCACCAAATCTCCTACCACGAAAGCTCTGTGGCGTATACGGCAGCTGTGGAAGTTGCGCAACGATTGTTGATAAACCGCGGATCTTGCGAGTACAATGTCACGTATTTTGTCGAGTGCATCCACATCTTCCGCGAGTACCTTGTTAGAGGTTTCTTCGCTGTAAGCGATGATTCGTGGGGCGCTGAACTTGACATCTTCGGGAAGGACTGCTTCAGCTCCGTATACCATGAAAAATGGCGTGTAGTTTGTTGACCAATTTGGTGTTGTGCGAAGGCTCCAGAATACTGAGGGTAATTCCTCTGCCCAGTGTCCTGCTGCTGGGTTTAGACGGTCGAGTAGCCGTTTCTTGAGGCCGGTTGAGACTAACTCGTTGGATCGCTCGACTTGACCGTTAGTTTGCGGGTGAGCCACTGAAGCGAAGCTGAGGGTGATTCCCTTCTGTTCGCAGAATTCATGTGTTTCCTTTGCTGTGAAGTTGCTGCCGTTGTCGGTGATGATGTTGTGTGGTATGCCAAACCTGCACACAATGGAGTTGAGGAACTTCACGGCACATTGGGCGCTGGCGGAGGTAACTGGCATAGCTTCGATCCACTTTGTAAATTTGTCAACTGCAACAAGCAAGTGCGTGTATCCTCCCGGTGTAGATTTTCGCAGTGGCCCCACCATGTCTAGCCCCCGTTGTGCAAAGGGCCGGGCGATTGGGATCATGTGAAGTTCAGTGGCAGGGGCGTGTGGCTTTTGCGCAAATCTTTGGCATGTGTTGCACTTGTCGACTAGGTCCTTTGCATATCTGGCCGCTGTGAGCCAGTAGAATCCTGCACGAAAAGCTTTACCCACGATCGCCTTCCAGCTAGCATGGTGTCTGCAATCACCTTGGTGTATATCCCGCAGTAGTTCCATGCCTTCCTCCGGTGCTATGCATCTCTGCAATATTCCTGATATGCTCTGTTTGTATAGCTCTCCATTGATCACTTGGAAAGCTTTGTTGCGTTATACTATTGTCGAGCCTCGCGAATATCTGCTGGGAGCTGCTTGTTGGACAAGTAGTCGAGGTATTTCTGCGTCCAGACTAGTTCGACCAGAAATACTTGTCTCGAAATGTTGTGGCTGAACTCAATCATAGCAGTTCGCGGGCTGACCTCTATCTCCAACGTTGCGGGTGTTTCTGCTGACTTTTTGACCTTGATTGAGCCCTTGATCATCCTCTCGAAGTATATTCCAGGCGGTATGGGCGTGTTGGTAGAACCCATGTTTGACAATTTATCTGCTTCTTCGTTGCTGGATCGCACGATGTGCTTTAGTTCGCACCCTTTGAAACTTCCTTCGAGTAGGTTGTACATATCTCGATAGGCGACCATGTTTTCTGCAATGGCGTCACACTCTTTCATTGTCTGTTGTACAATGAGGTTTGAATCTCCATAGATCATCAGTCTGGTGGCTCCACAGGCGATCGCCATCTTCATGTCGTGAAGGAGGGCCTCGTATTCTGCGTCATTATTCGATGCCGGATCGTCGGGTGGAAAATCCAAACGCATGACGTACTGCAACTTGTCACCTCTGAGGGATATCAGGACTACCCCGGCTCCAGCTCCTTCGTTTCTCTTCGACCCATCGAAATACATTATCCAGTTGCTCGTATACTCTGGAGGGCCTGGCGTTTGTAGTTCTATCCACTCGCTCAGGAATTCCACGAGTACTTGTGATTTGATAGATTTGCGACCTGCATATATGATGTCCCAGGCGCCGAGCTCGATGCTCCACTTTGCAATTCTTCCGGATGCCATTGGGTTATTCATGATAGTACCCAGTGATGCGTTGTTTACCACCGTGACGGTGTGTTCCTGGGAGCAGTGCTTGAGTTTTCGAGCTGTGAACACCACACCGTACGCGAGCTTCTGATAATGGGGATATCATTGTTTGCAGGGCGAAAGCACCTCGCTGATATAATATATTGGCCTTTGGATGCCATACGCCTTTCCGTCTTCTGGCCGCTCGACCACAATTGCTGTGTGGATGACTTGATTTGTTGCGGCTAGATACAGATACAGTGGCTCCCGTTCTTGTGGTGTTGCCAGGACACGCCTACTCTGCAATGCTCGCTTGAGGTCTGCGAATGCTTTCTGCGCTTCGGGTGTCCACTCGAACTTATCCGTTTTCTTCAGTAGCTTGTAAAAAGGCAATGCTTTCTCGCCCAGCCTCGCAATGAATCTGCTTAGAGCGGCTAGTCGTCCTGCGAGCTGCTGCACACCGCGGAGATTAGTTGGCTCCTTCATTGTCAGGATTGCTTGGATTTTCTCCGGGTTGGTTTCAATTCCTCGAGCAGAGACCAGGTACCCGAGAAGTTGTCCTGCAGGGACGCCAAAGACGCACTTGGTCGGGTTGAGCTTGATTCGGTACGCGTTCAGCGCGTCGAATGTTTCTCTGATATCATCGAGGAGTGTATCCTCTACTTCAGTCTTGACGACGATGTCGTCAACGTATACTTGTACATTCTTGCCAATGAGCTTGGCGAGGCATTTTTGCATGCAGCGCTGATATGTTGCGCCTGCGTTCTTTAACCCGAAGGGCATTGTCGTGTAGCAGTAAACACCATGGGGTGTGATAAACGCTGTCTTCTCCTCGTCCTCCTTTTTTATCCTGATCTGATTATAGCCCGAGTAGGCGTCCAAGAAGGAGAGGTGCTGGCAGCCTGCTGTGGAGTCCACGATTTGGTCGATTCGTGGTAGGGAAAAGTTATCCTTGGGGAGTGCTTATTCAATGACGTGTAGTCGATGCACACACGAAGGATGTCAGTTTTTTTCCTTGGGACCAGCACCGGGTTTGCTAACCAGGTGGAGATATTTATTTCGCGGATGAATTTTGCTACGAGTAACCTGTTCACTTCTTCTCCAAGTGCCTTTTGCTTTGGCTCTGAAAACCGTCGGGTTGTCTGCTTGATAGGTTTGGCTTCTTTATAAACTTCGAGTGAGTGCTTGGCGAACTCCCTGGGTATTCCTGGCATATCTGAAGGCTGTCAGGCAAAAATTTCCCAGTACTCACGGAGGAGCTCGACGAGCGCGCCTTCCTATGCTGGCGAGAGGGTGGTGGACACCATCGCCGTTTTCGTAGATTCAGTCGGGTGCACCTGATGTTTTCGAGTGCTGCTGTTTGCGCTGAACTCGAGCTCTGGGGCGTTCTTCTTGGTGAGAGGCATCACGGAGTGATCCGTGGTTTTTGCTATCTCTTCCAGTTATTCCTGCATCCCGAAGGATTTGGCGATCTCGTTGAACTCGATGTCGCATTTATTGGATTTTTGAAATCGCCGTCGATGGTGATGGTACCGTGTTCCCCAGGCAGATTGAGCTTCAGGTATGCATAGTGTGGTAGTGCCATGAATCTGGCGAACGCTGTTCGGCCAAGAATGGCGTGGTACTGTGAGGGCCAGTCGACTACTTCAAAGTCGAGAAATTCTCGTCTGTAATTGCCTCGGTTGCCGAGCACCACCTCCAAGTTTATTGTTCCGAGTGGGCGGACTACCTTCCCTGGTACTATCCCGTGAAAGGATGTCTCCGATTCCTCGAGTCCGTCCAAGTTCATGTTCATCCGATGGAGTGTGTCTGCGTAGATGATGTTGATGCCGCTGCCCCCGTCCATGAACACGCGAGCCAGCTCGTAGTTGCCAATTTGCGCTTGGATGACTAGCACGGCGTGTCCTGGTCGATAGACTCGTGGGGGGTGGTCTTCCTTGGAGAAAGTTATTGGTTGATCCGCCATCTTCAGGTACACGAGCTTTGTAGGTGGGGCTTGCACAACCATGTATATTTGTCGAGTGTTTGTTTTCTGGGCCCTTCGAGACGGGCAGACTTTATGTATCATCCCTAGGAGTCCTGCTAGATTTGGGCATCCATTGGCTCCCTGGTTTGGGGTTGGTAGTGCAGCTAGCACCGTGTTTTGATGTCCTGCCGGGGGCAGGGCTTGCGGCTGGTGAAATCCTTGAGCTCCTCCTCCAGGGAGCTGCGGGTAGCCCTGATTGACTGCTGCTCTATTTTTCTTCAAGAAGGCCTCGTGGATATCAAGGAACTTTCGGCAATCCTTGAGAATGTGTGTTGCCTTAGTTTTGCCGGTACGCTTATCTGTAAATAGATGTAGCGTGCAATAACCATTGAGGTCCTCCTTGGGAGTTTTGTCCTCTGGCTTTGTCTTCCACTCGCGATTTCCGCGATTTCCGCTGTCGCGATTTCTTGTGAACTCCGCTGCCACCAGTTCTTCTCGATCGTCGCGGTCGTAATGCTTTCTCCTTTTCTTTCGACCATGGTGATCGTCTTCTAATACTGGTGATGAGGCTTTCTCATCACGCACCGCGTCTTCGCTGTTGGCCCATCTGTCGGCTATGGCCATCAGTTCTCCCATGTTTTTGGGTGCGACCCGTCCCAGTTCTTCCCTGGAGGAGGTTTGTCGTGCTCCTTTGGCTAATGCTTCAACCGCAACTTCCTCTGATATGTTTTCCGCTGTGTTCCTGAGTGTGGTCCATCGCTGAATATATTCGCGAGTAGACTTGCCACTTTTCTGCTTGCAAGCTCGTAACTCCTCGATGGTCGCCGGTCTTTTGTATGTTGCTTGGAAATTCTTGCAGAAATCGAGGTTTAGATCGTCCCATGAACTGTAGCATGCCCTCGGCCTTCCTTCGAGCCAGCTGCGCGCAGCGCCTACGAGGTGTAGGTTAAGGTACTGCATAGCTGTGTTTTTGTTCCCACGTTGGCACTTTACTGCCGTGAGGTAATCTGACAACCAGGCTTGTGGTTCATGTGAACCATCGTATTTCTGCACTTCCGTTCATAGCTTAAACCTCTTGGGTAGCGGTGCTCGCGGATGCTGCGGGTGAAACATAAGGCTCCGCAGACTTCGTCGGAGGAGGATGTAGATGGGGAACGCGCGCGGTTCCTGGCCGCTCGACCTTTACCAACCTTGCGCTGAGCAATGTCTAATCGCGCATTGTACCCGGGTTCGTCGCGGTTGACGTCTCCCCTCGGCTCCTTGCTGCGGTGTCGCGAGCGGCTGCTGGGTCGCTGCGGGCTGCGGTCTCGATCCCTCCGCGGGCTACGGTCTCGATCCTTCCGCGGGCTGCGGTCTCGATCTCTCCGCGGGCTGCGATCTCGACCTCTTCGCGCGCTGCGGTTACGGTCTCGATCCCTCGGGCTGCTATTGCTGCCACTCGGGCTATCTCCACATCGTCGGGCTTCTTTTCCTCATGCGCGACGAGGTGATTTTTCCTTGCTAGGCGATGTGCCCCTGTGTCCACGGGGTGCTTCCTTGTCCTTCTGCGCGGTTGCTTTCCTGCGATCGTAGGAGGCGAGTTTCGCGGTTGCCATGCCTAATCCTTTCTGAACTTGCTTGTATTGTTCTGCACGGGGATCATTTTCCCCTGGTTGAGTTATCTGCATGTAGGTGGTTGCGGCTAGTACCGCAGCTGCGGGAGTTTGCGGATGGATGTTTCTGTCCTCGTCGACACGCATGAGTGATTTGCTGATCCCGCTCACGGAATCGCCATCCATGGTCGCGGTTTTTGAGGCGTATCCTTTTTTCATAGGACGGTTCCCGACAGAAGGTGTTATGGATAGCGCAGCTCGGCGCTGGCTTGACGCATCCGCTAATTTCTTTCGCTCGGCTAGATCTATCCGAGCTTCCTTTATTGCAGTAGCCGCTCTCACTAGATGGTAGTGGTAGGCAGTCATGTCCTCGTGAGGAGCTCCGGGTTCCAGTGGTGTGCTTGTGCGGATGGCCTCCTTTGCCCGATCCCAAGCAGCTCGTGAGACGCCGATGGCAGCGCGTTCCCTTGCGCTGTTTTCAGTTTACTCAGGTGGGGCTCCTGATCCTGCCATGCAGACCTGAGCAAGATATGGCTCGCAAGTCCTAGGCGTAGTTAGGCAGGGTTTCCTGAACCGAGAAGGTTCCTCTGTGGAGAGGGTATGGAAGTTGCTGGTGTTGAGGCGGACAGATTCGCCGCTTTTCGCCAAGTAGCGATCCGCGTAGCGGGGTCGTGAATCAACAGCTTCTGGGCTAGAGATTGACCCAGATCCTGATCCTTCGAGATTGGTTTGCTTGGGGAAGTGGAGAATTCCGTCCTTATTGGTATAGAACTGGAAGCTCCCGAACGTCAACGTGATGCTTTTCTCCAAGTCGCTGAATACCGGGCGCGATTCCGGCGAGTGAGGGGCGACGATGACCGACCCGATTCGGATCGGATTAGTTGGAGTCGAAGTCCTGGGGTTCCAGTGTGAGTTGGTTGTCGATGAGGCCGAAGATGTCGGAGATCCATTGCCAGCCGTTCCCACATACGGCGCCAATTGTCGAATCTGCATCTCAACAAGTCCCTCGAGTGAACCCATAGGTTTTCGATTAGGAGAACGTGTAGGCGCTGGTGACAATCGTCGGCTAGACAGGGGGCAAAATTTACCCAGGTTCAGGGCCCTCGTAGAGGTAAAACCCTTACTCCTGCCTCTGTCAATCTGTATTAACGATTAGATCGGTTAGAATGGGGGGTTGCTCAAGTCGAGAGTATGATATCGATCTCAAGGCTTGGTGGTGCGGTATTGCTTGTCCCCCTCCTGGTGGTTCTCTAGGCCTTATATAGGTGTCCAGGTCTCAAACCGTACCCGGGGTGGACTCAAACCCTAACCTAAAGTCGGTTACAAGTTTCCTAACTTGACCCGCAAGGCCTTGCGGGTGGGCTTCAACTGGGCCTTCTAGAATAGTATACGACATCTCCTCTTGGGCTTAGATCTTGGGCCTTGGACCAGGTATCCTTACCCGATAGGTCCAGGACTCATCCCTTCGTCAAGAATTGCTTATAAAAATCCTATGGGTATGTCTCCTTATAAAATGGTTTATGGAAAAGCTTGTCACTTGCCATTAGAATTAGAACACAAAGCTTATTGGGCAGTGAAAGAACTTAATAAAGATTTTAAACTTGCTGGTAAGAAACGAATGCTTGATTTGAATCATCTAGATGAATGGAGATGTGAAGCTTATGAAAACGCTAGACTCTTTAAAGAGAAAGTTAAACAATGGCATGATAGGAGAATTCTTAAAAGAGAGTTTCATGTTGGTGAAGAAGTTCTATTGTGTCGGTCTCGTCTTAGATTTTTTGCAGGAAAATTACTCTCGAGATGGGAAGGCCCTTATGTTATTGAAGAGGTGTATCGTTTGGGTGCAATCAAAATTGCTTCCCTCAAAGATAACACTAAAGAACTGGTAAATGGGCAAAGACTCAAACATTATATTTCTGGGGATTCTTACGATGAAAATGTTGATGTTATTCAAGTAATGACTCCGAAGAAGTTCATTAGAGGGAAGATTCCAGAATCTGCAGAGTCTGTTTTGGAATAGGTAACAGTACTGTTAAGAAAAAGTTCGCGGATTACCTTCCAAGTTATAAATTGTTGGTTTTTGGAAAATATGAAAAATACCGAGCCGAAGAAGGGTAGGAGATGGTGCCCGAGGGCACCACACCACCTGGGGGCGCGGGCCCACTCTTGGTTGCGCCACCCTATGGTGTGGGCCCCCCGAAGCCCATCTCTGACTCGTTTTCGACCTAGACTTTCCTTTCGTTACGTATGTTTCTTATATTTAACCCCCGGACCCCCGAGGTCCATATATCGTTTTCTCGTCATGTTTCTGTTTCGACCTGTTTCTGCCAGGATCTGTTTTCAGTTTTAGAAGCACCATGGTCTCCGCCAACAACAACAAGGGGAAGGGACCGAAGGAATATGATCTCGAAGACCAGAAGCCGTAGGGGGAGATCAAAATTGGAGCTGAAAGAGATGTAGAAGAAAAACCATGAGTGCATCCACGCGCCTCCATCGCAAGCATTGGAATGGTTGCAAAACCTTTCAAGCAAACGGCAAGGAGGAGCACTTGAGGGGAGGCCCCACGTCACTGCTTCGCCCCACGGATTCCACTTCCACGTATTAAGAGACCTTTCCATACTTTAATTCATGAGTATCAATCTATGAGGGTACCCGAGGCAAAATTTCCTTCTTGCTGGGATATGGATCGTTCTAACCGTGCTGATAGAGAAAGCTCTCAACCTAAGGAAGTGTGGGGGGAAATCTTGATGGCTGGAATTAACCGTCTGACAAGAATGCAAACCGTATTGAGCACAATACGGAGATGATGCGTATGCTTATGTTCGCGATTGAAGATTTGAAGAAATCAATTGATAAGCTCATTGAGAAGGATTCACCACCACCACCGAAGAATTAATTCGTCATTGGTATTGGCATCCCCTTGGCTTGTTCCAAGCTTGGGGGTTATCACACCTTTATCTTTCACCTTTTTACCTTTTAGTAGAGTCATATCATGAGTAGAGAAAATATCATATAGTATGGTTTGCAGTATGGAAGTATCACTCTTTAGTTGTTTATCGTTGTATCCTTTGGTTTGAGTTGTCGTAATGAAATATTAATGAGAAGTTTCATCATCTACTTCCTACACTTTATTTTAGTTTGCATTTTTTGTTATATAGTTGATCTTGTTATTAGTATTGGTATGAATGTTGGAGCATCGAGTTAATCTAGTTGGTTTTGGCAAACTTAGCATTGGTCAGTAGCAACAATATGATGAGACTTAAGTAGAAAAGAGGGAGTTGCATGTAGATATATTATTCCATGATCTTTCTTCCTTGTTAGATCATAAGCTTAGTATTCTCAAGTAAGATGATTTGTACCTTCAAGGAAGATTGCATGATTGGTTTTATCATATATGTATTTATTTGTTTTCCCTAAACTCTTTTGCTTGCTACCCAACCTTGCTGGCCAAAAACCTGTACTGAGAAGGAATGCTTCTCGTGCATCCAAACCTTGAGCCCCAAAACCATGCCATTTGTGTCCACCATACCTATCTATATGTGGTATTTCACCGCCACTCCAAGTAAATTTCTTGTGTGCTACCTTTAAACTTTCAAAATTACTCCTGTTTTGTGCTCATGTTTTAGCTCATGAGGATGCAAATAGAGAATCTCTATCTCACTTGTTGGTTGGACTTTACACACCTGGACTAGTGGCTTCATCCGCTTATCCAAATGCTAGAAGAGTTGGCAACGGGGTTCCCAGCCCCAAATAATAATACAAATTCTCTTCACTATTTTTTGCCCTGATTTATCAGTTAAAGCATATAACAAAAGATAAAGAGGGATGACCTTCTATAACAGTTGCGTCCTTCAATGGGAGCCTCTCTTGTGAAGTCTAGTTGGCTTGTGACGTACTGTATTTTCTGTTTGTCATTCGTTGACGTAAACATACATCACTCTCAAAATTGTTTTCAATACTCTGTTTATCAAATAAAAAGCTCTAGCACATGAGTTAATCCATGCTTCCCTCTGCGAAGGGCCTATCTTTTACCCTTATGTTGAGTCAGTAAACCTACTCCTTTCTGTCTCAAGCAAGCATTTGATTTGTTGTGATCCATCCATCTATATGTTGATTTACTCAATCATGTTCTTTGTTCTTGCTTGTTTAGTACACGTACTTTATATGTTTGAATACCACTTTGAAAGTTACCAATGTCTGCAAAGAGACTGTTATAATTGAGCATGATAAACTCTGCAATATAAGCTCTATTATAAAGACTCTGATCGAAATATAAGTACACTGTTAATTGTTCTGTGACCAAGAACGAAGTTTGCCTTTACCAATTATGATTTCCTTTTGCACCATTATTGTGATTTCCTCTACTTGTTTCAAGTTTGACTATATGAGAGGAGGTTGCTGTCTAAAATGACTTGTTCTTTGTTAGATGTGATGCCTCTTGTCCGTATTTTATTTATCGACACCTCACTCCATAAACCTGTGGTCATGTTTACTGAGTTCAGTTTCGCTTGGGGACAAGCGAGGTCTAAGCTTGGGGGGGGGGGAGTTGATACGTCCATTTTGCATCACTATTTTATATTGTTATTTTCGGTTATTCATCGATATATTTCATGTTATGATGCATCACTTATGTTATTCTATCTTATTTGGCATGTTTTATATTTTTTGGTGAATAAACACCGGGATCAGAAATCTGATGGAAAAAGCACCGTAGAGATACCCTATTTTAGAAGATCAGAAGAAGAGGGGGATACCGGAGGAGTATTAGAAGTCCCGAGGAGGAAGTCAGCCAGAAGGGCACCCAGAGGGGGGCCACCTGGGGCGCACAACACCAGGCAGCGCGCCCCCCTTGGCCACGCCTGGGGGTGGTCTGGCCCCCCTAGCCCGCTCCTGGGCGCCCCCTTTCCCGTACTTGACCCCGAGGGAACCCTAAGCCCCAGGAGATCATCAAAGAATTATTCTGCCGCTGCCTCGGGGCGGAAAACAAGAGAGAGATAAAATCTCTCCAGCAGGGAGAAATCTGCCGGGAAATTCCTCCCCGAAGAGGGGAATCATCGCCATCGTCACCCTCATCGCTCCGGGCATCATCAAGATCGTCATCGTCATCATCATCACCACCAGCACCATCACCCTCATCATCCACCTTCATCCTGCTATAACAATTAGGAGTCTTTATCGTTGCTCTTCACTAGATCTCTCTCCCGGTGTGGATTACTTGTTAGTAGTTGATGCTTGTGAGATTTATCGGTGTTTACACTTTATGACCAGATTGTTATTATCCATTATATCACCTCTGATTATGATCCATATGATGTCTCGTGAGTAGTTTGTTTAGTTCTTGAGGACATGGGAGAAGTCATGATGTTAGTAGTTGAATTATGTTGAAGTAATATCTCGTGGTTCGGTATTTAAGTTGTGGTGCTATTCTTCTAGTGGTGTCATGTGAACATCGACTACATGATACTTCACCTTTACGGTCCTAGGAGTATGCATTGTGTATTTGGCTACTAATTGTGGGGTTTCCGGAGTGACGGAAACCGAAACCACGTTAGGAAACCAATGCACGAGGGAGTGTAGGATCCCGGAGTTTTAAGGCCGTGGTTAGATTTATCTTAATTACTTTCTTGTATTTGCGGATGCTTACGAGGGGTATAATCACAAATATGTATTATTCCTAGTTGGGCGATACATTAGCATAGGTTCACCCACACAACACTTCACGAACCAATAAATATTAGTCAACCGTATTAAACGAAAGCACTTGATGAAATTCCCATGTCTGGTCGAGAATGGTTGGTAATCATAAGTAGAACAACCGGCTTGTCCTTTGCTCTCAAAAGGATTGGGCCACTCGCTGCAATTATATTTACTGTATTTTATTTACTCGCACTTTATTTATCTGCTATATCAAAAACCTCCAAAAACCCGTTTGCTTGTGTTTACCGTGAATCCTCTATCCAACCTCCTTGTCAACACCTTCTGCTCCTCATTGGGTTCGACACTCTTATTTATAAAAAGAACTACGATACACCCCCTATACTTGTGGGTCATCAGTTGCCAAGAAGAGCACCATTGAGAAGTTCATGGGTATCAAGCTTCATGGAAAGGCCAACCAAAAAAAAAATACAAGACCCATGAACAACGTGATATTAGAACTACAAAGTGGTCTTGCCCCCTACCATCCACCGTCTTGGTTTCACTAATGATTTTAATCACTCATTTGTTTTTTAGGACGTTCCAACTTATTGACGGTTGACCATGGAAGTTTTATTCACACTTGAGCATACCGTGGATATCTACCCCCGTAAGACCAGGACTAAAGACAGAGTCAAATTTCAGCTGATGAACAAACCATATGATTTGAGCATAAGCGAGTGGTGCAATTGCTTCGGTTTTGTCAATAGTGACAGACACACTAATACCAGTAACTATTTGCTCAACCCTCAACCTAGTCATTATTTTAAGAAGATTAGTATTTCATCTAATGCCCCCAAGGGAGGTAACATTGAATTTCCTGTTATTTGATATTTCTTCTATGTTATTGCTAACACTTTGCAGGCACGCGACGAATTTACAAGATTCAATGAGGATGAGATGCTCATCCTAGCAAAAGCCGCTCAACTTGACACATATATCACGCCCAATTTGGGTCAATATTTCTTTTCGATCTTTTTTGCTAGGAACACCGGAGTCGTGGACCCATCACCTGTGGAGGATTCATCACCGTCCTTGCCAACTCACTTGGAATAGCCTTGAGAAACTTAGATCAACTCACTGGCGAGAGGTATGTTGGTTTCTCTACACTGAGAGCCACATCTACGATCTTTAATCACCAAGGAAGAATGTCCATTCGTATACCAGGAACATGAGAAATATTCTCAGCTCCTATTCCTAACATCTTTCTATCGAGGATGGAATACTTCATTATGCTGTACAAGATGAACAAGAGGAAGTTGAGCCCAAAGGTGAAATACCGAAGGACTTTAACGTTGAAGCAGATGCGCCTGAGGAGGCGGCATGCATACCACCACATTACACTACATACCAAGACCTTCACAAGCTCGAATATCACATCAATGATATCAACAACCTCGCAAAAAATCTCCGTAATACCTTGATGACCCACAAGTATAGGGGATTGCAACAGTCTTCAAGGGAAGTAAAACCTAAATTTATTGATTCGACACAAGGGGAGCCAAAGAATATTTATAAGCCTTAACAGATGAGTTGTCAATTCAGCTGCACCTGAAAGTAGACTTTCTCGCAATAGTTTATCAGTGGTAACAGTTTTATAGCAGCAGTAGTAGTAAAATAACAACAGGAGTAAAATAGTAAAAGTGGTAGCAATTGTGGGAAACATCAGGATTAAATTACTGTAGGCATAGGGATGGATGAACGGGCGTTGCATGGATAAGATAATTCATATAATAATCAAAACATTGGCATTGCAGATAGATAATAATAAAACATCCAAGTTCTAAGGAAACCATAGGCATGTGTTCCAATTTAGTCGTACGTGCTCGCAATGAGAAACTTGCACAACATCTTCTGTCCTACCATCCCATTGCAGCGGGGCCTTAAGGGAAACTACTGGTAATTAAGGTGACCCTTTTAATAAAGCACCGGAGCGAAGAATTAACACTCCGTGAACACATGTGATCCTCATATCACAGCCACCCCCTCCGGTTGTCCCAATTATTGTCACTTTGGGGCCTCGGGTTCCGGACAACAATGTGTGTAGACAACTTGCAGGTATGATCAAGAAACATAATTATACTCATGAAACAATAACATGTTCAGATCTGAGATCATGGCACTTGGGCCCTAGTGACAAGCATTGAGCATAACAAGTTTCAACAACGATATATAGCACTAACAACGGATACTAGGCACCATGCCCTAACAATCTGTTATTATTACATGAACGATCTCATCCAATCCTTTCCATCCCTCTCAGCCTACAACGGGGATTACTCAAACATGGATGGGGGAATCATGGATGGATGAAGTAGAAGTGGTGGCGATGACTATGGCGATGATCTCCTCCGAATCCCCGTCCCGGCAGGATGCCAGAACATGAACTTCTGATGCCCGAATTAAGTTTCGAGGTGGCGGCGGCGCTCTGGTGTTTTTCTCTGGAATATGACGAACCCCCCTCGGTTTTTAGTTCACGGGGCATATGTAGTCAAAAGGGGAGCCCGAGGGGGTGGCTGAGGTGGCCACACCACCTGGTGGTGCGGCCAAGAGGGGAGTGCCACCCTATGGTGTGGGCCCCTTCTTGCCCCCTCCGGCTCTTCTTCTGGCTCCGGGAGTCTCCGGGTAAAATAAGGACTTCGGGATCTTTTCCGGGCAATTTCCTGAAAGTTGATTTTCTGCACAAAAATGAGACACCAAGGTAATTCTGCTGAAAACAGTGTTAGTCCGTGTTAGTTGCATCCAAAACTCACAAGTTTAGAAGAAAACAACAACAAAAGTGTCTGGAAAAGTAGATACGTTTCAGCTCGACTGGACCACGTGCAGCAGCGGCCACTTCCTCGGGGCCCGCGTCTGAGCTGATGGGCGTGGCGGGGTCTTTGAGGATGGCCTCGACTGGACCGCGTGCAGCGGTGTTTCGGCTGCCCTCAGGGATCTTGTTCAGGTGGTGTGTGACCATGCACTCTGTCGTACCCTGGCTTCTAAGGGATACTCATCGTACGAACTGGATAGCAGGTGCTTGGATTATGGGGCATAACTGCTCCCACGTCCCAGCTTCCTGGTAGGCCTGCGCTTATGCGCGACAACACAAGCCCTGCTATTCCACCGTCGATGTAAACTATCCACTAGAAGTCATAGGCACTACTGTCGACGTACTTCATATCAATCACGCACTGTACGTCAACAGCTTTGAACGAATGATGATCACAACTTATCTCTAAGACACAAAAGATTGAAATAAGGTTGCAAATGGCCTTCACTAAGGCAGAGATAGCAAATACAATCATCCAGAGGACACATGTCCCAACATAGCATTCATTACATCAGCGGAAGCAATCAAAGGTGTCTGGGTATAGACAAATCCAACAGGCTTAAGAAGCCGGAGAAAATAAAGAAGACGAAGCCCATCCACGTAGGTCCTGGATCCATCCCTGGTCCAGCTAACTACTCGTCTGCAGTCTCGTCGAACTCCACAAAGTAGCCATCCTGGTGGTCATCCTAGCCGTAGTCGTACTCTGCGTAAACCACAGCCCCAACGGGGTCAGTACATCCAACTACTGGCAAGCAAGACTCACACTTCATCAAAGAGTTACCCGTCAACACAAGCACTGATGCTTGGGATCAACGGAAGAAATAGGTGATATGAAAGTTGCTGCTGGCTGCTCTAACCAACTACAGAAGATAACTACAAGTTCCGGCTAACAGAAGAGGATAAGATCGAGGATTGTGACCAACTGAAAGATAACTTCAACCAAACCCCTCCTGGATCTCGCCCCTTATCCAAAGAAGCAATCCGAGGATAACTCACACAGTTGGATTAAGATGAATCAAGTTATTTGTGTGAATAACCTATTACTAGTCAAGTTATTAATCATTGGGTGAATCATGATTGATCATTATGTTGAAGTTGTCCTGAGTACTTGTTAGCCAGTACTTTCACCAAGTAATCCATAACCGCGGAAAACACGGCTTCTCGAGAAGATTATCCCTGCAGGGTTGCACCAATTTGGCCGTACACGTATGAATACCTCGCCAGATGGGATGCCTCCCACCAAGCGTGGCACTCAACACAACTCAACCCTTCTTCGCATCAAGCCCAAAGAACCTTGGGCGCACGGCTAATCAAGCCCCGAAGAAAAGGGACCATCATAGCACTCTAAGACCGTGTCCCCCTATATGCCGACTACAAAAGTTCCACCCTGCGCTGGGCTCGCAAAAACATGCATGCGGCAAATAGAAAACACGAACTAATGAGGCGATTTGGACGAGATGCGAATCGAGTCAAATTGAGGGGGGCGCCCATACTCGCTTCCCACATGCGGGTAGTGCGCTCATCATGGATCAGTAGACAAGACCCTTTTCCTATTAGGGTCGACACTAGCAGGCTTCAAAACCTCTCATGGGCCTCCTGCCGGTGCCTTATCATCAAATTATTATTACCATTAGCAATTAACAGGATTGATTGATTAACAACGAGCCCCCGGTACAAAAATAAGATAGTAAAAGTAGTAACCGACAATAGACTCGAGTAACAGCAACCCTAAGCATGCTAGGTAAGACTAAGGCAACAAGCAAAGGCTGTAGGTATGGAGGTGAGGCAATATCATTGGTTTAGGGTATCATGTGATAGGTTCGTAGAACAAGCAACGATACATAGGGCTAGCAATAGTAGACAAAAGGATAGTATCGACAACAAGTGTGGAAAGGAACTCGATGATTCATGTGAGTGATAACTTGCCTGGAAGCTCAACAGCCGGGTACTGATATAGGTCCTGGGTAGTGGTGTCGTAAGGATCGTCGGTCTCAACGTAGTCGTCGTCTATTCGAAAAGAAGCAAACAAGCAAAACAGGAATGTAAACAAACATTGCCATGGCATTATGCACAACCAAGATGATGCATGACAAATTAATGGCTGCATCAAAATAACTATCTGACAAGATAACACAATTTAAATGGACCCATATGCAATTGGATTGCATATGGAAAAGATCCATTGAATTAAGTGGAACAAATGGTTTACAACTATTTATTAGGTGATAGTTGTTATCATGATGCATGCATGATGATGATGACAAGATAACAACAAGATAACAATGATAGATGCAAAGGAAAAAGGGTTAAAACAAGTTTGGAATTGATTTATTAAGTTTGGAAAATTTTGTTACTTAAACATGTTACACAAACAAGTATTGTTTTCATCAAGTTAGAGTGTGCAAAACAGTTTACAAATTTTATATTTGAAAAGAACATCAAATTTTGGTTGAATTACATGTTTCACATTTTGAAATTGGACTTTGGATTAATTAATTATGAATTAAACAATATTAAACAATTTTTAATTGAATTAAACAAGATTTGAATTGTTTAGGCAATTTAATTATTCAAAACAGAAAACAAAAATTATATTTGAATAGGTTATTTAAAATGGTATGAAAAACATATTTTATTTGACTTATTTGGAAATAGCATGAATTATTTATGAATTATTGCAAACTACATTTGAATTATTCAAATTTGAAATTTAAATGTATTTTGAAAACTCAAAACAGAACACCAATGGAATAATTGGAAAGATTATTAAATTTTGAACAGAAAACATATATAACTTTTATTTATTAGAATTACAGATTAAAAGTTATTGTATTTTAAAGTTTATTGTTTATTCTGCTAATTAAAAGAAATAGAAATAAAAACAGATTTGTTTTAAATCATTTGGTACCGCGCTGGATCTACACCCCAGCCACTGCCCGGTGGGCCAGCGGCCAGCGTGGCGCTGCGCCCGCACGCGTGGCAGCGGCAGCCACCGACTGGTGGGCCTGCGTGCTGGGCGAAAAACCGAAAAAAGGTTTGTGCTTGCGGGGGCTCGAACCCGCAACCACTCGCTGCTGCGCGCAAGTCTGAACCATCTGCGCTGCTGCTCGCTTGTTACCAGTACAGAGGTGGCTACCAGGTTGAGGTTCAGTGCAGCGCAAGACTGAAATTTAACTGACGAACCACTGCTTGCTCGACTGACAGAAGAAGCAGCAGGCTCGCCGGCGATCAACATGTGCTCGTGCTGGTTATGGATTGTGGCGTGCGAGCGCGGTACGGAAGCGGAAAGGACAGAGGGAGAGAGAGAAAGGTGGTGGAGGCTCACCACGTCGTCGTGGTTGCAGACGGTAGTCGACGGCGAGTTGGGCCCGCGGCGGTGATGATGACGGCGTCGCGGCTCTGGTTACTTCCCGTGGCTGCTCCGGTGTGCAAAACGAAGAGGAGAGGGTGGCGATGTGATTTCTGGGCTTGGCTAAGGGAGTGGAGGCGAGAGGCGGCGGTGGCTCACCGGAATTCAGAGGTAGTCGTCGGGGTGGTTCAGAGCAGTGGCGAGCGCGGCCATCGTGAGGGAAGAAGAACGACGGCGGACGAGGGGAAATAGTCTCCTAGGGTTAGGGTTAGGTGGCGCAGGGCCCTAGGCTCGTTTTATAGGCGCCAGAAGCTTGGATCGCCGTCGGGTGGAGCTCCCTGTCGCGGTGGCGCTCTGGATGAGCTGCCGTACACGAGACAGGAGCTCTGCACGCTTTACGAAGCGGTACGCTAGGGGTAGAGCGGGCTGGGTTGCGCGCGCGCTAGGCTAGGTGGGCTTGGGCTGCTTATCTGCCGCGCGCGCGCGCTGGTTAGCTGCTTTTTTTTTTGTTTTTTTTTTTTGTAGCATTTGCTTTTGGAAGAAAATGTTAAGGTTTTATTTAAGAAAAATTCCAGAAAAAATTAGTTAAGCTATTTAGGTAATTAGAAACCACATTCCAAGATTTGATTTCAAAAATTTGATATTTAAAAAGAGGTTTGTATTTGATTCCAATTTGGGGGAATTTTAATATTAATAAACCATTATGAAAACATGCATTTGAATAGGGTTACCCCTAGGGTTTTTTTTAGAAGGATTTGAAGAGTGCAATTGTGTGGTGAATTTTATGGTTTTGAAATAGGTACTGATTTGAAATACATTGGATTTGAAATTAAAAGATGATTTGGGAAATATTGATTGAATTGGTTGATTGATTTAAAGCAACAATTGAATAAGTGAACCTTAATGAATTATTTGGAAACAAGGAAAGGTTTTGTTTTGCAATTCTTTATTTGAAAAGATTGTAACAGACAAGTGTGAAAACCAAGGTTGATTCAATATGAAAACAATGCAAAACAGAACATAAAATGAGGATGATGCCATGATGCATTGCATAAATAAAACAAGGAAGTAAAACAACTAGGGTGTTTTCATACTTGGATGTTACAAAACGCCCCCCCTTGAAGGAATCGCGCCCCGAGATTCCCTACTGAGAAATGAACAGGTCCGGATACTTCTTGCGAAGATCCTCTTCGGTCTCCCACGTTGCCTCTTTATCAGAATGATGCGACCATTGGACTTTCAAGAACTTGGTGCTCTTGTTGCGAGTCTTACGCTCGGTCTCATCGAGAATACGAATAGGGTGCTCCTCATAAGATAGATCATCTTGCAGTTCAATGGAATCATGATCAACTGCACGATCTGGATCTTTGAAACACTTCTTGAGTTGTGACACGTGGAACACATCGTGCACTTTGGAAAATTTTTCTGGAAGTTCGAGACGATAGGCATTTTCTGCACGTCTTGAGAGGATGTTGAAAGGGAAAATGTATCTCGGTGCCAGCTTTCCTTTCACACCAAAACGATGAGTGCCCCTGAGGGGAGTTACACGGAGATATGCTTTGTCACCAGGTGCATAGACCATGTCCCGGTGCTTGCTGTCATAGTAACTCTTCTGACGAGACTGAGCAATCCTGAGATTGTCACGAATGATACGAACCTTCTCCTCGGCTTCCTTAACAATGTCAGGGCCTAAGAGTGAACGTTCACCAGCTCCAGACCAATTGATTGGACTCCTGCATCTACGACCATACAATGCCTCAAATGGTGCCATGCCTAAGCTTGCCTGGTAGCTGTTGTTGTAGGAGAATTCAGCATATGGAAGGCAATCCTCCCATTTCATGCCAAAGGAGAGACCACATGCTCTGAGCATATCCTCGAGAATCTGATTGACTCTTTCGACTTGCCCCTGAGACTGAGGGTGGTAAGCTGTGCTGAACAGAAGTTTAGTGCCCAATGCATCTTGGAAACTCTTCCAGAAATGAGAAGTGAAGATACTTCCACGGTCTGAGCTTATTTCCAATGGAACACCATGAAGAGGAACAATCCTTGCTGTGTAGAGCTCTGCTAACTGGCTAGCTGAGATAGTTTCCTTTACAGCAAAGAAGTGAGCTACCTTAGTGAGACGATCGATAACAACGAAGATTGCATCGTTGCCCTTCTTGGACTTTGGAAACCCAGTAACGAAGTCCATTTCAATCATGTCCCACTTCCACTCAGGAATTTTCAGAGGTTGGAGTAGACCTGCTGTTTTCTGATGGACTGCCTTAACACGTTGACAAACGTCGCATTCAGAAACGTATTGAGCAATTTCACGTTTCATGCCAGGCCACCAATACAGAGTCTTGAGATCCTGGTACATCTTTGTACTTCCAGGGTGGATGGATAGAGGAGTTTCATGAGCCTCCTTGAGAATGATATCCTTGAGACTTTGAATCTGAGGAACTGCAATGCGTCCTTCAAAGAACACAGTTCCCTTGTCATCAATTGAGAAGGACTTGAATTTATCATTGCCTTCCTTGATGTGCTCTACAATCTTCTTGATTTCATTATCACGAAGTTGTTCAGAACGAATCTTGTCCTCGAGAGTTGGACTGGCTGTCAAGCTAGCAAGATAACCTTGTGGGACAAGACCAAGGTTCAGCTTCTGGAATTCTTCATGAAGTGGAGGTTGGCTTTCCATGATCATGAGATTATTGCAATAGGATTTGCGACTGAGAGCATCGGCCATAACATTAGCCTTGCCTGGAGTGTAAGAAATGGTGAGATCAAAGTGTTTAATCTTCTCAATCCATCTCCTTTGCCTGAGGTTCAGATCTGGCTGAGTGAAGATGTATTTCAGACTCTTATGATCGGAAAAGATTTCAGTTTTGTTACCCAACAAGTATTGTCTCCATTTCTTGAGGGCAAACACTACTGCTGCAAGTTCAAGATCATGAGTGGGATAGTTTTGCTCATGTGGGTTCAACTGACGTGAAGCATAAGCCACAACTTGACGTTCTTGCATAAGAACTGCTCCTAGGCCTTGGAGAGATGCATCACAGAATATCTGGAAAGGTTTGGTAGTGTCGGGGCCAACTAGAACAGGTGTGGAAGTGAGTTTAGTCTTCAGGAGGTTGAAACTCTCATCACATTGTGGAGTCCAAACGAACTTTTTGTCCTTCTTTGTGAGATCAGTGAGAGGTTTAGCAATCTTGGAGAAGTTTTGGACGAAACGACGGCAATAGCTAGCCAAGCCAAGAAAACTTCTGACTTGCTTCACCGTCTTAGGGGGTTTCCAGTCAACAATTGCCTTAACCTTTTCAGGATCAATGGCAATGCCTTTGGCAGAGATGATATGACCAAGATATGCAACTTCTGGAATCCAGAACTCACATTTGGAAAACTTGGCATATAGACGATGCTCGCGAAGTTTCATGAGAGTGAGACGAAGGTGTTCTCCATGCTCTTCCTCGGATTTTGAGTAGACTAGAATGTCATCGAGATATACCACACCGAACTTGTCGAGGTATTCATGGAAGACAGAATTCATGAGTCTTGAGAACGTTGCCGGTGCATTGGTGAGACCAAAGGACATGACGGTGTATTCATATAGACCGTACCGAGTGGTGAAAGCTGTCTTAGGAATATCTTCCTTTCTGATCTTTATCTGATGGTACCCCATCCTCAAATCCAACTTTGAGAATATTGAGGCTCCAGCAAGTTGATCAAAAAGATCATCGATACGAGGAAGTGGATACTTGTTCTTGATTGTTTTCTCGTTGAGAGGACGATAGTCAACCACGAGTCTTTTTGTTTGATCCTTCTTGGCAACAAACAGAGTTGGGCAACCCCAAGCGGAGGAACTAGGCTGAATGTAACCTTTCTCCATGTACATATCGATTTGCTCCTTCAACAATTTCAGTTCAGGAGGAGCTATCTTATATGGATGCTTAGAGATTGGAGCAGTACCTGGCTCAAGCTCGATCACGAACTCAACTGCTCTGTCCGGGGGCATCCCTGGCAACTCTTCTGGAAAGACGTCAGGGAATTCACAAACCACCGGAACATTTTCAATTGCAGGAAGGGGTTTGGCATCGAGGTTGAACAGCTGAACAGAACTTGATCCATATGGAGAATAGACTATCTGGCCTGAAGTGTGGGAGAGAGTTATTGACTTTTGAGCACAGTCAATTTTAGCTTTGTGGGTCTTCAACCAATCCATACCCAGAATGACATCAATGTCAGAATTTCCCAGCAACATGAGTGAAGCAAGGAATATGCGACCTCCAATTAGGATCTCATTGTCCATGCTTATCTTGGAAGCAATCATTTTAGTTCCCGGAGAGTGCACATAGATTTGATTGCTTAGTGGAACCAGAGCTAAATTGTACGTTGTAGCAAAGATCTTTGACACAAACGAATGCGATGCTCCAGTATCAAACAACACTTTAGCTGGAATAGAGTTTACGGGTAATATACCGAGAACGACGTCAGCAGCTTCCTCAGCTTTGTCGGCCTTGATATGGTTCACCCTCGCGTTCCTCCCGACAAGCCTGTTGTTGGAGTTGAAGGCTTTAGCCGGGGGAGCACGAACCATTGCCTGGTTGGTGTTGGGGCGAGGAGGTAGGGGTAGCTGCTTCTGAGTGCACTTATCAGCGTAGTGTCCAGTATCCTTGCACTTGTAGCAAGTGACGACACGAGAAGGACCTGGCCTTGGCTGCCCCATTGGAATCCTCTGACCCTGCATCTGAGATGGGTTGGGTGGGCGGGGACCAAAGCCTGGAGAAGCTTGGGCATTTGGAGCCCGAGTGACAACACCATTTGGCACCCAGATGCAGCGCTTCTGCGGAGGGGTGGTCATGTTGGAGGAGGAACCACCCTCACGCGAGTGCTTGCGGGACTCTTCGAACGCCTTGCGCCCATTCTCCTCATTGAGCGCGGTGTTCACGAGCTCCACGAAGTCCTTGCACTTGATGTTGGTGAGAGCGTACTTCAGTTCCGGGTTAAAACCTCGGCGGAACCTTGCCATCTTCTTGGCTTCAGTGGACACTTCGTCACCAGCGTACCGAGCGAGACGATTGAACTCGTTCTGGTAGCCGAGGACGTCCAGCTTGCCCTGTCTGAGAGAGCAGAATTCCTCACACATCCTTTCCATGAGACCATCCGGGATGTGGTGCTTCAGGAAGGCATCCTTGAAACATCCCCAGGTGATAGGAAAGCCAGCTCTCATGGTCTGGTAGTTCTCCCACCAAGTAGCTGCCTGACCCTTCAGTAGGTAGGTGGCATACTTGACCTTATCTTCCTCAGCAACATGAGCTATCTCCAGAGCCCTGTTGATCTCCCTGATCCAGTCATCAGCATCCAGAGGCTCACGTGTTGCCACGAAAGCTCTCGGCCCCACGCTCAGAAACTCCTTAATGCTGACTCGAGGAGCATTCTGGTTGTGGTGCTGGTTAGCCTGGATCTGGGCCATCTGTGTCACCACTTGGGTCATCTGAGCTAACAGTTCCCCCATTGGTGGTGGCGGAGGCGGGTTGTTCCTGGTTGGAGGCATCCTGAACAGAAATTCATTTTAGCACAACAACAGAAAAGGATAGACTTGGTAACCGAAAGATAGATTATTCCGACGCATGAATAGATAACCAACAGGTACATCATCACATGTTCAAATACATCAGAATATCCAACAGACCAATACATGGTTCGAAAGACAAAGGATAACTAAACATAGCTAGGAATGGATACATCGATACTCCCATGCTCATCACGCAGGACGGCGGTGAGTAGTACGACGAGAGATACGGTGAGGAGGAACCCCACGGAAGTAGGTATCACGACGATCCCTGTAGATAGGAACTGCTCTGAGAGCAACTCTCGGTGTGGTGAAGTAGAAAGCGTCGTGTCCCTGTGCTCCATAGCGGGGAATCCCTGTGTAACCAGCTCCGAGGTCGAGAAGTGGGCCTCTGATCGGCTCGTAACCTCCAGCATCTGGCAGAGGAAAACGAAGTGTCTGAGTGAAACGTGCAAAGCGCTCGTCTCCAACGAAGTCTGTGGTGTACGTCGCCAGACGAGTCAACGCCAGATAGAGCTGCTCCCTGACTGAGGCTAACTCCTGAGAAAGTGTGGAAGCAACTGCGTCACTGTGCCTCACGAACTAGGCAGTGGTGTGCAGCCTGGAGCTATCAGACTCGTAGGTATCCAGGTCGCGGTGGACAGTGAAGTGAACTCCCGCTGCCGTGATGTAACCACGGGGGATGTGACGATAGATGGAATCATCAAACCCCCAGTAGTCAGCACGGAGAACGGTGAGACTCACGTACGCTGCCTGCTGCACGGCCATATCCACTGTGGAACCTACTGCCTCGTAGCGGTGGGCAAAGCTCCTGCCATCATCCGACAGAATGTAGACGATAGCCCGGTAGCAGGTCTGGTCAAACTCTCGCTGCTGCTCGTAGACCTGGTACTCTGGTGCCCAATGGAACCCCAGATAGGTAACCATGTCTCTCAGCATCTCCGGATAACCGGCGGTGCTCTCACAGCGAGTCATCCGAACCACCTGCGGGTAGAACCTGAGATCCATCTGCAGATGATTGGGGAAGGTTTTGATTAGACTCCGGTAGAGAACTGATGTGGAAAGTAACAACAAGGTTCAACGGACGAAAAGGATGTTGAAAAGAACATGATATTGAAGCAACATCGGGGAAACTCGAGACCAACAACTCCTGAGGTACTACAGAGAACCCAAAACACGTGAAATCCTAACTTGAAAGTTTTAGGTGAGAACAGAAAACAAAGTTGCACTTCCTTACCAGAAAAAGGGTGGGTGGGTGGGGAAAGAAGAAAAATGGCAGAATTCCTACTCTCACGTTTCATTTTTCCTGTATAGCTACAAAATAGTTTCTAGACTCAACTGCGACCAGTAAAAAGGGATCCTACAGGCAGACAGGCTCTGATACCATTTGTCGTACCCTGGCTTCTAAGGGATACTCATCGTACGAACTGGATAGCAGGTGCTTGGATTATGGGGCATAACTGCTCCCACGTCCCAGCTTCCTGGTAGGCCTGCGCTTATGCGCGACAACACAAGCCCTGCTATTCCACCGTCGATGTAAACTATCCACTAGAAGTCATAGGCACTACTGTCGACGTACTTCATATCAATCACGCACTGTACGTCAACAGCTTTGAACGAATGATGATCACAACTTATCTCTAAGACACAAAAGATTGAAATAAGGTTGCAAATGGCCTTCACTAAGGCAGAGATAGCAAATACAATCATCCAGAGGACACATGTCCCAACATAGCATTCATTACATCAGCGGAAGCAATCAAAGGTGTCTGGGTATAGACAAATCCAACAGGCCTAAGAAGCCGGAGAAAATAAAGAAGACGAAGCCCATCCACGTAGGTCCTGGATCCAGCCCTGGTCCAGCTAACTACTCGTCTGCAGTCTCGTCGAACTCCACAAAGTAGCCATCCTGGTGGTCATCGTAGCCGTAGTCGTACTCTGCGTAAACCACAGCCCCAACGGGGTCAGTACATCCAAGTACTGGCAAGCAAGACTCACACTTCATCAAAGAGTTACCCGTCAACACAAGCACTGATGCTTGGGATCAACGGAAGAAATAGGTGATATGAAAGTTGCTGCTGGCTGCTCTAACCAACTACAGAAGATAACTACAAGTTCCGGCTAACAGAAGAGGATAAGATCGAGGATTGTGACCAACTGAAAGATAACTTCAACCAAACCCCTCCTGGATCTCGCCCCTTATCCAAAGAAGCAATCCGAGGATAACTCACACAGTTGGATTAAGATGAATCAAGTTATTTGTGTGAATAACCTATTACTAGTCAAGTTATTAATCATTGGGTGAATCATGATTGATCATTATGTTGAAGTTGTCCTGAGTACTTGTTAGCCAGTACTTTCACCAAGTAATCCATAACCGCGGAAAACACGGCTTCTCGAGAAGATTATCCCTGCAGGGTTGCACCAATTTGGCCGTACACGTATGAATACCTCGCCAGATGGGATGCCTCCCACCAAGCGTGGCACTCAACACAACTCGACCCTTCTTCGCATCAAGCCCAAAGAACCTTGGGCGCACGGCTAATCAAGCCCCGAAGAAAAGGGACCCTCATAGCACTCTAAGACCGTGTCCCCCTATATGCCGACTACAAAAGTTCCACCCTGCGCTGGGCTCGCAAAAACATGCATGCGGCAAATAGAAAACACGAACTAATGAGGCGATTTGGACGAGATGCGAATCGAGTCAAATTGAGGGGGGCGCCCATACTCGCTTCCCACATGCGGGTAGTGCGCTCATCATGGATCAGTAGACAAGACCCTTTTCCTATTAGGGTCGACACTAGCAGGCTTCAAAACCTCTCATGGGCCTCCTGCCGGTGCCTTATCATCAAATTATTATTACCATTAGCAATTAACAGGATTGATTGATTAACAACGAGCCCCCGGTACAAAAATAAGATAGTAAAAGTAGTAACCGACAACAGACTCGAGTAAAAGCAACCCTAAGCATGCTAGGTAAGACTAAGGCAACAAGCAAAGGCTGTAGGTATGGAGGTGAGGCAATATCATTGGTTCAGGGTATCATGTGATAGGTTCGTAGAACAAGCAACGATACATAGGGCTAGCAATAGTAGACAAAAGGATAGTATCGACAACAAGTGTGGAAAGGAACTCGATGATTCATGTGAGTGATAACTTGCCTGGAAGCTCAACAGCCGGGTACTGAGATAGGTCCTGGGTAGTGGTGTCGTAAGGATCGTCGGTCTCAACGTAGTCGTCGTCTATTCGAGAAGAAGCAAACAAGCAAAACAGGAATGTAAACAAACATTGCCATGGCATTATGCACAACCAAGATGATGCATGACAAATTAATGGCTGCATCAAAATAACTATCTGACAAGATAACACAATTTAAATGGACCCATATGCAATTGGATTGCATATGGAAAAGATCCATTGAATTAAGTGGAACAAATGGTTTACAACTATTTATTAGGTGATAGTTGTTATCATGATGCATGCATGATGATGATGACAAGATAACAACAAGATAACAATGATAGATGCAAAGGAAAAAGGGTTAAAACAAGTTTGGAATTGATTTATTAAGTTTGGAAAATTTTGTTACTTAAACATGTTACACAAACAAGTATTGTTTTCATCAAGTTAGAGTGTGCAAAACAGTTTACAAATTTTATATTTGAAAAGAACATCAAATTTTGGTTGAATTACATGTTTCACATTTTGAAATTGGACTTTGGATTAATTAATTATGAATTAAACAATATTAAACAATTTTTAATTGAATTAAACAAGATTTGAATTGTTTAGGCAATTTAATTATTCAAAACAGAAAACAAAAATTATATTTGAATAGGTTATTTAAAATGGTATGAAAAACATATTTTATTTGACTTATTTGGAAATAGCATGAATTATTTATGAATTATTGCAAACTACATTTGAATTATTCAAATTTGAAATTTAAATGTATTTTGAAAACTCAAAACAGAACACCAATGGAATAATTGGAAAGATTATTAAATTTTGAACAGAAAACATATATAACTTTTATTTATTAGAATTACAGATTAAAAGTTATTGTATTTTAAAGTTTATTGTTTATTCTGCTAATTAAAAGAAATAGAAATAAAAACAGATTTGTTTTAAATCATTTGGTACCGCGCTGGATCTACACCCCAGCCACTGCCCGGTGGGCCAGCGGCCAGCGTGGCGCTGCGCACGCACGTGTGGCAGCGGCAGCCACCGACTGGTGGGCCTGCGTGCTGGGCGAAAAACCGAAAAAAGGTTTGTGCTTGCGGGGGCTCGAACCCGCAACCACTCGCTGATGCGCGCAAGTCTGAACCATCTGCGCTGCTGCTCGCTTGTTACCAGTACAGAGGTGGCTACCAGGTTGAGGTTCAGTGCAGCGCAAGACTGAAATTTAACTGACGAACCACTGCTTGCTCGACTGACAGAAGAAGCAGCAGGCTCGCCGGCGATCAACATGTGCTCGTGCTGGTTATGGATGGTGGCGTGCGAGCGCGGTACGGAAGCGGAAAGGACAGAGGGAGAGAGAGAAAGGTGGTGGAGGCTCACCACGTCGTCGTGGTTGCAGACGGTAGTCGATGGCGAGTTGGGGCCGCGGCGGTGACGATGACGGCGTCGCGGCTCTGGTTACTTCCCGTGGCTGCTCCGGTGTGCAAAACGAAGAGGAGAGGGTGGCGGTGTGATTTCTGGGCTTGGCTAAGGGAGTGGAGGCGAGAGGCGGCGGTGGCTCACCGGAATTCAGAGGTAGTCGTCGGGGTGGTTCAGAGCAGTGGTGAGCGCGGCCATCGTGAGGGAAGAAGAACGACGGCGGACGAGGGGAAATAGTCTCCTAGGGTTAGGGTTAGGTGGCGCAGGGCCCTAGGCTCGTTTTATAGGCGCCAGAAGCTTGGATCGCCGTCGGGTGGAGCTCCCTGTCGCGGTGGCGCTCTGGATGAGCTGCCGTATGCGAGACAGGAGCTCTGCACGCTTTACGAAGCGGTACGCTAGGGGTAGAGCGGGCTGGGTTGCGCGCGCGCTAGGCTACGCGCGCGCGCGCTGGTTAGCTGCTTTTTATTTTTTCTGTTTTTTTTTGTAGCATTTGCTTTTGGAAGAAAATGTTAAGGTTTTATTTAAGAAAAATTCCAGAAAAAATTAGTTAAGCTATTTAGATAATTAGAAACCACATTCCAAGATTTGATTTCAAAAATTTGATATTTAAAAAGAGGTTTGTATTTGATTCCAATTTGGGGGAATTTTAATATTAATAAACCATTATGAAAACATGCATTTGAATAGGGTTACCCCTAGGGTTTTTTTAGAAGGATTTGAAGAGTGCAATTGTGTGGTGAATTTTATGGTTTTGAAATAGGTACTGATTTGAAATACATTGGATTTGAAATTAAAAGATGATTTGGGAAATATTGATTGAATTGGTTGATTGATTTAAAGCAACAATTGAATAAGTGAACCTTAATGAATTATTTGGAAACAAGGAAAGGTTTTGTTTTGCAATTCTTTATTTGAAAAGATTGTAACAGACAAGTGTGAAAACCAAGGTTGATTCAATATGAAAACAATGCAAAACAGAACATAAAATGAGGATGATGCCATGATGCATTGCATAAATAAAACAAGGAAGTAAAACAACTAGGGTGTTTTCATACTTGGATGTTACACACTCCACATAGTCCTGCAATCCGCTGCCTCCTTCGGCGTCGACCACCTCCTTGCAGAGGTGGTCAGAGCAGGCCTGTACCTCAGCGGGGAACTCGGGGATGACGGCGAGAAAGACGCAGTGCTCGCCGAAGTGGACGACGGAGCCGTTGTCCGGAAGAGCGGGGCTCTCGACGGCTCCGGTGTTGTTGATCACGCAATCAACGGTGCCGAAGGTCACCACGAGGCCGGTGACAACGCATCCCCCGGACTCGGACAAAGGTGTTCCTGCGCAAAACACAGACCCATCCGTTCCCATTTGCCCCATGGTGGGCGCCAACTTTCGTGGGGTTAATCACGGCAGCACCAAAGGTGTTCAAGTGATGTTTAAAGAAAGGGAAAACTAGCAAACGGTGGCATTGGCACCGGATTGGGTACCAAGCATGTAGACACAAGATGTACCCAGGTTCAGGGCCCTCTCGATGAGGAAAAAACCCTACTCCTGCTTCTGTCTCTCTACTATCGATGCACAAGTTACAAAGTTGCTCCTGGAGTTGTGTTCGAGTGGGAAAGTGGATGAGAAGTGTTTGTGATCGATCCCCCTCTAGGGGTGTTGGGCCAGTCCTTATATATTGATGGACTTGCCAGCTTACAGGTGGGGGCCGGCTGGTACAAGACCACCCGGGGTGATTCTTGGACAAACGCCTCGTGTCCTTGCGCCCTCCGAATCCGAGTGTCGTACCGCAGCAGGGTCGAGCCCATCCCTGCGTACCTGGCAGCCACTCTTGGCTGCCCGAGCACCCATGATGCCGTACATGAGCCGTGCGTCGGGTACCTCGAGCCCATGCGGCGGGTACTGGAGACCGTAGACTGGTACCGCCTAGTTTGCATAGAAGTACAGCCGACCGTACGCGGGTACGGTCGAGTCCATGCCCGAGTACCCCGAACAACCGGAGAGTAGGTGTACCACGTGATGTAGATATGCACTGTGGCCTACATTGGCCTAGGGAGTTGGCATGTTTCTCCATACCTCCACGTACTATTTTGACTTTGCGATCACCCGGTTGGGGCCTTCGTCCGGCTGACCAGCCGGCAGTCGGGCGGCGGCACCAGCCGACAGGCGGATGGAGGTCTGGGGTATGCTTGTACGCACTTAGCCATGCGCGTTCGTATGAAGCACGATCTTCCGGTTGCTTCTTTCCGACTTCTTGAGGCACTCGGGGATCATCCCCCCGACAATGTCTTAATGGAATATCTTAGCATATCAACTACTAGGGTATACCCAGCCATATTTCTTCCCTTCCAACAATATGTTATTCATTGATGCTGACATAAACAATGTCCATGACCAGGAAAACACAGCCATCAAGCATCCAATGAATTATTCGTAAAAGGCGAGTCTAGGGTTTGATGCTTTTTTCATGTTACTACAAGTGAGCGTGAGTTTTCATCTGAATTTCATATCCAGGAGCCGCTTCAGTTACATCATAGTAATATGAATCATAATTATGAAACAGATGTACAAATATTATTGCCTTTTGGGCATACATCCAACATCCTCTTGGGGTCTCCCAACGGGTGTGCGATTTCACGCCATCAAGCTATATTTCTGACATTGTTGCCGGTGACTTCAAGATTTCAGCTAGGGGAGTTACACACTTCTGCTTTCTCTCTTTTGTTTTGTTCTTGCGTAGTTTACTTTTGTTTAGCTTTGTTTCCTAGTTTCTAGTCTTTTACTTGCTTTGTTATTTCGTTTTTATCCTTTCTTTATTAGAACGTGTAGCTCTACTCCTTTTGTTTTCCCTCTGATGTTGAGGTCCTCACCTTCAATCAAAGAAGTGGGGAAAGTTTAAGAGATGCTTGGTATAGAATAAATGATGCTCAACATAGGTCCACCAAAAGGCAAGCCACAACTTTTTTCTTAGAAATTTTTTATGTTGGTGTTACAAATTGGTATAGATAAATCCATGACACTTTAATGGGTGGAAATTTTTTGGGAGCTCATACTTTGGAGGCTTTTAGTGTCATTGAAAGCCTAGTTGGAAATCTTCCTATTGATGAAGCTAAAACTGAGGTCACTTTGGACCATGTGATAGAAAGGTTGGATCTTATAGAGAAAAATATGTCAAACATGAAAAAGCAAAATGAAACAGATAATAAGATGATTTATCACATGAGTAATCTAGATGGAGCTATAGAGAATATTACCAAGAGAATTAAAATTGTTGAGACTATAAAAGCTAATGAAAAACAACCTTCTAGAATAGATAAAATTGCTAGAGTTATAGAAACCTTGGGTGCCACTTTATTCTCACTAAAATCTAAAAGAGCAGAAACTCCTTCAGTCAAGAAACCTAATTTGATGTATGTTCCTAAGAATCCTCAACCAAAAATTAATTCACCTATTAATGGGGAAGAAACCTTGAAAACTAAGGGGGGAAGTGCCTATTTTGAGTAAAACTAATAAACATACTATCCTTGGTTCTCCAAGTGTGTTGGCAAAGTTGTTTAATGAGAATACTCCTAAAAAGTCTAGTTGCATTATTGAAGAACTTTTTGATGATCTTGATGATGGAGTCATTGATAAAACTTGATTCTTGCTTTTTGCCTTGTGGGAGGCAACCCACCTTGTTTTCTCTATGTTTTATTATGTTTTGTTTTACTTCCTTCGAGTCTTGGAAGTTTTTACCTCTATAGAAACCACTTATTATCCATTTTTTTGCCAATAATTGCTTCTTTTGAAAGAAAGTGCAAGTTGTTGTTTTGTTGTCCAGATTTTTTTGCCTCACCGTAAAATCCGTAACTCTTTTCCAAAGTGCGATAAAATCATGAAAACAATTAAGCACATGTCCCAGGTTGTTATCTAACTTTTGTTAGTTTTGAGTTTTCTGATTTGAGCCACATAAGTGCTTAAAAAAACTCATCTTTACAGTCAGTTTTATTTTGATAAATTTCTTCCCTTGTTTGTGTTGGCTTCTTTATCTTTTTATTTTGGTGTTCTCTAGGGATGAAGAGATTTAAATGAAAGTAGTGATAGTATATAGTGTTTAAATTGAAAGTTTCATTGTGTCCAAACAGTACAAAATGGATTTGTTTCTTTGATGCACTAACCCCACTAATGAAGATTATGAGAAGTTTTGCGTGAAGTAAGTTTTCAAGTGTAAGGAGAGGAGGATGACACGAGAAGATTAAGGATGGACAAAATCTCAAACTTGGGGATTCCCATGTCACCCAAAGAAATATCCAAGAAGTACAAGCGTCAAATCTTGGGGATTCCCACGACATTCCCTTCTTCATCAACAATATTATCAGGTCACCTTTCAAGGTACTATATTTTTATTGCTTCACATACTTCTGTGCTACTGTTGGAGTGTCTTTATATTTTTATTTCAATTTTGTTTTGTTTTCTTGCTGGTAATAATTGGTTGGATCCTAGCATTCTTATTTTGACAGAAACACGCTCTGCTGTTTTGTTAGAACACTCCAGCCTTCATTCCTATTGTTTCTGAGTGTTTCGTTTTTGTTGCTGCTATTTTTAACTCTTATTTTTATTTTATATCTTGTCTAGAGCTTGTTAGTTTTCTTTATTTAGTTATGAATAGCTCTTTTGTCTTTAATGAGTACTTGTTAAGAGAGTTGTTTCAAATAAGTTCATTGATGTTGGTTGAGAGTACAAAGTTTCATGCTTATTAGTGGTGCAATGGAAAGTTGTTTAGACTTTGGCTAGTCTTTTACATGTCATGCTAGATGTTATTTTAATTATGTACTTAGTAACTCATGATGTACCATGACTAGTCTCAGAAAACTGAGAGTTCTTGATGTGTTATCGAAATTAAATCATGTGTTGTATTGATCATAATGCGGTATAATATTGGGGTATCCTCGTGTGAAGATTTATTTGGGTTGACTTGGTGCATTCTCACACCTTGTTATGACTATAAACTAAGTCACCTTTAGCCTTGATGATATTTTATTTTTAGGATAGTAATATCACTTTATGCTTTTATTAACAATGTTTTGTAGCTATGCATGATTATGGCCTTATTTCTCTCTTAGTTTGTCGCTCCTAGTCTCTTACTAGCCCCCACCTGTACTTACTATGAGCTCTACTCATGCATCCAACTCCCTTAAACCAAGTTATTCCAATGTGTACATCATATCTACCTATACATGGTATTTTATAGCCATTCCAAGTAAATTACTCGTGTGCTACCTTTAAAACCATCAAAATTATAAAACATTGTTCTGTGTTCTTGTTTTAGCTCATGAGGAAGTATTGGATGCTTTATTATTTATCCATGTTCGATGGATTTACCTCTTGAATTGCATACATAATGCGCTTGTCCCTAATACTGTAAAAGGGCGGGCAAATGGGTGCCCAACCCATAAAACATAAATTACAACAATCACAATCAATCTCCTCACACTTTGTTCCCGAGAAATCAGTTAATTAATGACAATGCTCCAACATTAACAAACAAAACAATTTTCTTAGTGGGTTGAAAATTATTTTTGTTTCACTCTTTCACTTAACACACCAAGATATTTAGACAATCTTATTATAACACTGCTTAAAACCTTGTCTCACAAAGATTTCATTGTCACTATAATTTTGAGTCTCCTAAAATTAATCACGAGTAATATTGGCTAAGAAAACTTTTATTGACAATCATGGTATAATTCTTATTAAGTTGCTTTTCCACTTCAATCAAATTTCTTTGATCCAACCTTTTGACTCATAACACTGCCAGTGACTTTTATGAAACATTAAAATTTCAATTATTTTATCTATTCCACTTCATCAATATGATCAACTTATCACTGTGATTCTTTAATTGAATTTAGTCAATTGAGAAAACATCCATCCTTTATGTGAATTTTGAAATTCACAAGTGTCTAACACTTTATGAAATTTTAGCTTTATTAAATAATTTGGAGACAATCTCTAAATCTTGATAAATCAATAAAAAAACTTATCTCCAATTTATTTAACAAGCCATCGAAGTATTACTCAAACTTAATTAATAATTTGAATCAAAATTTTCAACACTTAAATTTATAATAACATAATAATCTTTACCTAATAATAAAGAGAGGAAGGCTTCTTCCGGTCCAACCTCCTTTTTACTGTATTGCCCTTCCACAAAATCTCCTATTACCGGAAAAATACCATCCTACAGGTTCGCTTATGTTCTTTCGTTCGTGGCCTCCGACTCCCTTGCACCGACCTGGTCTCACGCCCATGCTAAGCCCGCACTTTTCTCAATTTTTAACGAGTCAGAATCCAAATCTACACTCCGGGCCTAAGAACTCTGGGACCTCCCATGGCCGAGCCCCCATCTCCTGGCCTCCCAATTTGGTCGCCGTCACCACCTGGATTTGCGGCCGCTGTCAGCTCGTCACCACCCCGAGCCACGAGAGATCCTCCAGAATCTCTGCCTCTGAGCTCCTCCTTCTCCGACTTGCTCTAACCATGACATCCCACACTGTCCTAGGAAAATTACAGAGCAAAGAAGAGGCGGAAAGACCTTGGACTTTGTCTGCGCGAAGCAGGTCAGGCTGCGGAGTTGACGGCTTGATCCAGTCGGTCGCCTCCGTTCAGTGCAGCAGGACAATTCAGGTCGCAGGCTCAGAGTTCATCGAGGAAGGGCCGCCGGCTAGAGGGTCGACGCTGTTGCGCCAGAAGAATCTGCGCGCTGGTCGGGGCATGGGGCTAGGGGAATCCACGCCCCGCGTCATTTCGGAGCCCATGGGCGCTGCGGCGACACCAATATGCCGTGCATGTACTGAAGCATATGCGTCACCCCTTTACCGATGGAGGATCCCCGACTGAACTGGACCATGAGGAATACGCTGGCCAAGACGGGGCATGTTCGGTGGTGACACTGCAGCAGCGTGCGGCAAGGATGCACCGCTGTGTGTGCACTTGGAGGCCGCCCACACTGAAGCTTGTGACGATGAAGGCCACGCCGGATGGGGTTTGCACGGTTGGTGTTATTGGCCCTCTCGCCCATGCCATATTTCTCAGCGGAAGGCCGACCGGGATCCCACGACTAGCACTTCGTTTTGAGCTAAATCAAACAAGCCTTAATTGTTTGCTGATATAAGCGGTGCTCTATTCCTGTTCGTTCAGATGCTTGTGAGCTGAATTACTCATTTGTTCCATCATTTTATCTGCAGCGAGCTGGCTGGTTATGGTACCAGGATCATTCAGAAATCTGAACCTATACTTATGAGCAGCATCATTGAGTTAATATTCTTTGTAGGCTTGTTAATAAGCCGAAGTTGCATTTGCTTTGTTAGCCGTATGCAGAGGAAATGAACTTTACTCCTAATGGAAGGCCTATGCAAGGCTTTGCGCTTTTGCCAAGTCTGCATTTTGCGGTACAACATCATTGAAATTGGTGGAAAATAGTCACATGGGAAGAAATAGCACCCAAAGTTCAGTCCAAAGAAATTTTAAGAAATGAGACCATCGTGTATGCAGGAGTATGATTATTACTGAAAATAGCAATGCATGTCGTCTTTACATTCGAACCAGGCGATGGCATTGCGAAAATCTAATACCACTCGTTTCAGGACAATCTACAGTATATATATGTGTTTTTCTCTTTAATTACTGTTTTCTGGTATATATTGTGAGGAAATCACGATCGCTTTGCTTGGAACGATGACCTTGGCCTCGGTCTCGTTACGTGTTAATAAAGGCCTCAAAGGCGGTGGATTACAGGAAGAGGTTACAACAGAATAGAGATAGAGGAGAATCGTACCAATCTTTATAAGATAGATTGGTACCGGATACAACACGGTTTAAACCTCCTAGCTCTTATCTCCAACACCCCTCCTCAATCAGAACCTTTCCCAAGGTTAAGATTGTGTCTAAATTCTTCAAGCTGCCGCACAGGTAGTGCTTTTGTAAAGCCATCTGCCACCTGGTCTTGTGAGGAAATAAATCTGATCTCAAGCTGTTTGTTTGCCACACGTTCTCTAACGAAATGAAAGTCTATTTCTATGTGTTTTGTTCTTGCATGAAAAACAGGATTAGCTGACAGATATGTGGCTCCCATATTATCACACCACAAACATGAAATTCTCTTGCGAGTAATACCTAGTTCCTTTAGCATGGATTCAACCCAGATAACTTCAGCAGTAGCATTGGCCACTGCCTTGTACTCAGCCTCTGTGCTAGACCTTGAGACTGTTGCCTGTTTTCTGGCACTCCAAGAAATTAAGTTGGGTCCAAAATAAACAGCAAACCCACCTGTAGACCTTCTGTCATCTACACATCCTGCCCAGTCAGCATCAGAAAACGCACTCACCAATGTGGAAGGGGACTTTCTGAACGTGAGACCAATACTTGGAGTTCCCTTAATGTACCTCAATATTCTTTTTACAGCTGTCCAATGAATAGTGGTGGGTGCATGAAAGTATTGACATACTTTGTTGACTGAGAATGCAATGTCAGGTCTTGTGAGGGTGAGATATTGTAGTGCTCCAACTATACTTCTGTATCTTGTCCCATCCTCGGGTCCAAGTATATCTCCTTGGGCCGCAGACAATTTCTCTGAAGTTGACAATGGTGTGGGAGCTATTTTTGAGTCCTTCATGCCAACCCTGCTCAACAAATCTAAGGCATACTTCTCTTGTGTTAGAATAATACCACTATTACATTTCTTTACTTCTATTCCCAAGAAGTAATGCAATTCACCTAGATCTTTTAGTGCAAATGCCTCACTTAGATCTTGAAGGAGTATAGAAATAGCCTTGTTTGATGAGCTGGTAACTATGATGTCATCAACATATACAAGAACAAACATGATGATACCTGACTTGTTATAAATAAACAACGAGGTGTCAGCCTTGGATGGTGAGAAACCCAATTCTTGTAGTTTGGAGCTCAACTTGGCAAACCATGCTCTTGGAGCTTGCTTGAGACCATACAATGATTTATCCAGTTTGCACACAAGATGTGGTGCCTTTGGATCTTCATATCCTGGTGGCTGCTTCATATAAACATCTTCTTCCAGAACACCATGAAGAAACGCGTTCTTTACATCTAGCTGCCTTAAACTCCATCCTTTGGAAACTGAAATGGCTAGAACAAGTCGAATAGTAGCAGATTTAACAACAGGACTAAAAGTATCCTCATAGTCTATCCCATATCGTTGTTTAAAGCCTTTTGCTACTAATCTAGCCTTGTACCTATCAATAGTACCATCAGCTTTCCTCTTAATCTTATAAACCCATTTGCAATCTATGAGATTTATGCCTTGTTTGTAGGGTACTAAATGCCATGTTTTATTTTTGACTAATGCCTCATACTCATCATTCATAGCATTTTTCCAATGTTTATTTTCTAGTGCTACTTCTAGATTTTCTGGTTCACTAGATGTAGCTAATAGGCCTTGTTTAAAGTTTTTCTTATACGGAATTGTTCCATCTTTAAAAACCTTAGGCTTACTGTTCCCGGTTGACGCTCTTGTGCGGTGTGGAGGCGACTCAAGCGAGTCTGCAGATGACGCGGGCGCAGAAGATCCCGCTCCGGTGTCAGGCGGAGCAGCAGATCCGGTCCGCTGCTCAAAGCGCGTCGAATCACCGCGTACAGCCGATCGGCTTCGTGCGATTGGTCCACCTGGCGCCGCATTCCTCCACCTGGTCGGCTGCCCGCGCGTGGGAGCAGCAGAGGAGGGCCCACGCTGTCGGGTGGAACCGCTGGACGCGTCGGACGCGCTCGGCTCCGATTGGCTTGTCCCTTGGTGCGGTGAAGAGCTGGACGTCGTGGCGCCTGGTGATTGGCTGCGCGATGACGCAGGGAGCGACGCGGAAGACGACGCAGGGTGCGATGCGGATGACGACGCGGGAACTGATCCCGACGCAGATTCTTCCGAAATCTGGCGCGATCCCGAGGACGATCGCGCAGGCGAATCTGTCTCGTGTCCAGTGCTTCTGTCTTCTTGTGAGGAATCTCCATTTTGCTCGTTTTCACTCGTTTGAGCACCATTTTGCGCCAAATTTTCTCCGGTATGCTGCTGCTGCACCTGGGAATCATGTGAGGGTACAAAAACAGGGGAGACATTAGGTGTTAGATCATTGCATGGTTTCCCCCCATGAGCTAATACCGGATTTTGGAGTGAGTTTGGCAAGAGGAGGATTTCTTTGCGAAGGAGAGCTCCTGCATTGGGATGAAGTTTGGAGAATGGAAAATCAGCTTCATCAAAAACAACATCTCGTGAGATGTAGACACGTCCAGTGGAAACATCTAGGCATTTGACTCCTTTGTGCATGTGACTATAACCAAGAAACACACATTGTTTTGATCTAAACGCAAGTTTGCGTTTGTTATAGGGACGTAGGTTAGGCCAACATGCACACCCAAACACTCTAAGAGAGGAATAATCAGGAGACTCATTTAGGAGACGTTCCATAGGGATTTCATTGTTGATAACAGATGAAGGAAGCATATTGATGAGATATGTAGCAGTTAAGAAAGCTTCATCCCAAAATTTTAGTGGCATAGACGCATTAGCAAGAAGAGCAAGTCCTACTTCAACTATATGCCTATGTTTTCTTTCAGCAGAGCCGTTTTGCTAATGAGCATGTGGACATGAAACATGATGGGAGATGCCTACTCTGTTGAAAAAGGGATTTAATTTTTCATATTCCCCTCCCCAATCAGTTTGCATGGCAATGATCTTCCTATCAAATTTGCGTTCAACGAGATTTTGGAAATTCTGAAAAACTTGAAAGACTTCAGATTTCTTTTTGAGGAGATAAATCCATGAAAATTTACTAAAGTCATCAATGAAACTTACATAATAGGAGAATCTACCAACAGATGTGGGTGCTGCCCCCCACACATCAGAAAATATGAGCTCTAATGGAGCACTAGAAACACTGGTAGAACGTGTGTAAGGAAGTTGATGACTTTTTGCACGTTGACATGAACCACAAACAAACTCAAGACTAGAATTATTGGAATATGGAAGATTAAAATTCCTAAGCACTCGTTGAACTATTTTGGAAGAAGGATGACCCAATCTATCATGCCACCGTGAAGCTGAAGGCTTGGTGACGCTAAAAACTTGCTTATTGTTTATTGTTGAGGAAGACACCAACGGATAGAGACCCTTCTCGCATCTACCTTTGAGGAGAATTTTCTTCGTTGCCTGATCCTTCACATAAAATGTCCACGGGTGAAATTCAACAAAGACATGATTATCTTTAGTGAAACGGTGAATAGAGACTAAATTTTTTGTGGCTTGTGGAACGTGAAGGATGTTACGAAGAAGAAATTGTTTGGATGGGGAGGCAACGGTTGCATGACCAACATGCCTAATCTCCATACCTGTCCCGTTGGCCGCATGGATCTTCTCGCGGCCTTGGTACTTCTCCTTCATGGTGAGCTTGTCAAGCTCACCGGTGATGTGGTCGGTGGCGCCGGTGTCGGAGTACCATGTCGGGTCCACCTCGTATGAGGCAGAATTGGCACCCTTCTCCTCCTCTTCTTCTTCGTCGTCAGAGTAACGGTGCCAGCACTTCCAGGCGGAGTGGCCGGGTTTTTGGCAGATTTGGCACACAATCTTGTCACCGTTGTTGCCATTGCTCCTGCCTCCGCGGCGCCCCCCTTGCTGGCGTCCTTGACCACGGCCGTAGCCGCGACCGCCTCCACCACGTCCACGGTGTGCTCCTCGGCCACCTCGGCGTGGTCCACCGCGTCCTCGCGCGGCGGCGTTTGCAGATGGGCCACTGCCGTCGCCTCCGAGCAGCAGCTCCATCCGATGATCGTATGCCATCACCTGGGCATACAGCTCGCTCACCGTGATCTTGGCGTTGGGATTGGCGCCGATGGCAGCGAAGAGAGGGTTGTAGGGATCATCAAGCCCCGCGAGCAGGTACTCCACCAGCTCGTCGTCCTCGATCGGCCTGCCCACGGCCGCGAGTTCATCGGCGATGCCTTTGACTTGGCAAAGTACTGCGCCGTGGTTTTACCCTCCTTCTTGGTGTTGGCGAGCCTGATCCGGAGATTGGCGATGCGGGTGCGCGATTGTGCAGCAAACATCGACGTGATCGCTGCCCAGACGGTTGCTGCCGTCCTCATCCCGATGCAAGAGACCATGATGTCTCTCGTCAGGGAGTTGTGCAGGTACGTGAGCACCTGCTGGTCCGTCGCCACCCATGTCTCGTAGGCTGGGTTGGACACCTGGGTGGTGGTTTTGTCGCTTGCTTCGACGGTGATCGTCTTTGCAGGGGCGACGCTGGTGCCGTCGAGGAAGCCCATCAGACGAGCTCCGCGGACCGCCGGAAGAACTTGCGTCTCCCATAGCAGATAGTTGTCGCGCGTGAGTTTCTCCGCCGTGCCTTGACTCGGAAGTGGGCTGGTCATGGTGGCGGCGGCAGAGGGGAGAGCGATGGTTTTGGCTAGATGTATTTTTGGAAGACTAGCTCTGATACCATGTGAGGAAATCACGATCGCTATGCTTGGAACGATGACCTTGGCCTCGGTCTCGTTACGTGTTAATAAAGGCCTCAAAGGCGGTGGATTACAGGAAGAGGTTACAACAGAATAGAGATAGAGGAGAATCGTACCAATCTTTATAAGATAGATTGGTACCGGATACAACACGGTTTAAACCTCCTAGCTCTTATCTCCAACATATATCACTAAGTGCATGCTTGTTGCTGAGTTAGAAGGACCGGAGGGACTATTTCAGAGACATCTTTGTATAGGTTGAACACCAAATGTTTACATATATAGTTGGATCTTGAATATATACATCATCTTTGTATATAGTAACTGGCGTTTTTGCATACTGAGCTATTAAAACATAGTTAATGATTAAGACGACAGGACAAGTTGATGTTAGGGTAATATGGGTCGATCGAATTAAGGGGGAAAAGTGTGGATCATGCCGACGATTTTCAATCAAAAATTGGGTTTGGGCATGTGTTTGCTAGTGTACAATAAAAAACACTAGTTGAATGCCCGTGCGTTGCTACGGGGTGAACTTTATAGTTGATGACACGACAAAACATTCTTGAAGGTATGTTACTTTCTATACTGTGATGGTTTCAGTTTTACTGAATGCAGATACATGCTCTGAATTTGCACATTGTAATTCCAAACCGAATATGATTGAAAAATACCTAGTGGTATTACTCAAGCCAAGCATCTTGATCACGATCTGCAATTCATTTATTAATCAATGTATATAATATCTTTCCAACTTATTGACCCTTGGTTTGCTTTCGATAGTTGTGATTCAACATTTATCATAAGTTCAGAAGGTCCCGTGTGGGCAAGTCAGGATATTGGGCACCGTGTGTAGCAGGCCAACACCTCCTGTGTCGCTGTCGGGGCTCCGTAACATCATCCAGCAACGAGGCCATGGCTTGCGGTACCATCTCTGATGACGGCGTGCCACCAATCACGGTCAAGCACAAGCAGAGTGCGGCCTAGTCTAGTTCAGACTACAAGCCAATGAACTGCACCCAAGAATTAAACTCAAAGACAAAGCTACCTCAGCTGCTGCTAAACCATTTCTTCATATTTGAATAAACCCACAATTCCACAAATTTTCATCGAGAAACATGGAAATACTGATGGAATTTTAGCACCGAAGTATGCGCAACTTCCAAACATGTTACTACTCCATGTCCGCAAGGGATAAAGACTAAAAGACAAAAGCTTGTTTAAGTGTATTTTAGAGAGAGGCCCTAGTGGCCGGATGATGATCGTTTCCCATGGTATATGTCTTCTGGCATGATGGATGTCATGGTGTCGAGTCCGTGCATGATCTCCTTCATTGCTGCGCGGCTCTGATATGAACAAATGATGAAAAAAATTAGGACGACTTAACAACATTTGATTCATACCTTCTAGCATGTATTTACAGCATGTAGCCACCTTCGGTCAAGCTGCAGCCTAGTATCAGTTCAGTCCTCTTGACAATTAAAGCTTGCGGATATGATCTGCAGTATCCCATCTACCAAGCGAGACCATAACTATCAGCAAACATCTTATAGTTGGCTTGATTTTCTGGATCCAAAGAAAAGAAGAGATGGCTGGCCACTGCTTCTCCAATCACCAAATTTCCACAGGAACAGGAAGCATTTAGCAATATTCCCCTTAATATACTATTGTCAACATGTTCATCAAAAATAATATTTTTAATCAAGTCATATGCATCAGTCAAGCGTTCAGTCGACACAACATATAGCACTACTGGAATAGAGAACATATATATTACCCTAAAATAGAGAGATCTCTAAAACGAATGTCCTGAATAGAGAACAGATAAATTAGGGCGAGGGATACAGAGACAGTTCTGCACTCATGCTAAAATATAAAATCCTAAAAGAATTATGCTCTTGCAGTCAAGACAAATCTTGTATGATAAACTGAGAGAGAAAAAAATCCATGCACGTCTCTTCTCAATAACTGTAACATCGTCAATTCCGGAAACTGACTTTGTATTGTGGTATAAAATATACTGATACCACAGTTTTTACACACCAAGATGATGTTCTAACGTAGATCGTTCTTTATTAATTTCCTACCAGACGGATTCTCGTTGCCGATCTTGGATACACGGCAGAAGGACTAATACAGAAACTCCTGGCATCAGCGCCACCGTGATAAAGTTCCTCGGACCAGGTGACCTCTAGAGCACGGAATGCCCACTCGAAGAGCTCGACCGAGAGATGAAGTATGTCAGTAGATCTCTTATAGTTAAGAGTAAAAGATTAAAATTATATTATTATATTATATACTACAGAAAAGGTAAAAATAATAGCAAATCTCTACGGGATACAAATTTTATACAGCAATTGTAACATTCAGCAGCAACAAAAAATAATTAGAATAATGCACATGAAGGAATATTCAGATAGGTCTGCAACTCTGCATACTTCAGCGTGCATTCTTGTACATCTGAGTTAATTAGACTGTGATATATAGACATTATGGAGGACTATAGGATCGGTTCACCCTCATAAATACATGCCAATGCAGACATTAAAAAAATTCAGACATGAGGATAAGAAGAAAGGAACTAAAAGCAGCCAGTTTGATCAGCCAAGTTCAACAAGTCAGTGTCAAATTATGCTAAAATAGAGCGCCAAAAGGTATTGTATAAACTTAAACTAAAAATCACATGACCTTCGGCCCTAAACACGGGTCATGAAGCACACAAAAAATTCATCCAAGAGTTACCCTGCAATGTGTGTAGAAATGTTAGTTACTCTACATATTTTAGTGGATAATTTTTTTGTCCTAGCTTTTCAAGCTTAGCCATAACACCGCTAGTGATACAATGGGTATGCACAAGTCTAACGAAGATAAGAGAAAGAAAGTCAATACCAAAAAGCGTCAACTTGCATAAAGGTCATTCCTTTCTCCAAATACAACTGCATAGTAGAAAAGAAGCATTAAGTCCTACCCACTGACACTATCATAATCGCGCAGGCACAGTAGTTTCGTCTCACCAAATTGCATGAAAGCAACTGAAGGGAAAACATATGTTTTTTAAGCAGAAAAAACTATGAAAATAACTTCCATTTTAGTGAAAAACTACAAATTACTTCTCCATTTTCACCCACGGGATAATCTGGAAGTTACTTAAAACAGGTATTTTCCTTAACTAATTATAATATCCTCCCTTTGACCATCTAGGTAGCTTCCCATCAATATCCAAAGATTTCTTGGCTGGGACATATTTACCATATATGATGGTTGTCCCTATATTGAATTTGTATTCCCTTTACTGAAAATTTCCATTAAATTTATGTATGCAATGCAGGTTTGCAATAGACATTAGCAAGCAGTTTATTGGTTATCTATTTCAGAAATGTATTTACCTGGACCAAAATTAACCAGGGTGCATGAGTGCATGTCCGGATGCCCAAGCGATTTTAGCATTCTTAAGTATGTAGGAAGTGCTACCGCGCAGTATCAGCTGCTTCCTCTCTCTTGCCCATAGTATAAGGTAGAGCCACATGATCAAATACACTGACTCGAGCACGCTGCAATATAAACACTAATTGATCTCATTTCTACATGCAGTAACTTACAAACAGCAATCTGGTGAAATAATAACATTGTTCAGATTTCAGAAGTTCAAAGAGAGAGATATATGTGTGGCTAACCAATCCACAGGAAAGGTACAAGAAAATCCAATCCCAAATCCCGGCCGATTAACCCAATCCCAAATCCACAGGAAAGGTACAAGAAAATCCAATCCCAAATCCAAAACAATGGGGATCTCCACGTTGCCCCAGAGCGGTCATGCCCAAGCGGCGGTCCGCCGCCTCTAGCAAGAATCTTCCCAGTGACATGAGCGTCGTCGATGAGTCCACCAAAGGGTACTTGCAGGTGAAACATCGCTGCAGGAGCATCGACGCCGAGTAGAGCACCCACCTCACCGAGCTAGCGAGCCCATGGTCGTTGCCGCCTCTGCTTCGGATGCGGCCGCCGGGGTGCCGTGTGGTAAGGATGGCAGTTGATGATGGTGGCGGATGAGAGATGTGCGGATTTTGTAGGGAGGCGACGGAGAGAGGGAGCCGTGATTACGGCAGGCCGAAACAGATTCGCTTCTAGCACCCTGCGCCTACGTGAACGTTTGTGGGGAATGAGACCGGGAGGAGCAGGGCATCGGGGGAGGGGACATGAGAGTAGGAGATGAGAGGGGTTGCTATGTGAATTGTGGCTGGCGTTGGTGGTGACGGCCGCCGACTCGCTAACCTAGCGACCAGAGCTAAGAGACGAGGGTTTCGCACGGGAGGAATTATGTTTCTATCGTCTTTAGTTTTGGCCTTGGGCCCTAGCCCATGCGAGGGACGCTTGATCGCTAGGAAAGCATGCGAGGCGAAGCGGACGATGGCACGTGAGGTACCACACGTACAATCACAACCGCATGCTCCAATTTAATAGTAAAAAAAAAATAGAAGAGATAGGTCTGCATGCATGAAGAGTAGCTAACAAATCTAACAAACTTCACAAGATAAGATTACATGCAATGTTACGGTTGGCAAAAACAAAAAAATTAGTGCGGTGGCATTTGATGCGTAATTATATTGAAGTGTGACACCACCGCCACAGCAACCTTAATAGTAAAGATTGGAGGTGGCAGACGAGGATCGGTCCAGTCCAGACTCCAGAGGCTGCAAACCTGACTCATGCTGCAACCGGACTATACTGGGCCTCAGAATTTGGAGCCGAACTAACGAGCCGACCGAGGACTTACCTATGTGACCTACGGAAATCGGGCTAATACCGGCCTTCCTAGAAGTTTGATCCCAAGACCCACTTCACCCGCCCACGCCTCGTCCCGTTCCTCTCCGACCACCCTCCTCGCCGGCCGCCACCCGCCGCTTCCGCCGTCGTATTTACTGCCCCACTGCCGCAGTAATACCACGAAGTACCTCCCCGACCGATACATGCTCAACAGATGCCACTTCCTCCGACCTGTTTCCTTCTTCCGCCGCCACATCCACTCCTCCTCTCTGCCCCACTCCGAAGGCGAGGTCGGCGCCGCGACCGACCCCACTCTGCTGGGCCGTCTCACTCGTCTCCTCCTTCTCCACCGCTTTCCCGCCGCCGCCCGCCTCCTCTCCACCTCCCCGCTCTCGCATGCCCTCCTGCACGCGGCCCTCCGGCGTGTTCGCCTCGACCCCGACGCGGCCCAACACCTCTTCCGCCTCGCTCCATACCGCCCTTCCCTCCTCGCTCACGCCCAGCTCCTCCACATCCTCGCTCACGCCCGCCGCTTTCCCGCCGCCCGCGTCCTCGTCGCCTCGCTCCTCTCCGCCCGCTCCACAGAGCCTCTCTTCCCTCACCTCGCCGAGGTCTACAGAGACTTCTCCTTCTCTGCCTCCTCCTTCGACCTCCTCCTCCGAGCCCATGCAGACGCTGGCCAGCTTACAGACGCCCTCCACGTGTTCGACGAAATGGGAAAGTTTGGCTGCCGCCGCACCCTGCGGTCCTGCAACCGCCTGCTTAACCAGCTAGTACAGGCTGGGGATGTGGGCACCGCGGTCTCTGTGTTTGAGCAGATTCGGTGTACCGGGACACTGCCAGACGAGTTCACGGTAGCCATCATGGCAAAGGCCTACTGCAGGGATGGGAGGGTGGAACAGGCAGCCGACTTCGTGAAGGAAATGGAGGGGATAGGTGTGGAGGTGAACCTGGTGGCCTATCATGCACTCATGGATGGGTACTGCGGAGTAGGGCAGACTGAGGTTGCTGCAAGGTTGTTGCTATGTCTGAAGGGTAAGGGTTTGTCACCGAATGTGGTGACATATACCTTGCTTGTAAAGGGTTACTGTAAGGAGGGGATGATGGAGCAGGCTGAGAGGGTGTTAAGGGAGATTAAAGAAAATGAGAAGATTGTGGTTGACGAGGTTGCCTATGGCGCGTTGATCAATGGCTATTGCCAAAGGGGGGAAATGGAGGATGCCAATAGGATGAGAGTTGAGATGATTGATGCTGAACTCCAGGTTAATCTGTTTGTGTATAACACAATGATCAATGGATATTGCAAGCTGGGGAGAATGGTGGAAGTAGAGAAACTTTTACAGGAAATGGAGGATAGAGGGGTGAGTCTGGACAAATATAGTTACAATACTCTAGTAGATGGGTATTGCAGAAAGGGTTCCATGAGCAAGGCATTTGAAACCTGTGACATGATGGTAAAGAATGGGTTCAGAGGGACAACACTAACATATAACACACTTTTGAATGGTTTTTGCTCCCGTGGTGCTATAAATGATGCACTCAAATTGTGGTTTTTGATGTTGAAGAGGGGAGTAGTGCCTAATGAAATTAGCTGTAGCACACTGTTGGATGGCTTCTTCAAAGCAGGTAAAACTGAGCAGGCCTTAAACCTTTGGAAGGAAATCTTAGCAAGGGGTTTGGGCAGAAATGTGATTACAATTAATACGGTTATCAACGGGTTTTGTAAGATTAAGAGGTTAGCTGAAGCAGAAAAGTTATTTGGTAGGATGAAGGAATGGAGATGTCCTGCGGACAGCTTAACTTACAGAACACTAATTGATGGTTATTGTAAAGCAGGTGACCTTGGTAGAGCTACTCAAATTAGGATTGACATGGAACATTTAGGCTTTGCTCCTTCAGTTGAAATGTTCAATTCTTTTGTTACTGGACTCTTTGTAGCTAAGCAAAGTGACAAGGTGAATGCTGTCCTTGTTGAAATGGGGGCAAAGGGGCTTTCTCCTAATAAAGTCACTTATGGAGCTCTGATAGCTGGATGGTGTAAAGAGGGCAATCTGCAAGATGCCTGCGATTTGCTTTTTGAAATGGTTGAGAAAGGTCTGACTCCAAATCTGTTCATCTGTAGTGCGTTAGTGAGCTGTTTCTATAGAGAGGGAAAGGTTGATGAGGCAAATTTGGTGTTGCAAAAAATTGTCGATACTGACATGATCCCGAACTGCAGTGCAAGCACACTTGATATCGGCAAAGTAGCACATGCCATTGAATCTGTTGCTGGTGGAAATCATCAATCTGCAAAGATCATGTGGAACATTGTTATATTTGGGCTATGCAAATTGGGTAGGGTTGGAGATGCAAGAAATTTGTTTGAGGATCTAAAAGTAAAGGGATTCGTTCCTGATAACTACACTTATTCTAGCCTCATCCATGGTTGTTCTGCTTCTGGTTTCGTCGATATAGCTTTTGGTCTGAGAGATGAGATGTTAGGTATTGGTCTTACTCCAACTATCGTAACCTACAATTCTCTCATCTATGGCCTCTGCAAATCTGGGAATGTTTCAAGGGCAGTTAGTCTTTTCAGTAAGTTGCAGTCAAAGGGTATATCTCCTAATGCTATTACCTATAATACCCTAATTGATGGACATTGCAAGGGTGGTAATACAACTGAAGCCTTCAAGTTAAAACAAAAGATGATAGAGGAAGGTATTCAGCCTACTGTATTCACCTATTCTATACTGATCCATGGTCTTTGTACTCAAGGGTATATGGAAGAAGCAATCAAACTCCTGGATCAAATGATTGAGAATAATGTGGATCCAAATTATATTACATATTGGACACTGATTCAAGGTTACGTTAGATGTGGTAATATGGAAGAGATTTCCAAGCTTTACAATGAGATGCATATCCGCGGACTTCTCCCTGCCAATTGGGCTGGACATGTAAAACGACCAGATCCTGTTGTAAACAGCCAGAATGTAGATACATCTCTTGTAAAGACGTACAGACAGTGCTAACATATTCTTTGGGTATATACTTACTTGGAAGATGCTGGCCGGTTATGGTTTGCATGAGAAAGCAAACCACAAGGTTCCGTTCCAAATTTGGTATGAATTGGTAAGTTACTGTTACCTTGTGTTCTTGTATATGACTAACTTCTATGAAATTAAACTCATCTGTTTGTTTATCTCTTATCTCTAATTCTTGTATCAGTTTACTTTGTATTAAAAATCTTATTTCACAAACTAGCCTCTTATACCATTAGAGGATTCAGAGTTCTAGGTGCATCTACTGAATGTACATCTTCTGTTTTCTCCATGTCACTTTATGCCTTTTGTCCTACATCACTCTCTCTCCCCCTCCCTCTCTAGAGGAATGGAGGGAGTACTCATGCAATCCATGTTCATCTTTGCATTTATTTTATCAGGCCACCGGCTCAAGAAGTCTTAAAGGTAGTGGACAAACATGCAAACTTCTCCAGTCAAGAGGACAAAAGTGACACTTTTTCTACCATCCTTCAGAGTCTTCAAAGTGGTACTGCTGGTTGATTGAATTAGTCCATAATCTCTATATTCAGGTCAATTTGGAACTTACGTAAATTCATCTTGTATTCCTCAGGACTTGGCCCAGAAAAAAGGTAAAATTGTTATGAAGTACAAGCCTCAATTCTTATCGTACCACAGTGAAAGGTCTTGTTTCAAATTTCATTTCCTTTTCAATTCTTATGTGGCAAACTATAAATCTGGATGGTGGCACATAAAATATGTGGTGATCTCATAGTATTTATCAGATTTTAGCATTGGTTAGATGGAGACTTGGAGAGTATCAAATTGTTCATCTTGTGTTTCTATCTTAAAGAAAAAAGTGAGCTAATCCGTAGAATTTCTGAGTAGCGCCTCTTTGTAAAAAATATCTATTAAAATTGCGCTTTGATACTCTTTCCTACTATGTATGAAGGAACCACAAAATTGTTAAGGAAATCTCCATATCAATACTCCTTAACAAACATAACACAGATATTCTTAAGTCCCAGTGATCATATTAGTCATGCATTCGTTCTTCCTGGGTCATGGGCAGTGTACGCCCCTAGTCGTTGTGATAACAGCAACTGTCATCCTCCTAGAACATGTTGATTTGTTGCCGCTGTGTTCTGCTCTTGGTCTGCCAGTCTTTTGTCTTGCTGACACGTGGTGCACTTCTCCAGCAGATGCACATCTTCGTCAAGACCCAGGATGGCCAGACCATCACTCTCGAGGTTGAGAGTTCGGATACGTTCGACAGTTTCAAGGCTAACATTCATAACAAGAAAGGTATCCCTCCATACGAGCAGTACCTTATCTTTTACGGCTAGCAGCTGGAGGATGGCCACACCTTGGCCAACTATAATGTCAAAGGGGTCCACCCTTCACCTTTTTGTCTTCGACCTCCTGTTTCAGGAGATGCATATCTTTGCCAAGACGGTGACCACAAGGATCATAACTCTGGAGTTTGAAGAGCTAGATATCATGTACAGTCACTGTGCAGTCGAAGATTCTCGAGGAGCTGGGCATCTTTGCCTGCAAGCAGCTCTATGATGACCTCACCTTGGCCGATTCGAGCTGCTGGAGAACAACCATAGCCAGGCGAACTGCAATATCACCTTACCCCTGCAGCTAGGGTTGCATAGCGGCGTCCCGCATATCCCGCAAAAGTGATTTGGCAGCACAAACTAAGCTAATCCAATTGTACTCAGTTTTAACTAAACTCTCTAAGTTTATACTGGAAGCGGGGCGGATCGGGCGCTGCTTTGCAACCCTACCTGCAGCCATGCCCATTTGCAGCACTAATTTTCTGGCATAGCCATCCAACTGTATCCATTTTCCAGTTCTTGCCAGTGCTCAAGTAATTTTCACTTCTCTGAACGTAGGTTAACCGGAGTAGCTAGTATGCATGAGAATGATGCATATGCGACTGTGGAGTCGTGGACTCTTTAGTTCCACTCTTTCAGATTTGGGTTGCATACAGGCTTATGATTACTATATCGGTCAAACGTTTTCCTCCTTTTTTTTTCTTCAGTTGTAGACTATCTCCAGTCCTCTGTTTTTCTCCTTCCCTCTGATTACCTGTTGATGATCGGGGCATCTCAACCATTAACACGCGCTGCAACCTGTTACGAAGGAGTGGCAGCTTCTGCATTCCTCATTTCCTCTAGACCAATACATAGCATATATAACAGGCCTCTTCGGGTTGCAGGATTCTGAAAACATGTGAAAGTCTGCAGAAAACAAAGGATTGAACCTGCGGCTTTAATTCATTGCACTTGGAAAAAACACAATAAACCTAGTAGCCAAAAATGTCAAACCACATGATAGTAAATGAGGTTGCTGTTATGCCAAATGAAAACCAGGCGGAATTTTTAGAACCCAGCGCCATAAATTTCCTCTCTCCAACTTAGCAAAGATCATGTTCAAGTTTTGAAATGCTATGACAGGGTTCATGCATGTAGGTACAATGTAGAAACTCACTTATGTGGACTTTGATATAAACAAATATAACAATTTATGGCCCGTGTGAAATATAGAGGGCTAGCCTGTAGACACTAAAACATGTCTACATGCATGTATGTATGGACAAATGGAAGTCATCTATTTTGAAACGGAGGGAGTACAACACAAATTTGTTGTTCAGAATTTAGTTTTATGATGATTTTCGTACAGGGTCAGACATGGTCATATTGTTTTAGGTAAATTAGAAGGGAAAGTTGCTACCCAATACCTAGATGCATACTTTGTTACTATTCAAATTCTCATATGTGAATCTAAGTCTGAATATAAGAACCGTGTCATGTATATAACCTTGTCCTAAGTAGCATTCTCTACAAAATAACATGGATCTGCAGTTGTACTGACTGGGTATGACAAAATATTCCACGGTATACAAGCCCAATCGTTATACGTTCACATGACAAGCCACAAGACATGCTTGTCAAACATGCGTCATTAGGTGATCTGCAGCATCGCCGGAAATTATGCATTGCAGTGCAAAGCTCTTTCATAATACGAACAGATCATATACCATGGTGATATGATTGACAGTATCTCTGATAGTGGCAATAAAGTGCGTTCCATAACGTCATTGATGTATGCTACTCAGATCACTCTTTGGTTACACAACTTTATTTACAATCCACATGCAGAACACAGTTATCATTACAGTAATTTATCTGATACACGAAGCAGAAGGGCTACGACACATAGGAAGACAATGGTGGCATCCATGACTGCGTCTAAGCTCATCAACCATGACATCATTTTTGTGATTGTCTCGCGCCCGTTCATCTGCCCAACATGAGATTTTGGGTCAGTAACCATCCAAACATTTTTCAAATGCAGTTACACCAGTGCACTTTTTGTCTTTCAAATTCGGTTGTATTATACGTATATTTTCATTACCCTGCATTCATTTGTTGTTAGTAACAAACTCTAGTTCTATACTAAGAAACATGACACTCGTTCTACCTAAAGATTCTGCTTTGTATTTTCTCCAAGTGTCATATGGGTTCATAAACACTAGAGATCACATCTCACCTCTAGTACTACATAACAGGCAGACACAGCAGTTCTTTCCCCAATCATGATAAATTGCAAAAAAAAAGTAGTTTGCAGCATCCGCTCGCAAAAAGTAAAAGGTATAAGATGGAACGAAAACAGGTTCAGCGATTTTCCTTGATTGTCAGAAAGTTCGAGCCTTCCTCTGAAGATCACAACTGTTTTTTTTTTCCTAGAAGACATGGCATTTTTTATTGTTACAACAGCTACTCTTCATGTTTACATGCACTTCTACCTCGTAACCCTTGTATAAATAAATCAAGCGGGTCTTCACTTACATGAGTATGACATTGGACGGACAAATCAGTTTTATTCTGCAATTAACATGGAAATCCTATACAGTATGGCCAGTAGATAAATGCTATATCAGAGAAGAAAATCAAACCTCTACAAGATAATTCAGTTTCAAAGGGAAGTTCTGCTCAGCATGTTGGACACAGTAACACAACATATCCAACACAGCCATTTCAGTTTCATAGTCATCAGATCCTGTGTAGAATATAAATAAGGTGCAGAATGTTGTTAATTATGTGTAGTAAGAACATGACGGAGAATGATGCAATACCTGGTATATCAAAAATTTGTTGTAGTGGAATGGCAAATGTCTCTGCTAACTCATTCTTTATATAGGAACGCTGTTGAAGCGATAACCTATCTCCATGAGTGACCACCACAGCAGGCTTGTCATCTGCAATTACATTTGTTATGACCATCTGATGCTGACAGTACCAAGTACAATTTTTTCATACTGATTAATCAATGAAACACATTGTTCAATAAGCATGTTGAGAATGAAAAGCCAATAATCTGGCACAACAAATATACATGGCATAAATTGCAAATCTGTATATAAACCTCCTCAAAAGAAATAAATCGAACTATTTATAGGAATATTAGTAACAAAATCATATGTATTAATTTGTATATGCGCAAATAAATTTATACTTTTACATATTGAGCATATTAAGGAACTAAATAAAACTATAAGCATTATAGATACGAGTACCTCCAAACGACAGGAGTGGATTTGTAAATGTTTGGCGAAGCATATCCATGTATCCTTCCCTGTCTTTATCAATTGATCCTAGGATAGAAATGCCGTCAACAACAAATATCACAAAGTTGACCTTCCTGGTTTTGCAAGGCAGAAAACTGTGTTGCCTCCCCATTGATTTGAGGTTCTTAATCTTAGCGTCATCATCGCTGTCCCTGTTTAAAAATGTGTTGTGATATTGAGTAGTTAGTTTTCACATGTTATATATGTCCTCCACTTAAGACTAAGTAAGATCTGTGAAAAGGAAAAGGAAACGGTAGAACAATGTTGAAGCACAAGAATAGATTGAACACCCCTCTATGCATGTTCCAAAGATAGTACATGCAGGAAGCACTTCAATTAATACATCAGGATAGTACATGCAGCAAACATTTCAAATAATTGTTTATGTATTCCCATTAACATAACTATTTTCGCATCAAATTTACTCCCTCTGTTCTAAAATAATCGAAGTTCTAGGGTTGTTCTAAGTCAAAATTTTATAAGTTCGGCCAAATTTATAGATAAATGTGTCAATATCTTCAAACTCACAACTATACAGTACAAAAATATATTGTATGGTGAATCTAATAAAACTAAACTAGTATTGTCGATGTTGATATATTTTTCCTACAAATTTGGTCAAACTTAAAAGTAGTTTAACTTAGAACAAAGCTAGAACTTCAACTATATTTTAGAACGGAGAAAGTAGTTGAAATCTTGAATGGCAAAAGGCTGACAACCGCAGACTGTTCGCTGAAACAAAGATTTACTTGATCATGTCATGAGCACAATAATAAGTGTTGAATGACAACAAAAGCTTTTCTGGAACGCAAAGCCTACATAGTACCTATAAGACAATATGTAATCAAAATTAAGGGTCACCTCTTACCACATCACCATCTCCCCATGGCTGATTCCCTTCGTCATCCAACGTTGCAGAATTTTGAAATCCTTTTCTGGGTTTCCAGATAAGCTCCTTGTATCATAAACACATATACCATCTGAATTTCTTGGAATTTTGTACTCCCGAACGAAGCATGTACCATTTGATTTAGAATTATCTAGCAATGTAAACATCAATAGGAAAATCAGATGCAATTTCACATATTAAAATAGGGTGTGCAAATCGATAGGACTTACAGGAAACCTGCGCTCTCTCGGGGGAAAAATGATCATAATCCTTGTCAAAGACCTGTGTAATTCGGTTCACAAGTGTGCTTTTCCCAGCACCTCTAGGCCCCACCAATAACAATGTGGTGATATCAGGCAATACATAGTCCCCAGCTTTTGTGCCGCCCACTCCTTCAATCCAGTAGCCAGGTTTATACCTGCTAATAGGTTGACATCCAGAAACTCAGTGAAAGAAAAGGTTGAGCCCTTCATTAAGGATTCGCAGCTTGATCAATTTACTAAGAGATTTTCAGACTAGCTTTGCTACGTCAGATACCCGCCCATGGTAGATGTTATAGAATTTTTTTCTTGATGCCTCTTTAGATACCCACTGATAACTCAAACCAAAGAACCCATGGGAGAAAATACATAATACTTTGCCAGGCTTCAATTGCTTTTGAAAATAAACCATAAATAACACCAAGCTAGTTTTTAGGATAGGTCAAAATCAAACATTCCAGTTTATTGACACCTGGTCAACTTATGGGTTTGTGAAACTTAAGTTCCCTAAAGTGAGGTTCAAAATGGTAGCCTCAAAAATAGGTGAACAAATTTGTAGTCCTAAAGTATTGCCTAAATAGACCCACCCCAACCCAAGGGTGGGACTGAAATATTGCTTTTACCTAACACAGACTTCACTGAACGTAGTATGATCATCATGTGCAAAGACACAATGAACAAATGTTCATTCTAAAAATTACATGATACCTCTTTCCAGCGTTCCTTTCGCAGAATTGTGTGGGTGGCATCAAATTACATGTTCCAGCAGTAGCACTCAGTTTTTTTAATCAATAAAGGTTCAGCTGAAATTTCCACGGTCGATTTTCGGAAATTCAAAACAAATAGAATCTTAAACACAAAAGACTAGTATATTTCTAATAACCACTAACCCTTCCATGTATTTGCAAATATCACAACACTCAAAGAACAGGGAGATAAACAAAGAACGATCACGCTACCTCCTCATGATCTCTTTCGCCTCCCGCAGCAACCGGTCTTGGTCCTGGAGTCGGCTGCCGTAGAGAAGGGCATCCACCTCGGGGTCGTCGCAGAGACTGCACCCGTCGGAGTCGCCGTCAGAGGGCGATAAGACGGCCACATAATCGGCAAACGCTATAACCACAGAAGCGGTCCATGAGCCAACAGGTCAAGAACAGAAGTGATCATAAGAGTACTTAGCTGGGAATTGGGATCAATCCGTTACTATCAGAGCAAATTACCTGATGGAAGGGGCTCCGACGAGGACGAAGGGGAGGTAGGGGTGCTGGTGGGGCTGAGGTCGCCGCTGTCGCTGCCGCCACCCATGGATTTCTGGCCGGGTTCGCGTGATTTGGGGTTTCGGCGGGTTTGGGCTGTAGAATAACGAGGAGATGGCGGTGGCAGAGTAAAGTGTCACGCATAAATATTCCTTCGTGATTCCCCAGGAAAATGATTATTTCTACATAGGGGAATTGATCAGGCCTGTTTGTTTTAGTGGTATAGGGTACTATAGCAGGATAATCCCGTAGCGATTGGGTGAAACTTTTTTTTTAATTGATTGGATGAAACCTACCTTCACCCAATGTTATCAAATCCCTCTTATCCCCAATCCACTAGATAGAGTTTGGCGGATTTACTAATTTATGGGACAATCCCTTTTAGTGTTTTGTGTATTCAAGAAAATACACTAGAATTTGGCGAATTCCAGGGAATGTCGGGATAATACCGGTCAAAAACTCTACAAACAAATGGCCTTTTGATGATATGTGGGGATTTGGGATTATGTCGGGATTATCCCACCAATTCCTAGAAAATTTCTAGAAACAAACAGGGCCTCACGGGGATATTCATGCTTTTCTTTCGTGGGACCTGTAATTTGTGTAGAATGGTCCTTCTGTAATCTTTCAATTATTAATGGCCGCTCACGAAACTTTCAACTAGGTCTCATCCTCCCCTAAAATGGCTAAACCGGTAAGTTGCCGGTAGATAATTGAACTGCTCAAAAGGAAAGAAAACTGTCCCGCGCAACCATCGCCCCCCGGCGGCGACGCGCTTCCCCCACTCCCCCGAGCTCGTCCCCCTCCCTTTGCCTCATGTCGCCGCCGCTGGCAAGGCCACCTTGGCCAGGTGGCGGCGGCGGCGGATTGACCTTCCCCGTGTCGGGTCGAGTGGAGGCGGGGTTCCCTCAGGTGGCGGCGGCCCGGTTCCGACCGGGAGGTGGCGCGAAGACAACGACGCCTATAGGTGTGTGAGGCGGCGCGGGTGTGTGAGGCGGCACGGTATGGCGAGCGTGTATGTGCGGCACCGACGGGTCCTGCAACCCAGATCTGGACCCGTCGAGCCCCATCTGGGTGGGGATGGGCCGGTTTGGCCTGCTGCATGTTCTGAAGATGGAGCCGACTATGAGGGTGTCGGGGGCAGCAGCGACGGCTGCCGGCCTACTGCAGCGTGGCGGCGAGCTTTATGGGCCCATTCTGGTCCCGGGCAGACCCTTTTAGGACTGGTGTGCCCCATGGGGTCTTTATGTTGGGACCAGACAGACTTAACAAGGACTGGTGTGCTCTACGACCGCGTCCAGTCGACTACCGTCTTTGACGGTGGAGGCAGTTCCCTCCCGTGCGGCCGCGGTACTGTTGACCCCGGCGTAACCCGTTTCCTCGCCTCCATCTGGCAGACCTCGTAGTGTCAACCTCGAGGAGACGACAATGGTGGCTTCGTGACCGTGGTGCCGCAAGTTGGTGGACGGCTGGTCCGGTGGTGTCAAGTGATAAGGGGTGGCCCAATCTTCTCGATAAACTCACAGATATGATAACTTGTGTCTCACTGAAAACTCTCCTAGTTGATCCCTGATGCCCATGCAACAGTTTGCAACCCCAAGTATATTCTCAACTCCACACACTTGCACAAGTAGCCACCGACTACAGGTGGTCCTGTACTGTCTTATTCACAATGGAACAACAGGTAACACGGAAAGTTTGCAGTATAACTTCAAGATGAATATTTACAAGCTATTTCAATCTAGAGGTCTAGGGTTTTTGTTTTAACGTAGTCTACCCTATCCCAACTCGCATCCTAGCTATTTAAGAGGGGTTTGGGTGCGGCCACAAGTCCCCTTGCGCAAGCACACAAGCCCAACCGAATAGGACTCAACCTAGACTCAATAGTTGAGTTTGGACTCAACCAAACCGACTCAAACTTGATACAAAGCGACCCACCATTAAGGGGTGCGGCCATAATGGTATACAAACCATGTCTAATAAAAATAGGACTCTATGTGGCGCATTGATATCCATTGTGGACGCCCTACTCTTGTTTTCACCATCTCCTAGTGTGGAACAACAAGCTAGTAGTTGTTTTCCACACTTGTACTCTTGTTTTCACCATCTTCCATGCTTGTTTTCACCATAGTGATCTTGTTTTCCAGCTTCTCATCATTGTTTTCTAGCTTCTCATCCTTGTTTTCCATCTCCTCTTGATGTTCTCCTCCAAGTATGTTTGTGTTATCAATAAACCTGATCATACATAGATGCATAGATTTAGGTAGTATAAAGTTCTCACAATTATAAACATTCTACTCAAGTAGGAGTGAATTCACCTGTTGTTCTAATAATTTGGTCCTTGATCTTGTCATGGGACCAAGCCTCACTTCATTATCTTGGACAGCAACCTTATCATGTGTAATAATAGGGATGCCCTCATCATCCTCCCCCTCTTGAAAAGGCGCCGACCTCGACGCAGCAAGATCATCTCCATAGTATGGTGTCAAATCAGCCATATTAAAAGAATTACTAACACCAAACTCATCAATTGGGAGGTCTATCTTGTATGCATTGTTATTGATCCTCGAAATCACTCTAAATGGACCAACACCTCTAGGCATCAACTCTGATTTGCGCAATGTGGGAAATCTGTCCTTACGAAAATGAACCCACACCATATCACCTGGCCGAAATATCACCTCCTTCCTTTTCTCGTTCACTCTTTCAGCCACATGTTGTCCTCTCTTCTCAATTGCTGCTTTTGTTTTCTCATGTATTTTTCTCACAAAGTCAGCTCCCTTTGATGCCTCCATGTTGACTCTATCTTGTGTAGAAAGTGGCAGCAAATCAAGTGGTGTTATTGGTTTGAAACCATACACCACCTCAAACGGGCATAACTGAGTAGTGGAGTGCACTGCCCTATTGTAGGCAAACTCGACATGAGGCAAGCACTCTTCCCACTCCCGCAGATTTTTCTTGATCATGGCTCGAAGCAATGTAGATAATGTGCGATTAACCACCTCCGTTTGTCCATCAGTTTGGGGGTGACAAGTAGTTCAAAACAACAGCTTTGTTCCCAACTTCCCCCATAGTGTCTTCCAGAAATAGCTCATAAACTTCACATCACGATCAGAAACAATAGTCCTTGGTACTCCATGTAATCTCACTATGTCCCTGAAAAAAATAGCAATATGCGACGCATCGTCGCTCTTGTGGCAATGTGACATCTTAGAAAACCTATCCACTACCACAAATATAGAATCATGTCCTCTTTTTGTCCTTGGCAATCCTAACACAAAATCCATACTAATATCTTCACAAGGTGTAGTAGGTGCAGGAAGAGGAGTATATAAACCATGAGGCTTCAATTTTGAGTTAGCTTTGTTGCAAGTGATGCAACGTTGCACAAACCTATACACATCACGCCTCATGTGTGTCCAATAAAAACTATCCGCTAACATAAGCAATGTTTTCTCACGTCCAAAGTGTCCCATTAAGCCTACACTATGGGATTCCTGCAATAAGAACAAACGCAAAGAACACTTGGGTATACACAATTTGTTAGCTCAAAATAGGAACCCATCATGTATGTGAAATTTATCCCACGCCTTAACATTAGTACATTTAGAAAATGGCATGGAAAATTCACTATCCTCAGCATATAACTCTATAATGCCCTCCAAACCCGAAACCTTCACCTCTAATTTAGACAGGAGCATATTTTTCCTTGATAAAGAATCAGTAACTACATTATCCAATCGCTTCTTGTGTTTAATTATGTATGGAAAAGATTCTATGAATTCAACCCATTTAGCATGTCTTTTATTCAAATTAGACTGGCTCTTTAATAATTTTAAATCTTCATGATCAGAATGTATAATAAATTCTTTAGGCCATAAATAATGTTTCCACACTTCTAAAACTCTCACGAGGGCATACAATTCTTTATCATAGACAGAATAATTCAATTGAGCACCATGCAATTTTCCAGAAAAGTAAGCAGTAGGTTTCTTCTCTTGCATTAACACACCTCCAATACCTATGCCACTAGCATCACATTCAATCTCAAATTGCTTATCAAAATTAGGAAGCATTAACAATGGTGCTGAAATCAATTTATTTTTCAGTGTATCAAAAGCAATATCTTGGGCTACACCCCACTCAAAATCTACTCACTTTTTAGTTAAATCATTCAATGGTGCTGCAATAGTACTAAAATCCTTCACAAATCTTCTATAAAACCCATCTAGCCCATTGAAGCTTCTTACTTGACTCATATTAGTAGGGGTAGGCCAGTTTCGGATTGCTTCTATTTTTGATGTATCTACCTCAATTCCATGTTTAGACACTACATATCCCAGAAATATGACCTTATCTTTGCAAAAAGTGCACTTCTGAAGATTACCATACAATTTATTTTCTCTTAGCACATGCAATACTTGTCTAATATGATCAATATGTTCATGTTCATTGTGGCTATATATAAGAATATCATCAAAATAAACTACCACAAATCTACCAATAAATTCTCTCAAAACATGGTTCATTAGTCTCATGAAAGTACTAGGTGCATTAGTTAAACCAAAAGGCATCACTAAACATTCATATAAACCAAATTTTCTTTTAAATATTGTTTTCCACTCATCCCCTCTTTCATCCTAATTTGATGGTAACCACTACGCAAACCAATTTTTGAGAAAACAACAACGCTACTTAATTCATCTAACATGTCTTCCAAACGTGGGATAGGATGACGATAACGAATAGTGATGTTGTTAATTGCTCTACAATCTACACACATGCGCCAAGTACCATCTTTCATAGGGACTAAAATAACAAGAACAACACAAGGAGAAAGACTGGTTCGAATATACCCTTTGTCTAGTAGCTCTTGCACTTGTTTTTGTACCTCCTTTTTTTCTTGGGGATTTGTTCTGTAAGGAGCTCGGTTTGGCAAAGATGATCCAGGAATTAAATCAATTTGGTGCTCAATCCCTCTCAATGGTGGCAGCCCCGAGGGAATTTCTCCTGGAAAAACATCATCAAACTCCTGCAAAACATGAGAAACACCAAGAGAAATAGGGGTCATGTCATTATAAACCAAGATCTCTCCCTTGTGAATAAGCACATTAGGGACTAGTGTAGGATCCTCTCTAAATTCCCTCAAATCCTCCTTAGTGGCTAACATGCATAATAGGCTCTCTCTCTTATTTTTATTTTTACCACTCGAATTGTTTTGACTAGTACTACCCACAGCTTGAGAATTTTGTTTTCCCTCATCCCTCTCACTCTCTTTTTCAATATTCATTTCTATTTTAGAACGAGACTCATTTACAATTTGATGTGGTGTCATAGGCATCAAGACAATAGTTCTCCCATGGTGATTCAACTCATATGTATTAGCTATCCCTTCATGCTTCACACTCTTGTCGAATTGCCATGGTCTTCCCAATAACAAGTGGAAAACAGTCATAGGAACCACATCAAACTCAATAGAATCCTTATAAGGACCAATCTGAAATTCCACACGCACCATGTGATTCACTTTCATCGCCCCAGTGCTACTCAACCACCGTATATAATTAGGACTAGGGTGTGGTAAATATTTCAGCTTTAGCTTTGCACATAAATCTTTGCTAGCCAAATTCCTGCAACTCCCTCCATCAATAATAACTTTGCAAGCCATATTATAATCAATAACAACTTTGGTTTGAAATAGATTGGACATATGATTTTTAGGACTTGGAATAACACTCAAAGATTTTTGTGTGCAACCAATAGATGGCATAGAAGTAGCATAAGCATCCAATGGAGTATCACTCAAATAGCCTTCATCATCATCATCATCATCATCATTAGGATCAGCATCATCACCTGTCTCATACTCATTGTACTCATTAACAATCATGATTTTAGTATTAGGGCAATCCCTCTTAAAGTGACCTTTTCCTCCACATGTGTGACATGACATATCTATATTTCTAGCTGTAGATGCACTGGAACCCGTGGTACTAGCTGCTGGTTGTGATGTTTTCCTTGCATTGGACGCACTAGGCTCAGCCTTGGAAGAGGAAACACCACGAATTGCTGATTGTGGAGGTGGTGCACTAGCCACAGAAGGTGTTCTCAATGGAAATCTGCCCCTTGTTCTTGCTGAAATTTTGGCCTCCTCATTGATATGTGATTCGGCCTCTCTAGCATGGCGTAATAACTCATGCATATCATGATATTGGTGATACCTAACAATGAAATTTATCTTGTAATTCAAACCTCAAAGGAAACGTTGCATAGTTTGCTCCAATTGCTCTCTCAGACGTGCCCTTTGCATGACCAATTCCATCTCCTGATAATAAGCATCAACAGTCATAGCACCCTGTCTCAATTGTTGCAATTGATCAAATTGATTTCTAATATAGTTGGGTGGTACAAATATATCCCTCATGACTCTCTTCATAATAGCCCAAGTGATAATGGGTAATTCACCATCTTCATGTCTTTTCCTCACAGTAGTATCCCACCAACGAAGAGCATAACCATCAAACTCATAAGAAGCCAATTTGATTTTCCTGTCCTCGGTGTACTCATGCAAACGCCAAATTTTTCAATCTTGAGCTCCCATAACAAATACTCTGCAACATCCATGGCATCAAAACTTAAAGGTGGTATAGAGAATTTTGGTTTACCCAAAGCATCATCCTCCCTATTATTTTTAGGGGGTGTATTAAGGGGCACACACCTTGGAGCAAAATTAACTCGGCCTTGAAATCCTCCTTGGCCTCTCTCTCCTCTAACTCCACGGCCTCCATTGTTTTCCAATCCATCACCTCCATTATTAGCATCACTATGCACACTAGCATTATCATCATCATGAACATGCAGTCTTTGTGCAATCAAATTCTGGAGATCAGCAAGTTGAGTAGTCAATGTGGCAATAGAATTTTGTATAATGGTCACTTGCTCATTATTGGCCTCGGCCAATTTATGTGTCTCCCCCACTTTATTCTCCATGGCTTGCATTGTTTCATATAGGGGATCACAAGCATTAGTCACAAACTTCTCTAGATCTTTGTGGTCATCTCTCATTTGGTTTGTCAACACATCACGCAATGCCTCATACTCCCTCCAATTCACTCCCCCTGCATGGTCCTTCTTTTGTTGCACAAGATCATCACTAGAAGGATCCATTAGTAGGTTAGTGAAAATAGAAAACAAGTATCTATATGTGGTGTTCTCTCACAACTCACTCAAAACTAGCAAGACAATTGAGTACCTTACCGTTCCAAAGTGAATAGAAATACTTACCAACAAGTAGTGGCAACTAGTGTGCTTGATGTGAAGAAGAGAATACCTAGGTTTTAACTCTCACAAAGGCAAACAAGGTTATTTAGTGGGGCTTGGTATGGATACCTAACAATCACCAAAGTAACAAGTCCTATTTGCTGTTTTGTGATGATATAAAAATACCCAAGGAAACACACACCAATAATGGAGACAAATGTGGCAAAGCAAATATATGGATGAGATTTTGCAAGGCACTAGAAAGTCACTAGGATCACAAAATATAGACACAAGATTGCTCAATATGAAAAACCAAGTGTCACAATGGTATAAAGCAAGCTCCACTAGTAAGCAACAATATCAATTCGGCCTCTTCGCAATTTTTCAGTTTTCTCTTTTTTATATACTTTTTCTCCTTTTCTATTTTTTTTGTATTTTTCCAATGGCCTTAAGAACAAGTAGGAGCAATATGAACCAATAATCAAGTGAAACACAATGGTATATGTGAGAATGAGCAGCCTGTCAGAGCACAAAATAGCTATACTTGTGGGCAAGGTACCTATGAAAATGTTGTAGATAGGCTGTGGCTAAGGTTCACAAGGATCAGATTGGAAGCTCCTAAGAAAACGAGAAGGAAAAACAAAAAGAAACTAACCTAACAGCAACTACTAAGGCGCGGCATAAAACAGACCAAAACTGTGCCGCGGCGGCAGCAAAAACGGTGTCGCGACAGAACCTTCACGCGTTCACGGCAGAAGAAATACGCGCGGCAGCGACGGCAGAGTTTTTCTGCCGCGGGCGAGCGTGCGCGCTGAAACGCAGAGGGTGTCTAGGGTCGGGCGCGCGCGCGTGGGGTGGCGAAAGCGCGACAGCGGCGGCAGAGAATCGCTGCCATGGGGTGCTGGGGTGCGGCAGCGCGCGCGGGCGGTTCGGTAAGCTAGGTAACGGGCGCGCGGGCGATTTTGTAAGCCTCGTGTGGAGTTGGACTTCGATTAGGACCAGGCGCATGGCAGGGAAACGGAGCGGCGGTAGCGAATCGAAGCAAAACCCTGCCACGGAAGGAATCCGAGTTGGACTCGAATTGAACAATGAAAACAGCTCTGAATCGATTCTTTTTGGGATTTTCTTCGTATGAACTCGACTAGACAACTATGAACCCTAACCCTAACCAAAATTTAGAAAACTAAAAATAGAAAAAGGAGACGCAAATCAAACACAAAAAAACAACTAGAAATTGAAACTAATATGAATCTATGGCTATGGCAATGATCTACACTATTTTTGTGGGGCAATTTTATGGATAGGAATAAAAACACTCGAATCTAAGGGATAGATAATAGCTCACCGAGGCAACATGTAAATCTGATACCAAGATGATAAGGGGTGGCCCAATCTTCTCTATGAACTCACAGATATGATAACTTGTGTCTCACTGAAAACTCTCCTGGCTGATCCCTGATGCCAATGCAACAGTTTGCAACCCCAAGGATATTCTCAACTCCACACATTTGCACAAGTAGCCACCGACTACAAGTGGTCCTGTACTGTCTTATTCCCAATGGAACAACAAGTAACACAAAAAGTTTGCAGTATAACTCCCAGATGAATGCTTACAAGCTGTTTCAATCTAGAGGTCTAGGGTTTTTGTTTTAACGTAGTATACCCTCTCCCAACTCGCATTCTAGCTATTTAAGAGGGTTTTGGGTGCGGCCACAAGTCCCCTTGCGAAGCACACAAACCCAACCCGAATAGGACTCAACCTAGACTCAATAGTTGAGTTTGGAATCAACCAAACCGACTCAAACTTGATACAAAGCGACCCACCATTAAGGGGTGCGGCCATAATGGTATACAAACCATGTCTAATAAAAATAGGACTCTATGTGGCGCATTGATATCCATTGTGGACGCCCTACTCTTGTTTTCACCATCTCCTAGTGTGGAATAACAAGCTAGTAGTTGTTTTCCACACTTGTACTCTTGTTTTCACCATCTTCCATGCTTGTTTTCACCATAGTGATCTTGTTTTCCAGCTTCTCATCATTATTTTCTACCTTCTCATCCTTGTTTTCCAACTCCTCTTAATGTTCTCCTCCAAGTATGTTTGTGTTATCAATAAACCTGATCATACATAGATGCTTAGATTTAGGTAGTATAAAGTTCTCACAATTATAAACATTATACTCAAGTAGGAGTGAATTCACATGTTATTCTAATAATTTGGTCCTTGATCTTGTCATGGGACCAAGCCTCACTTCATTATCTTGGACAACAACCTTATCATGTGTAATAATAGGGATGTCTCATCATCAAGGCTTGACCTTGCAGGGCTCCTGTGCTTCAGATCGCCCGTGGCAGTGGATAGGGTTTTTCGGGAGAAATCCTTGTTGGCTCATCTGACACCGGCGCGGTACCTCCTACGGGTGGCTTCTTTCCTTCCTGAAGGGCATCGTGGCTACCCCGCGTCCGCTTTTCCCTATGTGCCAGGGGAAACCCTAAGACCAGTGTGCTGGTCCGGGCAGTAGCGTAGCTTTCTTCCTGAAGGTATTGCTTGGTACTCATCGATTCGTTTCTAGGAGCGTGGTGGTACTTTTTAGGAGGGCGCAGCGGTTGCGGGTCATAGTCATTTAGCCAATCCTCACATGTCTCCTTTTGTTTTTATTTTTTCTTTGTTTGGGCGTGTGTTGGCTGCTTCCCTAGCCGGTGCTCTGGTCTGGCTCTGTTAAATCGGATGGTTGCTATATTAATATAGGTGGGCTACGGCCTATTTTTTGTTGTAAATTGGGCTAAACTTGCCATGGATGTACAAACATGCCCATGAACTGCAAAATGGGGTTACCATGCCCTAGAACTCATTTGTTTATGCAAATTCCGTCGGATTGGTCCAAATCGGATGGTTGTCTGACACATAGGCATTGTGCTGATTGGTATTCCCTCCGTCCCAAATTAGTTGTCATAGATTTATCAAAATATAAATGTGTCTAGACATGTTTTAGTGTATAGATACATCCATATTTTGACAAATGCAAGACGACTAATTTGAGATGGAGGGAGTACTTTTCTAGAAAACTCCCTACTTCCAAATCACATTCTATATTTAGCTTTCACGCTGCCGGTGGACGCAAATAGAAAAATCAGCCATTTTTTGGTAGGATACTTGACACAACGATCCTAAATAAATTTGGCATATTTAGGGCCCGTTTGGATCCTCTACACTCCACTAAATGCGCTCCCGGAGTGGGTGGAGCGGCGTCGAACGAAGCAACTCCGTGGTGATAAGGGGTGGCCCAATCTTCTCAGTGAACTCACAGACAACTCTAGTATGATAACCAGTGCGTCACTAAGAACTCTCCCGACTGATCCCTGTTGCCAATGCAACAGCTAGCAAGCCCAAGGATATTCTCAACTCCACACTCTTGCACAAGTAATCCACCGACTACAAGTGGCCTTGTACCGTCTTATTCCCAGTGGAACAGTAGGTAACACGAAAAGTTTGCAGATGAACTTCCAGATGAAGGCTTACAAGCTATTTCAATCTAGAGGTCTAGGGTTTATGATTTAACGTAGTCTAAGGAGCGTTGGCTCGGTTCCTATCTATTTAAGAGAGGGGGTGCGGCCACAAGAGGGGGCCCTTGCGCAAGCACAACCCTACTAGGACTAGGACTCATGGTTTGGGTGGACACAAACCCAAACCGACTCACAATGGATACAAACCGACCCACCATTAAGGGGTGCGGCCAATAATGGTATACAAACCATGCCTAATAATATTAGGACTTCTAATAGGCGCATTTGACCTTGTGGAGGCGCCATCCCCTTGTATGCTATGAAATAAGAATTGTTTTCAATGAATAACAATTGTTATTTTCTGTTATTCCTTGTTTTCACCCTTCTAGCATTTGTTTTCCAGCTCCTCCTTAAGTCCATCATCATCCACGTGAATTTCCTCTTCATGATCTCCTCCTCTCATGCTTGTGTTATCAACAAACCTGAGAATACATAAGTGCATGGATTTAGGTAGTATAAAGCTCTCACAATTATAAACATTATACTCAAGTAGGAGTGAATTCACCTGTTGTTGTAATAGCTTGGTCCTTGATCTTGTCATGGGACCAATCCTCACTTCATTAGCTTGTATAGGAACATCATCATGTGTAACAATAGGTGAAGAGCTAGTGATGTACTCATCATCCCCCCCTCTTGAAAATGCATCGACCTCGATGCAAGATCATCTCCATGGTAGGGTGTCAAATCAGCCACATTAAAAGAATTGCTAACACCAAACTCATCAATTGGGAGGTCAATTTTATATGCATTGTCATTGATCCTTGAAATAACTCTATAAGGACCAGCACCTCTAGGCATCAATTTTGACTTTCTCAACGTGGGAAATCTATCTTTTAGAAAGTGAACCCACACCATATCTCCTGGCCGAAATATCACCTCTTTTCTTTTCTTGTTTACTCTTTCAGCCACATGTTTTCCTCTCTTCTCAATTGCTTCTTTTGTTTTCTCATGAATCTTCTTCACAAAATCAGCTCTCTTTGATGCCTCCATATTTGTTCTCTCTTGAGTAGGAAGTGGTAACAAATCTAGTGGAGTAATAGGCTTAAACCCATATACCACCTCAAAAGGACATAATTGAGTAGTTGAATGCACAACCCTATTATATGCAAATTCCACATGTGGCAAACACTCCTCCCACTCCAAATTTTTCTTGATCATGCTTCTCAATAATGTGGACAAGGTCCTATTTACCACTTCGGTTTGCCCATCAGTTTGGGGGTGACAAGTTGTGGAAAATAATAATTTAGTTCCAAGCTTTCCCCATAGTGTCTTCCAAAAGTAGCTCATGAATTTCACATCTCTATCTGACACAATTGTTCTTGGCACTCCATGCAATCTCACTATCTATCTAAAGAAGAGGTTAGCAATGTGAGAAGCATCATCACTCTTGTGGCAAGCAATGAAGTGAGCCATCTTAGAAAATCTATCCACAACCACAAAAATAGAGTCATGTCCTCTTTTTGTCCTTGGCAAGCCCAACACAAAATCCATACTTATATCTTCCCAGGGTGTATTTGGTGATGGTAATGGAGTATAAAACCCGTGGGGTTTGAGCTTGGACTTGGCCTTGTTGCATGTAATACATCTTTGCACCAATCTATACACATCTCTTCTCATATGTGCCCAATAGAAATTTTCAGCCAACATAAGCAATGTCTTCTCTCTTCCAAAGTGTCCCATTAATCCTCCACTATGAGATTCCTGCACTAAGAATAAACACAAAGAACACTCGGGAATACACAATTTGTTAGCTCTAAACAAGTACCCATCATGTATATGAAATTTATCCCATGCCTTAACATTATTACATTTATTAAATGGCATAGAAAATTCATTATCTTCATCATATAAATCTCTAATACCCTCCAAACCCGAAACCTTGATCTCTAAATTTGATAGTAACATATTCTTCCTTGACAAAGCATCAGCAACTACATTTTCCAATCCCTTTTTATGTTTTATGATGTATGGAAAAGATTCTATAAATTCTACCCATTTGGCATGTCTTTTATTCAAACTCGATTGACTCTTTAAGAATTTTAATGCCTCATGACCAGAATGTATAATGAACTCTTTAGGCCACAAATAATGTTTCCATACTTCTAAAACTCTCACAAGTGCATACAATTCTTTATATAAACCAAATAATTCAATTGTGCACCATGTAATTTTTCAGAAAAATAGGCAACAGGTTTCTTTTCTTGCATTAACACACCTCCAATACCTATGCCACTAGCATCACACTCAATCTCAAATTGTTTATCAAAATTTGGTAGCATTAATAGTGGGGCCGAAATCAATTTCTCTTTTAATGTATCAAAAGCAATGTCTTGAGCAACCCCCACTCGAAATCTACACCCTTTTTAGTTAGATCATTTAATGATGCAGCAATGGTACTAAAATTAGGCACAAATCTTCTATAGAAGCCAGCAAGACCATTAAAACTTCTAACTTGACTCACATTAGTTGGAATAGGCCAATTTCGAATTGCCTCTATTTTTGATGTATCTACTTCAATTCCATGTTTAGAAACTACATATCCCAAAAATATGACCTTATCCTTGCAAAAAGTGCACTTCTCAAGATCACCATACAATTTATTTGCTTTTAGCACTTGCAAAATTTGTCTAATATGATCAATATGTTCATGTTCATTGTGGCTATATATGAGAATATCATCAAAATAAACTACCACAAATCTACCAATAAATTCTCTCAAAATATGGTTCATAAGTCTCATGAAAGTACTAGGTGCATTAGTTAACCCAAAAGGCATCACTAACCATTCATATAAACCAAATTTTGTTTTAAATGTTGTTTTCCACTCATCTCCCTCTTTCATTCTAATTTGATGGTAACCACTACGCAAACCAATTTTAGAGAAAACAACATCACCACTTAATTCATCTAACATGTCTTCCAAACATGGTATAGGATGACGATAACGAATAGTGATGTTGTTAATTGCTCTACAATCTACACACATGCGCCAAGTACCATCTTTCTTAGGGACTAAAATAACAGGAACAACACAAGGAGAAAGACTAACTCGAATATAACCTTTATCTAGTAGCTCTTGTACTTGTCTTTGTATCTCCTTTGTTTCTTGTGGATTTTTTCTATAAGGGGCTCGGTTTGGCAAAGATGATCCAGGAATTAAATCAATTTGATGCTCAATCCCTCTCAATGGTGGCAATCCCGAGGGAATATCTCCTGGAAAAACATCATCAAAGTCCTGCAAAACATGAGAAACACTAAGAGGAATAGGGGTCATGTCATTAGAAACCAAAATCTCTCCCTTGTGAATAAGCACAATAGGACTAATGAAGGATCCTCCCTAAATTCCCTCAAATCCTGTTTAGTGGCTAACATGCATAATAGGATTTCTCTCTTATTTTTATTTTTACCACTCGAATTGTTTTGACTACCACTCCCCATAGCTTGTAAATTTTGTTTTCCCTCATCCCTCTCACTCTCTTTTTCAACTTTCACTTCTATTTTGGAACGAGACTCATTTACAATTTGCTGTGGTGTCATAGGCCTCAAAATAATAGTTCTCCCATGGTGATTCAACTCATAAGTATTGGATCTTCCTTCATGCTTCACACTCCTGTCGAATTGCCATGGTCTTCCCATCAATAAGTGGCAAACAGTCATAGGGACCACATCAAACTCAATGGAATCCTTATAAGAACCAATCTGAAATTCCACACGCACCATATGGCTCACTTTCATCTCACCAGTGCTACTCAACCATTGTATATGATAAGGAGAAGGGTGTGGTAAATATTTCAGATTTAACTTTGCACATAGATCTTTGCTAGCCAAATTTTTGCAACTCCCTCCATCAATAATGACTTTGCAAGCCATATTAGGACCAATAACAGCCTTGGTTTGAAACAAATTGCACCTTTGAGTTTCAGGACTAGGAATAACACTCAAAGGTTTTTGTGTGCAAATAATAGATGGCATAGTAGTAGCATAAGCATCCAATGGAGAATCACTCATATACCCATCATCATCATCATCATTATCATTAGGATCAACATCATCACATGTCTCATACTCATTGTTCTCATTAATAATCATGATTTTTGTATTAGGGCAATCCCTCTTAAAATGACCTTTTCCTCCACATGTATGACATGTAATATCTCTATTTCTTGCTGTGGATGCAGTGGAACCCGTGGTACTAGCTGCTGGTTGTGATGATTTCTTTGCAATAGAAGTACTAGGCTCGGCCTTGGATGATGAAACACCACGGCTAAGAGAAGGTGGAGGTGGTGTACTAGGCATAGAAGTTGATCTCAAGGTAAATCTGCTCCTCGTTCTTGCTGTAATTTTAGCTTCCTCGTTGATATGAGATTCGGCCTCCCTAGCATGATGTAATAACTCATGCATATCATGATATTGATGATGTCTCACAATGCCCTTGATTTTATAATTCAAACCTGAAAGAAACCTTTGCATTGTTTGCTCCAATTGCTCTCTCACACGTGCCCTTTGCATGATTAATTCCATCTCTTGGTAATATGCATCAACTGTCAAAGAACCTTGCCTCAATTGTTGCAATTGATCAAATTGTTGTCTAATGTAATTTGGTGGTACAAATCTGTCCCTCATGACTCTCTTCATGGTATTTAAAGTGATAATGGGTAATTCACCATCTTCATGTCTCTTTCTCACAGTAGTATCCCACCAACGAAGAGCATAACCATCAAATTCAGAAGAAGCCAATTTAATTTTTCTATCCTCAGTATAATCATGCAATCTCCATAGCTTCTCAATTTTCAGCTCCCATAGCAAATATTCTTCCACATCCATGGTGTCAAAGCTGAAAGATGGTATAGAAAATTTTGGCTTACCCAAACTATCATCCTCTCTATGATTTTCAGGAGCAACATTGATTGGAACACGCCTTGCAGCCATGTGATTGGCTCAGCCTAGATGTCCTCCTCGGCCTCTTTCTCCTCTAGCTCCACGACCATGATTATGATCCACCTCACCATTGGCTTCAAAACCATTACTAGCATCACTATGGACACTATCATTATCATCATCAACTTTAGGAAATCTTTGTTGAATCAATGTTTGAAGACCAGCAAGGGTAGTAGTAAATGTAGCAATAACTAGCTCAGTATTGGTCTCGGCCAATTTATGTGTCTCCCCTATTTTATTCTCCATGGCTTGCATAGCTTCATAAAGGGGATCACATGCATCAGTCACAATTAATGCATTTGTCAACACACCCCTTAGAGCCTCATACTCCCTCCAATTCACTCCTTCTGTATGGTCCTTCTTTTTCTGCACAAGGGCATCACTAGATAAATCCATTAGTAGGTTAGTGAAAACAGAAACAAGTATATAGGTTGTGGTGTTCTCTCACAACTCACTCAAAAATCTAGCAAGACAATTGATTATCTTACCGTTCCAAAGTGAATAGAAATACTTACCAACAAATAGAGGCAATTAATGTACTTTGATGTGAAGAAGAGAATACCCAGGGTTTTTGCTCTCACAAAGGCAAACAAGGCTATTTAGTGGGGCTTGGTATGGATACCTAACAATCACCAAAGTAACAAGTCCTATTTGCTGTTTTGTGATGATATAAAAATACCCAAGGAAACTCACACAATAATGGAGACAAATGTGGCAGAGCAAATATATGGATGGGATTTTGCAATGCTCGAGAAAGTCACTAGCTAGGCTCACAATAGACAGGCACAAGATTGCTCAATGAAAAACCAAGTGTCACAATGGTAAGCTCCACTAGTAAACAAGAATATCACTTCGGTCTCTCTGCAATTTTCGGTTTTCTCTTTTTTTATACTTTTACTCTTTTTCTATTTTTTTTGTATTTTTCCAATGGCCTTAAACACAACTAGGAGCAATATAAACCAATGAACAAGTGAACACAATGGCGGAGATGAAAATGAGCAGCTTGTCAGAGCACAAAATAGCTATACTTGTGGGCAAGTTCCTATTCAAAATGCTATAGGAAGGCTGTGGCTAGGTTCACAAAGGTTGGATATATTGTTCCTACTGATAAAAATAGGAAATAACAAGAAAAATCTAAGTGAAAATAGCTCCAAATAGCTCACGGCAGAGATTTTGTACCACGGCAGCGAAACTGGCAGAAACGGTGCCGCGGCAGCGCGCGCAGGTACGTTACAGCGAATGGTAAGGGTGTTACGGTGGAAAAACTAGCGCGCACAGGCAGCAGCACACGGCACCAGCGAGCGGGGGCGGCAGAGTTTTGGTGCAAATGCGTGTCGTGGCAACGCGTAGGTGGGGCGAGTGGTAAGCGTGCTGCGGTGCGGGGAGGGGATTTTGTAAGCGCGCTGCGGTGAGTTCGACTAGGACCAGGCAGCGGCAGCGGTACGGCAGGGAATCGGTGATTTTTCTGCTGCGGTAGGGATTCGAGTTGGACTCGGATTAGATCAATAAGGAGCAACTAGCAGGGGATTTTTTGTAGTTTTTGATAGGATTTCGACCAGGGGAACAAAGAACCCTAACCCTAGACGAAAATAACAAAACTAAAAAGATAAAAAGTAACACAATTTCAAGCACAAAAACAACAACTAGTAATTGAAACAAAGGTGAAACTATGGCTATGGCAATGAACTAGACTATTTTTGTGGGGCAATTTTCAGGATAGGTATAAAAACACTCAAATCTAAAGGGAAATTTGATAGCTCACCGAGGCAACCTGTAAATCTGATACCAAGATGATAAGGGGTGGCCCAATCTTCTCAGTGAACTCACAGACAACTCTAGTATGATAACCAGTGCGCCACTAAGAACTCTCCCGGCTGATCCCTGTTGCCAATGCAACAGCTAGCAACCCCAAGGATATTCTCAACTCCACACTCTTGCACAAGTAATCCACCGACTAAAAGTGGTCCTGTACCGTCTTATTCCCAGTGGAACAGCAGGTAACACGAAAAGTTTGCAGATGAACTTCCAGATGAAGGCTTACAAGCTGTTTCAATCTAGAGGTCTAGGGTTTATGATTTAACGTAGTCTAAGGGGCCCTGGCTTGGTTCCTATCTATTTAAGAGAGGGGGTGCGGCCACAAGAGGGGGCCCTTGCACAAGCACAACCCTACTAGGACTAGGACTCATGGTTTGGGTGGACACAAACCCAAACCGACTCACAATGGATACAAACCGACCCACCATTAAGGGGTGCGACCAATAATGGTATACAAACCATGCCAAATAATATTAGGACTTCTAATAGGCGCATTTGACCTTGTGGAGGCGCCATCCCCTTGTATGCTATGAAATAACAATTGTTTTCAATGAATAACAATTGTTATTTTCTGTTATTCCTTGTTTTCACCCTTCTAGCATTTCTTTTCCAGCTCCTCCTTAAGTCCATCATCATCCATCTGCATTTCCTCTTCATGATCTCCTCCTCTCATGCTTGTGTTATCAACAAACCTGAGAATACATAAGTGCATGGATTTAGGTAGTATAAAGTTCTCACAATTATAAACATTATAATCACGTAGGAGTGAATTCACCTGTTGTTATAATAGCTTGGTCCTTGATCTTGTCATGGGACCAACCCTCACTTCATTAGCTTGTATAGGAACATCATCATGTGTAACAATAGGTGAAGAGCTAGGGATTTCCTCATCACGTGGAGTTGAGGGAGCAGAGCGGAACGATTTGCAGTTCATTTTTATGGATTGGGTAAAACCGAGCTTCGCATGCTCCAAGAATTCAGAAAAGCTGGAGTTTATTTGGTGGAATAGAGGGGATCCGAATGGGCCCTTAGTTTGTGGATTTTGTGTTGTTCTGTCGTAGAAACTCTCCATGCCTAGAGGTTGATCAAGATGTTTTTTTAAACCTAGACCATGAGGCAACAAACCCACATAAAACTTTATTAAAAGAACTCAAATATTTACAGAAATAAAAAATATATACAGAGATAGCCCTCTCATCTTCAACGAAGAGAGTTGAGCCAAAAAATCAAACTAGGTATCAGTTTATCCTTAATACTATATCTCAAAAGACTCATGTCGTGTATAAACATACACCTCACTTAGTGAAAGTGTGCCTTTCATATCTAATTTTTTTTGCCATTTCGAATGAAACGGATATTCCAACAGGCAGTGATCATGATCATGTAGTCGTTCATGGTTTCCCTGTTTTGGTCTATCTGGGATGATGTAGTACTTCTGACTTGCTCTCTCCTCTATCGCCACCCACATTCCCGCCCCACATATCCTCTATTGATCGCCATCAAGATCCTCCTGGTCGGTCGTTGTCCCACATCTCTGGTTGGTCGTCTCCCTACAACACCCTCAAGAAACCTTATGTCGCCCGCATGTTCTAGGCTCATCCCAACGAGCTCCCTGTATCCCCTTAGGTGCGCGAGGTCCTATCTCAACACAATGTCAAGATCCTGACCTGCACAAGATCTTGTTGGCGCGAGGTCGAGCCGTTGCTGAGAAGTTGGCATCCATATTGAAAACACAACAACAGAATAAACAAGCATGCTAACAAACATACAAACAAATGAATAAAACATATAAAGCAACAAACAAAGTAAAAGGAAAACATGTGATAACATTTAGTTTCAATGCACAAAAGAAACTAAGTGATTGTAGTTGGAGTTTTCCATTTGTGACTAAGGGTTGGTATTTGATAAAAAAAGATTACACAAATGTCTTGACATGATATATTTTTGTCTTGAGTTTCTTCATTTTCTTATTCTGCTTCCTTGAGTTGCTTCTGATGTCCAAGTCTTTTATGCATGTCCTTCAATCGCCTTGTTTGTAGTCCTCCTTATTGAGTTGAAGAAAATCATCTTAAGTACCTATATAGGATTGGTCATATAGAATAAGATAAGTATATGAGATTGCTAGAGTTCCCTTAAAAAGTACTTGTAAAATTCTTCCTCTTCTTCTTCTTCATCTCTAGAAGAGTATTCTTCTTGAGTTGATGATGGCTTCTTGTTGAAGTTGTTCTTCTTTATGAAAGGCTTCTTGTTTAAGTCCTGTTCAAAACTCTCATCTCACTTGAAAAACTAATTCTAAGTCTTGGACAAAACAAACTTGTTGCTAACAATCTTGAATAAGCTGTAGCTCCAAGTCTTCACATTGGTTGGTCTTCTTAGGGATCATCTTCAGGCTCCTTTGTAGCTTCCTCCTTGGTTTGGTGACTTCATTGAAATTTCCAACACTTGTTGGTTTTGGTACAAACTAGTGGATAGTCTTGATCTAACTTATCCACACCACAAGTATAAGGAAACGAAAAGAGAGGGAAACTTTCGACAACCACGCAATACCAAATCCACCCATGTAATTCATTAAGCTTAGTACTTAGAATTTTCCTCAACATCTAATGAAAACAATTTAATAGCAATGCTAAGCATCTACTAAGGTTGAGGCTAAAAATTAACAAGGTAAAAATGTGTGGCTGCACACTACTAGGATAATAACATAACATAATATAACTTAGTAAAATTTTCTATCATGCATACTACTCAAAATCTAATGATGCATATAGAAAATAGTGGGTAGTTAATGGTGTGTTACTTGCCTCTTTGAAGTTGGAGTTGATTCACCCACTTCCTTCACAAAATAGAATGTTTCTCTCCGTACAATCTAAACATTGAAAACACAACAACAGAATAAACAAGCATGCTAACAAACATACAAACAAATGAATAAAACATATAAAGCAACAAACAAAGCAAAAGGAAAACATGTGATAACATTTAGTTTCAATGCACAAAAGAAACTAAGCGATTGTAGTTGGAGTTTTCCATTTGTGACTAAGGGTTGGTAATTGATAAAAAAAGATTACACAAAAGTCTTGACATGATATTTTTTTTTCTTGAGTTTCTTCATTTTCTTATTATGCTTCCTTGAGTTGCTTCTGATGTCCAAGTCTTTTATGCATGTCCTTCAATCGCCTTGTTTGTAGTCCTCCTTATTGAGTTGAAGAAAATCATCTTAAGTACCTATATAGGATTGGTCATATAGAATAAGATAAGTATATGAGATTGCTAGAGTTCCCTTAAAAAGTACTTGTAAAATTCTTCCTCTTCTTCTTCTTCATCTCTAGAAGAGTATTCTTCTTGAGTTGATGATGGCTTCTTGTTGAAGTTGTTCTTCTTTATGAAAGGCTTCTTGTTTAAGTCTTGGTCAAAACTCTCATCTCACTTGAAAAACTAATTCTAAGTCTTGGACAAAACAAACTTGTTGCTAATAATCTTGAATAAGTTGTAGCTCCAAGTCTTCACATTGGTTGGTCTTCTTAGGGATCATATTCAGGCTCCTTTGTAGCTTCCTCCTTGGTGTGGTGACTTCACTGAAATTTCCAACACTTGTTGTTTTTGGTACAAACTAGGGGATAGTCTTGATCTAACTTGGCCACACCACAAGTCTAAGGAAAAGGAAAGAAAGGGGAGAAAAACTTAGAGAGAGTTGTGGTTGGTCTTATTGAAGTTCCTCTTATTTTCTTCTAGTGCTTCTACTTCTTGGGGATGCTTTTGAAGTCTATTGTCTTTGCTTCCTCCATTGGTCTTCTAGCTTCTTGTAGAAAATCTCAAGTTGACAAATGAAGCATCTTCTCTTCATGACTTTTCACAAATCCTCACTTGGTGGTTTTCAACTAGGAAGGACAATTAAAACAATTTACATCGGATTGGTTTCATGGTGTCCAATGGCTTAAGTTTTGGTCTCTCTGGTGTACAGTTAGTACTTAGAAAAAAATGCTAAAGAAAACATAGTGGAAATATATACAGAATTTAAACTAAGTCAAAAATAGTCAAAGGAGCATCAAAAATCTAAAACAAATCTAAATTAGCACAAAAAATATTTTAGGTAGAGGATTCTATTTGTACACATCCTAAGGTCTCCAAGGATATTTTATTTGCATTTTTTTTAGATTTGTAGAATTTGAACTATGCAAAAAATCATCAAGCAAGCATATTTGAATTTTAACAAATTAAAGTTTTTCAAATTTAAATTTGGACGATGCTAAAAGATTCTACATATTCAGGGCTTTTAAAAAGTCCAAGTTTGCTAAATTTGGAGCTATGGTTAAAAAGTTATGATAGATCTAATATCCAGGGGTGTTTCTGCAAAAATGCCTATTTAATTTTATTTCGGAATTAAAATAGAAAAGGCTGGCTACGTGGCAAAACCTGGTTGGTGGAGCTTGCAGACGCGGATCTGACGCGACTGCTGACCGTGCGGACACTTGGCGCGGTTTTACTAGCAGCTCCACCAAGTACTAGAAAATCAGCAGGATATTTAGTTTTACCACATAAAATTCTACATCTCTAACAATACCAATTGGAGAGATAGTTTCTCTATTAGCAAACCGAATAACACCATCAACTTCTCCAAGTTCACAAGAACCAATTGCATGCATGCTTTATCTGTAAAGCTCATAAGGAATAACACTTGAACTTGCACTAATATCACATAAATCATAATAGCAATGATCACCTATCCTAACACAAAGCACATGAACACTAGTTTTCCTAGATCTACAAGGATGTGAAACAATATTAGAAGCATCTTCATAGAAGACAATGTGTCCATCTTCTACACTTTCAGAGACAAGGTCTTTAACTATTGCTACTATAGGTTCAACATTTATTTGTTCATCAGGTTCTATAGATTTCGTTGTACTTTTGTTAACCACACTATCTATAATAGAATGTTCCTTTACCTTAGCAGGGAAAGGAATTTTCTCAATATAAGGTTCAGGCACATCAAGATTAAAAAAAAGATTAACAATATGAACTTCTACATTTCTATTAGGAACACAATTAACAATATCTTTAGAAGGTGCATGGTACTTGTTCCATTTCTTTTGGAGAATATCAAGATAGGAGGCAAAAGCTTTAAAACAGTTTGCAAGAATTTGAGAGTCAAGACCATAAGAAGTACTAACATTATGAAAATTGTCGGTTCCCATAAAATATTTAACGCATTCGTAATTATAATTTATACCTGACTTTCTTCCTTTGTTATTCTCCCATCCTTCAGTATTTTATTGAATACGGTCAAGAAGATCCCATTTAGCTTCTCCTTTCATACATGTGAATGATCCAGAACAAGAAGCATCCAATAAATCCTTATGATGAAGAGAAAGCCTTGCATAGAAATTATTAATAACAATATGAATGGGGCATTTCGGCATTAATATCTTCAACCCCCCCCCAAGCTTGGGCAATACTCTCTCCATCATGAGGCCAAACATTATATATTTGATTCCGATCCTTTTGAATCTCACTGGGAGGATATAATTCAGAATAAAAGAGAGGTACAATTTCCTCCCATCCAGTAGATCGGCCATTCTTCAGCATTCTAAACCATTCTGCAGCTCTTCCTTTCAGTGATAAAGAGAATAATTTCCTCTTAATTTGGTCCATTGAAATACATGCACACCTGAACAACTCGCATAATTCATGTATAAAGAGTAAATGATCACCAGGATGGACAGTTCCATCTCCAAAATAGCAGTTATCCATAACATGTTCAACAATTTTCATAGGTATTTTAAAAGGATCCAATTAAGCAGACAACGGGTCATCTACTACCCTAGCAGTGGTAGAAGTACTCCCAAATAGGTAATCAAATGGAGGTCTCTCCATAATAAAATAAAGCAGCAGGCAGAAATAAAAACAACACTCACAGTAAAAGTTTCTGTTACCAATTCCACTTACCAATAGCGCTTAACTTCCCGGCAACAGCGCCAGAAAATAGTCTTGATGACCCACATGTATAGGGGGTGTATCGTAGTACTTTCGATAAATAAGAGTGTCAAAACCAATGAGGAGGAGAAGGTGTTGACCAGCAGTTTGGGTAGAGGTTTCACTGTAAACACCAGCAGATGGGTTTTTGGTGGTTTTTGATATAGTAGATAAATAAAGCGCGAGTAAATAAAAGAAAGTTATAATAATTGCAGAAAGTGTCCCAATCCTTTTTGGAGCAAAGTACAAGCCGGTTGGTTTACTTATGATGACTAAACGTTCTCGAGGACACATGGGAATTTTGTCAAGTGCTTTTGCTTCATACGGTTGATTAACATTTATTATTTTGATAGGTGTTGTGTGGGTGAACCTATGCTAATGCACCGCCCTATTAGGACTAATACATACTTGTGATTATAACTTGCAAGCATTCTCAACTAAAAGAAAGTAATTAAGATAAATCTAACCACATATTTAAACTTTGGGTTCCTACACTCCCTCGTGCATCGGTTTCCTAACGGGGGTTTAGGTTTATGTCACTCCGGTAACCCCACAATCAGTAGCCAAATACACAATGCAATTCTCTAGGCCCATAAAGGTGAAGTGTCATGTAGTCAACGTTCACATGACACCACTAGAAGAATAGCACCACAACTTAAATACCAAACCATTAGATATTACTTCAACATAATTCCACTATTAACATCTCGACTTCTCCCATGTCCTCAAGAACTAAACGAACTACTCACAAGACATCATATGGATCATGATCAGAGGTGATATAATCATGAATAAAAATATGGTCACAAAGTGCAAACACCGATAAATCGTGTAAGCATCAACTACAAACAAGTAATCCAAACCGGGAGAGAGATCTAGTGAAGAACAACGATATAGAACCCTAATTGTTAGATCGGGAAGGACGTGGATGGTGATGACGATGCTGATGATGATCTTGATGATGCCAGGAGCGATGACGGTGACGATGGCGATGATTTCCCCTTTCCGGGGAGGAATTTCCCCGACAGATTTCTCCCTGTCGGGGAGCTTTTCTCTCTCTGTTGTTTCCGCCCCGAGGAGGCGACGGAATATTTCCTTGATGGTTCTCCAGGTCTTAGGGTTCCCTGGGGATGAAGTACGCGAAAGGGGGCTACCAGTGGTGGGCCTTGGTGGACACACCACGTGGCGGCGTGACCAGGGGCGCCACCAGGTGGTGTGGGCCCCTGGTGGCCCCCTCTGGCTCCCCTCCTCGCTAGCTCCATCATCTGGTGAATAAAAGTAAATTAGGATATAAAATAGTGATGAAAAATGAACGTATCAACTCCCCCCAAGCTTAGACCTTGCTTGTCCCCAAGTGAAACTGAACTCGGTAAACATGACCACAGGTTTATGGAGTGAAGTGTCAATAAATAAAATATAGACAAGAAGCACCACATTTATCAATACACAAGTCATTCTAGACAGCAACTTCCTCTCATATAACTTAACTTGAAACTAGTAGAGGGAGTCACAATAAAGGTGCAAAAAGGAAATCATAATTGGTAATGGAAAACTTTGGTATTGGCCAGAGAACAATTAACAGATTGTACTTATTGCAGATTCTTTATATTAGAGCTTATATTGCAGAGTTTTATATGCTCAATCATAACAGTCTCCTTGCAGTCATTGATAAATTTAAAAGTGATATTCATTCATATAAAAACATTGTACTAAACATGTAAGGATAAAAGACATGATTGACTAAATCAACATATAGATGGTTGGATCACAACAACTCAACTGCTTGCCTAAGAAAGAAAGGAATAGGTTTACTGACTCAACATAAAAGTAAAAGATAGGCCCTTCGCATAGGGAACCAGGGATTGACTCATGTGCTAGAGCTTTTTATTTGATAAACATATCTAATGAAAACAGTTTTAAGAGATGTGTATGTCTATGTCAACGAATCAGACAATACATTAAGTCACAAGCTAACTAGACTCTACAAGAGCGGCTCCCATTGAAGGACGCTACTAGGGTTAGTAGATCATCCCTCTTCTATTTTCTTTACACAATTATGATTTAACTGATAATTCAGGGAGGAAAAGAGTGAAGAGAATTTATAGTAACCAAGTTTGGGGCTGGCACCCCGTTGCCAGCACTTCTAGCAGTTGGATAAGCGGATGTGCCACTAGTTCAGGTGTGTAAAGTCCAATAAACGAGTTAAATAAATATTGTCTTCCCACGTCCTCATGAGCTAAAACAGAGCACAAAACAGGTATAATTTTGAAGGTTTTAAAGGTAGCACACAAGCAATTTATTTGGAGTGACGGTTAAATACCACATATAGGTAGGTATGGTGAACACAATTGGCATGATTTTTGGCTCAAGATTTGGATGCACGGGATGCATTCCCTCTCAGTACAGTTTTTTGGCTAGCAAGGCTGGGTAGCAAGCATAAGAGTTGAGATAAAACAAGCAAATATACATGTCATAGAAACAATCATGCAATCTTCCTTGGAAGTACAAACGATCTTAACTTGACAATACTAAGCTTATGAGCCAACAAGAAAGAAAGATAATGGAATAATATATCTACATGCATCTCCCTCTTTTCTACTTAAGCCTCAAAGTATTGTTACTACTGACCAATGCTAAGTTTGCCAAAACCAAACAGATTAACTTGATGCTCCCATATTGATACCAATACTAACAACAAGATCAATCATATAACACAAATTGGAAACTAAAATAAAGTGTGCATAAAGTAGATGATAAAATTTCTCATTAATATTTCCTAGCGACAACTAACACCAAGGGATACATAGATAACCAACTAAAGGAGTGATACTTCCAAACTGCAAACAATCCTATATGATAACTTCTCTACTCATGATATCACTCTACTAAAAAGTAAAAAGGTGAAAGATAGAGGTGTGATACCGCGACACTCCCCCAAGCTTGGAACAAGCCAAGGAGATGCCAATACCAATGATGAATTACTCCTTCGGTAGTGGTGGTGAATCCTTAATTAAGTTCGGAAACGCTCCAGCATCTCGCGAAGCCTGTCGTTCTCCTATTGAAGTATCTCTACCTTCCTCCTTAGAGCTCGATATCGATCACATAACTCATTTGCAACTCGAAGAGATTCCTCTACTCCAGGGAAGGGGCTGAGGCCTGGAACTGATGGTATTGGTCCCTGCATATTATGAGAAAAATCACGTCCAGCGTTACTTGATGATATCCTCTTTACTTCCCTATGGACGCTCTGATCCATGTTCTTGCGCTTGGGCCCTTGGAGATCATCTTCCATAGGATCCTTCCCCTTGTTGTTGTTGGCGGAGACCATGGTTCTTCTAAAACTGAAAACAGATCCTGACATAAACAGATCGAAACGAAAAAACGACGAGAAAACGATATATGGACCTTGGGGGATCCGGGGGATTATATAAAAAAAGTTACATAGCAAAAGGAAGGTGTAGGGAAAAAATGGGTCGGAGACGGGCTCCAGGGCACCCACAACATGTGGTGGCGCGGCCAGGGGTGGTCCCGCGCCACCAGGTGGTGTGGTGCCCTCGGGCACCTTCTCGTACACTTTTTCGGCTAATTATTTTTCATATTTTCTAAAAACAACAGAAATATAAGTTGGACAGTAAAACGCGAACTTTTTCTTACCAAAACTGTTACCTATTCAAAAACAGAATGTGCGGTTTCTGGAATCTTCTCTTTAATAAATTCCTCCAGAGTTACCACTTGAATAGTATCAACATCTTCATTATAAGAATCTCCGGAAATATAATGCTTGAGTCTTTGCCCATTCACCACGTGCATCGTGTTATCTTTTCGTGAAGCAATTTTGATTGCACCCAAATTGTACAACTCTTCAATAATAAAAGGTCCTTCCCATCTTGAGAGTAATTTTCCTGCAAAAAATCTAAGACGGGACCTATAGAATAGAACTTTCTCACCAACATAAAACTCTCTCTTCCTATCATGCCATTTCTTAAATTTATCTTTAAAGAGTCTAGCATTTTCATAGGCTTCACTTCTCCATTCATCTAAAGAACTCAAGTCAAGCATCCTTTTCTTACCGGCAAGTTTAGAATCTCTATTTAGTTCTCTCACTTCCCAGTAAGCTTTCTGTTCCAATTCTAACGGCAAGTGACAAGATTTTCCATAAACCATTTTATAAGGGGACATACCCATAGGATTTTTATAAGAAGTCCATTTTATAAGGGGACATACCCATAGGATTTTTCTAAGAAGTTCTATAATCCCATAAAGCATCATTAAACTTACTATCCCAATTTTCCCTAGATTTATTAATAGTCTTTTGCAAGATAGATTTAATTTCTCTATTTGATAATTCTACTTTCCCACTTGTTTGAGGATGATAGCCTGAGGCAATTCTATGATTAACATCATATTTAGCAAGGGTTTTTCTAAAACCACCATGAATAAAGTGAGAACCTCCATCAGTCATAAGATATCTAGGCACACCAAACCTAGGGAAAATGACATCTTTAAGCATTTTTAATGAGGTTTCACCATCAGCACTCTTTGTAGGTATAGATTCTACCCATTTAGTAACATAATCAACAACAACAAATATATGAGTATAACCATTAAAAGGGGGAAAGGACCCATAAAGTCAAAACCCCAATAGTCAAATGGTTCAATAACAATAGAATAATTCATAGGCATTTCATTGCGTCTAGAAATATTACCAAATCTTTGACATTCATCACAAGATAAAATAAACTTTCGTGCATCTTTAAAAAGAGTAGGACAATAGAAACCTGATTGTAGAACCTTCTACGCGGTTCTATCTCCAGCGTGATGTCCTCCATAAGAACTACCATGGCACTTTCTCAATATCTCTCGTTGTTCATGTTCTGGAACACATCTTCACATAATACCATCTACTCCTCATTTATATAAGTGTGGGTCATCCCAAAAATAATGCCTCAAGACATAAAAGAATTTCCTTCTTTGCTGAGTTGTAAAGGTTAGAGGCAAATACTTGGAAAAAATAAAGTTAGCATAATCTGCATACTAAGGACTATCTCGGGATTTTATTTTTATTGCAGCCAGCTGTTCATTTGGAAAACTATCATTAACAGGAATATGGTCATAAGCAATGTTTTCCAATCTAGACAAATTATCAGCAACGGGATTTTCAGCACCCTTCCTATCTACAATATGCAAATCAAGTTCTTATAAAAGCAGCACCCATCTAATAAGCCTAGGCTTAGCATCTTTCTTTTCCATAAGATATTTAATAGCAGCATGATCAGTATGAATAGTAACTTTTGAATCAACTATATAAGGTCTAAACTTATCACAAGCAAAAAACTACAACTAGGAACTCTTTTTTAGTGGTAGCATAATTCTTTTGAGCAGCATCAAGAGTCTTATTAGCATAATGAATAACATTCAATTTCTTAGCTATTCGCTGTCCAAGAGCAGCACCTATAGCTAAATCACTAGCATCACACATAATTTCAAAGGGCAAATTCCAATCAGATGGTTGAACAATAGGAGCACTAATTAAAGCCTTCCTTAGAGTTTTGAAAGCTTCTTTGCAATCATCATCAAAAACAAAAGGTACATCTTTTTGGAGAAGATTAGTAAGAGGCTTTGATATTTTAGAGAAATATTTAATAAACCTCCTATAAAAACTAGCATGACCAAGAACATACGAATAGCTTTAACATCCCTGGGACAGGGCATTTTCTCGATTGCTTCCACTTTAGCTATGTCAACTTCAATACCTCTTTCAGAAATTTATGTCCAAGAACAATTCTTTCATTTACCATAAAGTGGCATCTCTCCCAATTAAGAACAAGATTAATCTCCTAACATCTCTGCAAAACTTTATCAAGATTGTGCAGGCAGTTATCAAAAGAAGTCCCATAGACGGAGAAATCGTCCATGAATACTTCCACATTTTCCTCACAAAAAACCATGAAAAATAGCAGATATGCATCTTTGAAACATAGAAGGAGCATTACACGGACCAAAAGGCATACGTCTATAAGCATAGGTTCCATAAGGACAAGTAAAAGTTTTTTTCTCTTGATCTTGTTTCCTAACAGGAATTTGAGAAAACCCAGAATAACCATCAAGAAAGCAAAAAATGATTTTTCTTAGACAACATTTCTAACATTTGAACAATAAAAGGTAAAACATAATGATCTTTCTTAGTAAGTTTGTTAACTTTTCTAAAATCAATGCACATTCTATAACCAACTACTACTCTTTGAGGAATAAGCTCATTATTATTTTAGTTTGGCACAACAGTAATTCCTCCTTTCTTAGGGACACAATGCACATGACTTACCCATCTACTATCATCAATAGGATAAATAATACCAGCACCAAGGAGTTTCAATACCTCATTTCTTACCAGTTCCTTCATCTTAGGAATTAAACGGCGTTGATGTTCAACAACTGGCTTTGCATCAGGTTCCATATTAATGGCATGCTGGCATAAAGCATGGGAAATCCCTTTCAAATCATCAAAGAGTATATCCAATAGCCCCACGGTGTTTCTTTAATATTTCCAATAACCTTTCCTCTTCTTTACCTCAAAGTTTAGAACTAATAATAACATGGTATGTTTTCTTATCATCAATATAAGCATATTTAAGGTCATTATGTAAAGGTTTTAAATCAAAAATAGGATCCTCCTTGGGTGGTAATATGGTACCCAAGTCTTCCATAGCTAAATTCTGTTTCAACATTGTTGGTTGACGAAGAAGAATATCGTCAATCTAATTTATTTCTTCCATAAAGACCTCACTTTCGTGGTCCTCCATGTATTGCTGCAAAGCATTGTTAGGAGCAAGAGAAATAGAGGCAAGTTGTTCAACTCTAAAATCTTCATTAGGCAATTCAGTTTCATAAGGATCTCTAGCAAATTTAGAAAAATTAAACTCATAAGATTTTCCATCAAATTTAGTCAATATTTTTTCTTTCTTACAATATATAACAGCACCACAAGTGTTCAAGAAAGGTCTACCAAAAATGATAGGACAAGTTTTACTAGCAACTGCACCAAGTACTAAAAAATTAGCAGGATATTTAGTTTTACCACATAAAACTTCTAACAATTCCAATTGGAGAGATAGTTTCTCTATTAGCAAGCTGAATAACCTCATCAACTTCTTCAAGTTCACAATAACCAATTTCATGCATGATTTTGACGACCCACAAGTATAGGGGGTGTATCGTAGTACTTTCAATAAATAAGAGTGTCGAACCCAACGAGGACCAGAAGGTGCTGACAAGCAGTTTCAATGAAGGAATAACTGTAATTACTGAAACATAAATTTGTAGGGGGTTTTGATATTGCAGATAAATAAAGTGCGAGTAAATAAAATGCAGTAATAATAATTGCAGCAAGTGGCCCAATCCTTTCTTCAGCAAAGGACAAGCCGGTGGGTTTACTTATGATTAACAAACGTTCTCGAGGACACACGGGAGGTTTTTGTCAAGTGATTTTGTTTCATGCCGCTGAATAATCTTTAGTGTTTTGATAAGTCTTGTGTGGGTGAATCTATGCTAATCTACCGTCCCATCCAAGACTAATACATACTTGTGATTATACTCCTTGCAAGCATCTGCAACTACAAGAAAGTAGTAAAGAAATAAATCTAACCACAACTTTAAACTCCGGGATCCTACGCTCCCTCGTGCAATGGTTTCCTAACGGGGGTTTTAGGTTTATGTCACTCCGGCAACCCCACAGTTAGTAGCCAAATACACGATGCATTCCCCTAGGCCCATAAATGGTGAAGTATCATGTACTCGACGTTCACATGACACCACTAGAATAATAACACCACAACTTAAATATCAAACCATTAAATATTACTCAACATTACTTCACTGCTAACAACTTGACTTCCCATGTCCTCAAGAACAACACAAACTACTCACAAGACATCATATGGATCATGATCAGAGATGATATAATGGTGATTAACAATCTGGACATAAACCTAATCTAATGGTTTCACTCAATAGCATCAACTACAAGTAGTAATCAACACCGAGAAAGTTTCCCCTATGAAATAGACAAGATGCAACCGTAGATGTTACAGCGGAACGGAGTGGAGCTGAGGGTGATGATGGTGGATATGATGATGACGATGATGACGCAGCTGGGGTCTATTTCCCACTTGGAATCGTTGCGCTTCCTGCGAATGATCTCCATGTTCAGATTCTCGTACCAAGAAGCGATGCAGAGAAGCATCAAGTCAGCACCTGCCCGAGCTCCCGAGGCGCGCCACTTCTTCAGCTCGGTTTTCACATTCTGCAGCTTGAGGGCAAGGCCTAAGATGGTTGTCGGGGGAGAGTCCTCTGGCCAGAACAGCTTGTGCAGCATGAAGGCGACGCGCACCAAATCGGTGCCCACACCGGCTAGGCGCTCAAACTGGCCCCGCATCACCAGCAGGCTGTCCTCAATTTCAGCCCTGGTATCAGCTGCTTCGCCCTTCTCAAGGCGAACTGCTTGGGCCTTGGCCACAACAGGCGCGCAAGAGGAGACGATGTCAGGAAAAATTTCTGCAACAGCAAGTGAGAGATTCAGAATCAGAGAAGAGAAGAACCGGGAAGAGGTAGAACCGAGAAGAAGTAAGACCGAGAAGGAAAGATGCAGAAAGTAGAAAGACTTACTATTCAGTTCATGGCGCAGCTCCTGCAGCTGGGTCCTCCAGGATTCTTCATTGGATATGTGCCTCTCTTGGACCTGGCGCAGGGTATTCATTTGAGCAAAGAGCCCAGCGTTGGACTTCTTCAGCGTCTCGCATTCCTGCTCAAGGGCCTTCTCCTTGGCTCTGAAGGTTGTCTCAGCCTTGGCCTTCTCGGCGATAACTCGGTCCCTCTCCTCACCAAGCGTGACAGCATCCTGCAGTGCCTTCTGCAGCTGGAGTTGCAGCTTCTCAACCTCCGAGGTGTGCTCTCTTACCAGCTCCACGGCCTGGTTGGACAATTGCTGCTGCACTTCTTCTGGTTTGACGCAGTCTTGGTGGGCTTCAACGAACAATTTATGATCTTCTGCGAAGAGCCAGACAAGGTTAGCAGAGAAGCAGAGAAGCAAAAGAAACAAGAGGCAAACCGAGTAAACGACAACTCACCTTCTAATCTTTTGATGGTGGCCTCGGCGTCCTCCACAAACGCACGGCATTTCTCGTGCTCCTCAGCTAAAGCCTTCAGGTTATCTGCAGAGTAGGAATGGTTAGCGCAAAAGAAAGCAGAAGCGGGCGTAAACATAAAACGCAGTAACCGCGCAGCTAAAAGCATACCTTTTACTTCAGCCAGCTGCTGGGTGCTATCATTGGCATTCTTGCTCGTTGCCTCCGCAGCTGCCTTCTCCTTTTCCAGTGCAACAATTCGCCTCCTGGCGATAGCATGGTTCCAGAGGAGCACACGATACAAATTGGTACGTTTCAGAACGCTATCCTGAGAAGCGGGAAGAAAGCAAGTTAGGCGAAGAAGTGGAGATTCAACCCGAGTAGGAGGCTACTCGGAGAGTATCCGTCTACTCGGCCAGAATCTCGGGGACTGGGTGAGAGTAAAGGAAAATGAAGATGAACAGGAGAAAAGAAAAATTCAACTCGAAAAGAGCAAGTAAGACTTACCGCATAAGCCTGCTCGATGTCCTCGGCGTTCTTGCGGTGCAGGAACATCTTGGCGGCGAGAGTGGCAGTCTCGGTGGAGACAGTCATGGGCTTATAACCCAAATCCACCTTGTTCCAGTCAACGCGCATGTGGTCGATTGAGCCCAACCCAAGGCCGTGCCAGTTGTCCGTGCCGAGAACCTTGCTGTCCCACTTGGCATCGATGAAGCCAATGGTGTCGAGTACCTGCTCAAGGCTCCGTGATGTTATTGCGGGATTCTGGACTCCCCGAGAAGCAATAGTGACAGACTTGTTTTGGTTTGGAGCCGGGGGAGGGGAGTTCACAGCTACGGCTTTCCTTCCCTTCTGAAGGGCAAGTTGTTTATCCTGGGGAGAGAAGCCGATCTGGTTTTGTTGGCTAACCTGCACCATGTAGTCCGGGAAGCAAGGCTGACCAGCAGCAGCAAGAGCGGCGGAGGTAGCAGTAGCGACCGGGCCGGACGCGCGAATAACCAACTGTCCAGTCGAGGTCGGAGGTGGCATCTGATCTCTGGCTTGTTTCTTCGCTTGCTCTTTCTCGGCTCGCTGCTTCTCGGGATCCTTGGCCTTCTTTCCTTCAGCCTTGGCCCTCGTCTTCTCGGCGGCTTCCTTCTCGGCAGTTCCCTTCTCGGCTTCTGCTTTCTCGTCAGCTTCCTTCTCGGCAGTCCTCCTCTCGACTGCCTCCTTCAGGGCATCTAGGGCCTGTTGCCTGGCTACTCGCCCGGCAGGAGGGCTGGCTGTGTCCTGGTTCTGTGGCACCAAGGAGGAAACTGGCGGGGTAGTGCCTTGAACAACGGGTGGAGCCACGGATCCATCACCTTGTGCAGCATCTGGCTGGGCGCTACTCGATGTGGCGCCGGTCTGCGCGTCACTCAGTGGGTAGGCATCTGTCATAGTGGCATCCGTGGCGGTGGCGTCTTCTACCCGCTGCTCGGCAGCGGGGTTCACTTGGTCAGCAGCTCCTGTGTTTGGCTGCTCTTGTTCAGCTTCTGGCCGCTCAAGGGCGGTGTTGTCCTGCATCTCTTCGTCTTGAGTCTCCTCGGCAGTATTGGCCGGAGGAGAAGGGGGTCTTTCCTGATGTGCAGCAGTGTCCTGTGCTGCTGACTTCGCACGGGACTGCTGCTCCGAATCTGCCCCTCGAGCATCGGTGCTCTGTGCATTGGCAGCCTCATCCTCGTCATCATCGAGGTTGATAAGCGGTGTTGCTGGCTTCTTAGCCTGGTCAGGCGCGAGAGCAGCGTTCGCGTCCATGGGAGGTCTGCGGAGAAAAAGGAATTCAGAAATTAGAAGAGGATTGGGGAAATAGTACAATGCGAGAAGAAAGACAACAGAGAAGAAACTTACGCGCTGGTGGAGGCGAGCTTCCGCCTTGGTCTCTTCGCGACCGCCTTGGTCGCCTTCTTCTCGGCTGGCCTCTTCTTCTTGGCTGGAGGCTCTTGGGCGCCACAGCCAGTACGTTTGCGAGTGTCAGGAGCGGCAACAGACAGAGGCTTGACGACAAGGGCCGTATCGCCCTTGTTCTCATCTTCATCCTCACCATCATTCTCCTCGGCAACATCGTCTATGAATTCAAAAGAAAAGAGAAGCGGATCAGAAACAGAAAACGATGGATTGGAACTTCTCGGAAACAAGCAGAATGAGTACGCAATTACCTTCGAATTCGTCCTCGGACCAATCGCGAAGAGATGATTCGGCGTCGCGCTTCTCCATTGTGGGGGAGTGTGCAAGGTTGATTTGATCTGCGGCATCGAAGGAGGGCACGTCGTCCTCCTCACGATCGGCAGACCAGTTGCCTTCGAAACGTTCGCAGCTCTCCATACGCTGGCGATTGAGGGTCTGAAGAACAAAGAAGAATCGCAGGTTAGCCGAGTAGCAGGAGAGTATTCTACTCGGATAGGCGTGCAAACACGAAGCATACTTAGCCTAAGCATGATTGCTAATATCCCACTCGGAAAGGCGTGCAGGTATTAAGCATACTAAGCCTAAGAGTTGTTCCCGAGTAGGCTACCCGGCAAGGCGTGCAGGCACAAAGCATATTAAGCCTAGGCTATTCGACTAAGTATCCTACTCGGTACAGAGAGCAATTGCTAGTCGGAGTTACCTACTCGGAAGGCATATGCAGAAAACAGAGTAAGAAGGACTCACCCGCTCAATTGGCTTCGTGCGGCTGTATGGGACGAACCCATACTGCCAGTGGTCGCCGAGGCTCGTCATCAGAATGGTCCTTGCGTGCGCAGGGACATCAATGTTGTCGAGCTCGATGGTGGTGGTCCTGGTGCAGTCACGGGGGCCTCCCATGTAGCACATGAGATGGCAGCGCTCCTGCAGAGGCAGCACTCGGTTCTTGATCCAGCAAGCCACCGGATCATCATTCTTGAGGCCTTGGTCTTTCAGCCAACCAAGCCTGTTCTCTATCTCGATGGCGTTGTCGTCGTTGGCGGGCTTCTCCTTCCAATTCATCCCGGTCGGAGCACGAGTGCTCCAAGCAGGCAAGTTGATTCGGTCACTTACCTTTGCTCCCTTCGCGGCGGGAATGTTCTTGACATAAAGGAATGTCTTCTGCCACATTCGGACGGAGTCCAACCCCTTGATACGGGGGTGGTTGGTCCCCGCCCGTTGCACCATCATGGCGCAGCCGGTGTCGGTGGCGCGGCCAACGCCCGCGCTGTCCTTCTTCCCGGTGGTCTGCTGGTGGAGGTGAAAGTACCTCAGCCAGGTATCCGTCGTCGGATGGATGCCGAGGAAGGCCTCGCACACCACGGCGTGGTAGGCGAGGAAGACGACGGCGTTGGGTGGCAGATGGTGCATCTGAAGGCCGAAGTGGTCCAAGAACTTGCGGAGGAAGTCAGAAGCCGGCAGTCCGAAGCCGCGCTCGAAATGCGATATGAACACAACGTGCTCACCCTCCCGCGGGGTTGGCGTGAGTTCGCCGTCAGGCGCCCGGCACTCCACACCGAGAGGAACTCTCCGGGTGTTCACAAGCCAGGCGCAATCTTCAGCGGTGACGACCGAGCCGGCCCAGCCGGCGCGAGACATGGTTGCAAGTGGGAGCGGTGAAAGAAATCGAAAGGAGTTGGTTGGGTGAAGTGAGTCCGCGGCGGCGCGAAAGATTGCGCGGCGGCGGAGAGCTCGGTGGCGGAGAAGAACAGAGGATGAAAGAGGAATAGTATGAAGGGAGGGGAAAAGGAAGTTACCGGCGGGGGTATTTATATCCTCTCCGCGGTTACCGTTACCATCAGGGGAAGTGGGATCGATCGTGGCGTGTGGTAGGATCTGTGGCCGGCCGGAAACGCACATAAGCGCGGGATGCGCACGTAACGGCCGCAATTGATCCCACCACAGGATCGTGGCCTATTATTACTCTTGATGGGACGTGACGAATGGGTAGGCCCACTACCTGGAAACTGGGCGCGTGGCACGATGCGTCCTGGGCAACGAGGCGACGGGGGCGTGGATGCCTGACACGTGTTCAGTCGCCGCACGAAGGGCTGGATCGTGCTCTGCGCCGCAAGGGCTCAATTCAAGAAAATTCTCTAATTCTTTTTACTCGGGCGCAGAGTAGAAGGCTGGTGCTACTCGGGAGAGAGGAAACTCAAGGTACTTATCAGAATACCACTCGGAGGTCTTTTACTCGGCATCTTGAGGATCAAGGGCTGTGTTGCAAGGATTGGTTTTAAGCTGGCAGAGCCTAGTGAATAAGTTCGCAAGACTCAACCAGCTTCGGGGACTGCTGTCGGGGGGTTACCCCCGAGTAGGGTAAAGGCAAGTGGTAAAAGCAGCTAACAGAAGAGAGGTTTGGTCGAGTAGCCGACTACCCGGTACCCGCTACCCGGCAGACTGCTACTCGGTCTCACCTCAAGATGGCCAGAAGGAGATATCAAGCAAGTTCTGTCTCTCCGAGTAGAAGAGGTGGCCCGAGTAAAATTGGCGGGAACCTACTCGGGCCAGAAAGTCAAAGGAGCCGTTCTGACACAGGATCCCGCGTATCCTGGGTCCGTACTTGGCAGTATTCGAACTACTGTTCATCTAGGACCGGCCTGCCTGACAGTGACAGCATGGAAGCAGGCCGTGGCAGGATAAGGGGGGCCTACTCTGTGTTTGGCACAGTGATACCAGTCTGTCCCCTTGTTTTGCCCAACGACTTTCTAGATGCAGCCAAGATTAGGAACCAAAGCTGTCAGCGGGAACCCGGAAGAAGGACAATGTGCACACTATGTCGACACTTGTCCATGTTTGGACGTATCCGGCTGGGCACCATGTATATAAGGTGCCCCGCCGCCTCCTGCGTGAGGATCGAACACATCTTGACCTAGAGGGAACCCTAGTTCTTGAGCCAGTTCATCATCTAGAGGAGAGTGGCTACTCGGTAGCAAGAACCTTGTACTGTGGCTACTCGGTGAGATACCAAAATACACAAAGAAAGGCAGGAGTAGGGGTTTTACCTCCTCACGAGGGCCCTGAACCTGGGTAAATCGTGTTGTTTGCAGTGTTTACTTCGTACCTCACGCGGCTACTCGTCGCGTGATCCCTCCCCGATCACCTCCAGCGTCCTTCGTCCCCACATCTTTAGCCATCCCATGGCATCTGCCGTGACACCACCACGACAATGATGATCCCGATGAAGTCCAGCTCGATGACGGTGACGATGGCGATGATTTCCCCCCTCCGGGAAGGGATTTCCCCGGCAGATTTCTCCCTGTCGGAGAGCTTTTCTCTCTCTGTTGTTTTCCGTCTCGCAGAGGCGGCGAAAAGACTCCTCGATGATTCTCTGTGTCCTAGGGTTACCGGGGGATGAAGTACGTCGAAGGGGCAAGCCAGAGGTTGGCCAGGGCCTCCTCACCACCCCAGGCGTGGCCAGAGGTGGGCCCGCGCCTGGGCATGGTGAGGGCCCTTGGTGGCCCTCCTCCGGCTCCCCTTTTGGCTTCCTCCATCTTCGGGTGAAATAGGAACTTTCCGATGATTTCCGGGGTGCTCTGATCTTCGTGAATATGGTATCCTAACGCTCCGTTTTCTAGCAGAATTCTGACTCCGGGGTTGTCGGGGGGCTACCCCCGAGTAGGGGTAAGACTGGTGGTAAACATTGCTCAAGGTATGGTTTTGCCGAGTAGGCGGCTACCCGGTACCCGATAGTCAGTAGGCGCTATTCGGTGGGAAGTACTGAAGGCCAAGAGAAGATAACAAATGATGTTCTGGATCAACCGGGTAGAGCTCGGGTGATCCGAGTAGACGGGAGGCTATCCTACTCGGGCAAAGTCAATGGAGTTGTTGTAGAAGATCCCGCGTATCCAGGGGCCATACCAGCGTGCGGTTCAACTTACTAGGCGCCTATTTATCCGCGCTAAGATGTGGGAACAGTACGGGTGGGTATGTGTCAAGTCATGTCACTGACAGGGGAGACAGGGCATGTCAGTGACCTACCCTAAGGGCCTGACAGGGGGGACAAGACCCGTCAGCCGGACGGCGCGTCGACTTTCAGCAACGACGTCAGCGGGAACACGGAGGCGTGCGCCGTTGTCACAGAGGTGTTGTCTAATCTGTACTTTCTATTCTTAATTTAGTGGCTGGCTACCAGTATATAAGGTGGCCAGCCCCTCCTGCGCGAGGGACATTGGATCGGAGCGCATTTATTGTGAGGCGGAACCACTCACAGAGAGAAAACAATAGAGAGGGAGATCAGTGCTGGCTACTCGGCAGGGAGCGACCAGCTGAGAGATTGTAACTTTTGTACCCGGTCGAGCATTATACAGAGAGATAGGCAGGAGTAGGGGTGTTACCTCCACACGAGGGCCCCGAACTTGGGTAGATTGTGGTGTTTGCAGTGTTCCTGAGCGCGTCTACTCGACGTGCGATTCCTCCCCGAATACCTACAGCGTCCATCGGCCCCAACTTTAGCCATCCTATGACATCTGTCTTCTCCACACCACGACAGGGGTTCAACTCTCCAATTATTGGAAAACATGCAAAATAGGTGAAATAACATAAGTATCATGCTCCAATATGAAATGTATCAATGAATAACAGCAAATTATGATATAAAATAGTGATGCAAAATGGACGTATCAACTCTCCCCAAGCTTAGACCTCGCTTGTCCCCAAGCGAAACTGAACTCAGTAAACATGACCACAGGTTTATGGAGTGAAGAGTCGATAAATAAAATACGGACAAGAAGCATCACATTTATCTATGCACCAATCATTATAGACAGCAACTTCCTCTCATATAGCTTAACCTTAAACGAGTAATGGGAGTCACAAACAAAGATGCAAAAGAGATAATCAACTGGTGATGGCAAACTTCGTTCTTGGTCAGAGAACATTTAATGATATCATACTTATCTTAGGTGAAGTCTTCATAACAAGGCTTATATTGTAGAGCTTAACATGTTTAATTATAACAATCCTTTTACAGTGATTCATAGCTTTTAAAGTAATATTCATTCAGATAATAAAGCATGTGCTAAACAAAGAAGGATAGAAAACATGATTGAATAAATCAACATATAGATGGTGAGATCACAACAACTCAAATGCTTGCTGGAGACATAAAGGAATGGGTTTACTGACTCAACATAAAAGTAAAGGATAGGCCCTTCGCAGAGGGAATCAGGGATCACTCATGTGCTAGAGATTTTTGTTTTAAATGAATCAGAGGTAATGAAAATAAAGTTTAAGAGTGGTGTATGTCTATGTCAATGAATGACAACGAAAAACTTACCATATCCCATATCAAGCAAGGTTGTCGGTCTTTTGAGAGCGATTTCCATTGATACTTTTTCTCTTTTCCACATCATTGGCACTTCCCCACCTTTGCTTACACAAATCATGGTTAACAGAATCCTCGGGTGCCGACCAATCAATCATCAATCCATGGGGATGTGCCTTTCATCCATTATATTTATTTTTTCATGATATTTGGTACCAGCTCTCAGCAATATTAAGACGAGCACAAATTTCATACTCATCTGGGTGAAAGGGAGGAAGAACCTTGCTTTACATAAGACATAATAAATTTAACACCACTTCCTCGTGAGCTAAAACATGAGCACAAAACGGGTTTAATAGTTTTGAAGGTTTTAAAGGTAGCACACGAACAATTTACTTGGAGTGGCGGTGAAATACCACGTATAGGACGGTATGGTGGACACAAATGGCAGGTTTTTTGGTTCAGGGTTGGATGCACGAGTAGAGCTCATACTCAGTATAGGGCTTTTGGCTAGCAAGGCTGGGTAGCAAGCATAAGAGTTGAGGGAAAACAAACAAATATACATATGATAAAACCAATCATGCAATCTTCATTGAAAGCACAAACGATCTTGTCTTGTGAATACTAAGTTTATGAGCTAATAGGCAAATTCCTCTTTCTTATACTAGCATCTCAAAATATTATTTCTACTGACCCAAGCTAATTTTGCCAAAACGAACTAGATTAACTTGATGATCTCTAGAGTGACACCAAATGCTAACAACAAGCTCAACCATATGACAGAAATTGAAAACTAAAATAAGGTGTGCAGAAAGTAAATGATGAAACTTCTCATTAATATTTCAAACTGGCAAGTCACACCAAGGGATACAACGATAACCAACTAAGGAGAGATACTTTCATACTGCAAACCATCCTATATGATAACTTATCTACTCATGATATGACTCTACTGAAAAAGTAAAAGGATGAAAGATAGTGATGTGATACCGCGACACTCCCCCCACGCTTGGAACAAGCCGAGGGGATGCCAAAACCAATGACGAATTATTTCTTCGGTGGTGATGACGAATCCTTAATGAGCTTTTGAACCAGTTCCTTCAATTCTTCAATCAGCTAGGTGAGATTACGGATTATCTCTGTATTGTTCTCAACACGGTTCATGAGCATGTCGGCCTTCGAGTCCCAGCTCTTGGAGTGACTTTCGGCCTTCGTATCCCGCGTTTGGAGTTACTTCCCCACTCCACTATGTTTCCTCCGTGGTTAGAACGATTGATATCCCACATAGAGGGCAAATCCCTATGGGGCACCTTTTTGTACTGATAATCATGGATTAATGTGTGGAAGTGGTTCTTGACGCCCAAAGCAGGTGTCCTCGAAGCTAAGGAGTGACGTGGAACCTTCCCTCCGGTGCTCATCCGCGTGCCTCTCTTGAGCTTCAAGGGATTAGCCACCACTCTAATGCTTTTGACGGTAGCGCGACGGTACGCACTCGGAGTTTCTTCCACTTCTTCTTCAGCTTCACTCTTCATCTCCTCCTCCAGCTTAGGATCTTGTGGGTCATCTTCCTTAAGCTCCTTTCCCCTGTCGTTGTTGTCGGAGACCATGGTGCTTCTGAATCTGAGAGCACTTCCTGACAGAAAACAGCTCGAAACAAAAACATGACGAGAAAACGATATATGAACCTCAGGGGGTCTGGGGGATTATATAGCAAAAAGTTTCATAACGAAAGGAAAGTACTGGGTGAAAACGGGTCGGAGACGGACTCCGAGGCGTCCTCACCATAGCCAGGCACGGCCATGGGTGGGCTCGTACCTGGGCATGGTGAGGAGCCTCCGGGGTCCGTCTTCGCCTCGTTTCCGGCTCATAATTTTTCATATTTTCCAAAAATAGTAAAAATAAAAGTTGGAAGATGTTTCGTGAACGTTTTCTTACCAAAACTAATACCTATTCGAAAACTGACTCTGCAGTTTCTGAAATATGCTTCTTAATAAATTCCTCCGGGATCATGGCTCGAATACAATCAACATTTTCATTATAAGGATCTCCAGAAATATAATGCTTGAGTCTTTGTCCTTTCACCACTTGTGAAGTGTTGTCTTCAAGGGAAACAATTTCAATTGCCCTCGAACGATATACCTCTTCGATAACAAAAGGTCCTTCCCATCTTGAGAGTAATTTCCCCGCAAAAAATCTGAGATGAGACCTATACAATAGCACTTTCTCACCAACATGAAATTCTCTTTTAATAATTCTATTATCGTGCCACCTTTTAACTTTCTCTTTAAAGAGCTTAGCATTTTCATATGATTCACTCCTCCATTCATCTAAAGAACTTAAGTCAAGCAACCTTTTCTCACCAGCAAGTTTAAAATCTCTATTTAGGTCTCTCACTGCCCAATAAGCTTTGTGTTCTAATTCTAGGGGCAAGCAATCTTTTCCATAAACCATTTTATAAGGAGACATGCCCATGAGATTTTTACAAGAATTTCTATAAGCCCATAGAGAATCATTTAATTTACTAGCCCAATTTTTTCTAGATTTATTAACAGTCAATTGCAAGATAGATTTTATTTCTCTATTTGATAATTCTACTTGCCCACTAGTTTGAGGATGATAGAGAGATGCAATTCTATGATTAACATCATATTTATCAAGAGTCTTTCTAAAAACCACCATGAATAAAATAAGAACCCCCATCAGTCATAAGATATCTAGGCACACCAAACCCAGGGAAAATAATGTCTTTAAGCATTTTTAATGAGGCTTCACCATCAACACTTTTACTAGGTATAGCTTCTACCCATTTAGTAACACAATCAACATCAACAAAAATATGAGTGTAGCCTTGTGAAAGAGGGAAAGGACCCATAAAGTCAAAACCCCAACAATCAAACGGTTCAATAACAAGAGAATAATTCATAGGCATTTCGTTACGTCTAGAAATATTTCCAACCCTTTTACATTGATCACAAGATAAAATAAACTTTCTAGCATCTTTAAAGAGAGTAGGCCAATAAAAACCTGATTGTAGAACCTTATGTGCAGTTCTATCTCCAATGTGATGTCCTCCATAAGCACTACTATGACATTTTCTCAATATCTCTCGTTGTTCATTTTCAGGAACACATATTTGCATAATACCATGAACACCTTATTTATATATGTGTGGGTCATCCCAAAAATAATGCCTCAAATCATAGAAGAATTTTCTTCTTTGCTGAGTTGTAAAGGTAGGAGGCAAATACTTGGAAACAATAAAGTTAGCATAATCAGTATACCATGGACTCTCTTGAGAGCTCACTTTTATTGCAGCCAACTGTTCATTAGGAAAACTATCATTAACAGGAATAGGATCATCAGAGATATTTTCTAATCTAGACAAATTATCAGCAACAGGATTTTCAGCACCCTTCCTATCCACAATATGTAAATCAAACTCTTGTAAGAGAAGCACCCATCTAATAAGCCTAGGCTTAGCATCTTTCTTTTCCATAAGGTACTTAATAGCAGCATTATCAGTATGAATAGTAACTTTAGAATCAACAATATACTGCCTAAATTTATCACAAGAAAAAACTACAGCCAGGAACTCTTTCTCAGTGGTAGCATAATTCTTTTGAGCAGCATCAAGAGTTTTACTAGCATAATGAATAACATTTAACTTCTTATGTACCCGCTGTCTAAGAACAGCATCTACAGCATAATCACTAGCATCACACATAATTTCAAACGGTAAATTCCAATCATGGGGTGAACAATAGGGGTAGATATTAAAGCCTTCTTTAAAATTTCAAAAGCTTCTTTACAATCTTCATCAAAAACAAAAGTTACATCCTTTTGAAGAAGATTAGTAAGAGGCTTTGATATTTTAGATAAATCTTTAATAAACCTTCTATAGAAACCAGCATGACCAAGAATACTACACATACCTTTGACATCCCTGGGACAGGGCATTTTCTCAATGGCTTCAACTTTACCTCTATCAACTTCAATACCTCTTTCAAAAAATTTATGTCCAAGTACAATTCCTTCATTTACCATAAAGTGGCATTTCTCCCAATTAAGAACAAGATTAGTCTCCTCACATCTCTGTAAAATTTTATCAAGATGCTGCAAACAATTATCAAAAGAAGTTCCATAGACGGAGAAATCATCCATGAAGACTTCCACAATTTCTTCACAAAAGCCATGAAAGATAGCAGACATGCATCTTTGAAAAGTAGCAGCAGCATTACATAAACCAAAAGGCATACGTCTATAAGCATAGGTTCCATAAGGATAAGTGAAAGTTGTTTTCTCTTGATCAGGCTTTCTAACAACAATTTGAGAGAACCCAGAATAACCATCAAGAAAGCATAAATGAGTTTTCTTAGACAACCTCTCTAACATTTGATCAATAAAAGGCAAAGGATAATGATCTTTCCTAGTAACCCTATTAACTTTCCTAAAATCAATACACATCCTATAACCAACCACTACTCTTTCAAGAATAAGTTCATTATTTTCATTTGGCAAAACAGTCATACCTCCTTTCTTGGGGACACAATGCATAGGACTAACCCATCTACTATTAGCAATAGGATAAATAATACCAGCGTCAAGGAGTTTCAATACCTCATTTCTTACCACATCCTTCATCTTAGGATTTAAACGGCGTTGATGTTCAACAACTGGCTTTGCATCAAGTTCAGTATTAATAGCATGCTGACATATAGTAGGAGAAATCCCCTTCAAATCATCAAGAGTATAACCAATAGCACCTCTGTGTTTCCTCAATATTCCCAATAATCTCTCCTCTTCTTTACGAGAAAGTTTAGAACTAATAATAACAAGATATAATTTCTTATCATCAGTATGAGCATATTTAAGATTGTCGGGCAAAGTCTTTAAATAAAAAACAGGATTCCCCTTGGGTGGTAATGTGGTACCCAAGTCTTCCACTGGTAAATTATGTTTCAGCATCGCTGGCTGATGTAGGAAAATCTCGTCAATTTCATTTCTTTCTTCCATAAAGACATCACTTTCGTGGTCTTCCATGTATTGATGCAAAGGATTGTTAGGAGCAAGAACAGTAGCAGCCAATTGTTCAACTCTATAATTCTCATTAGGTAATTCAGCTTCATAAGGTGCTTTAGCAAATTTGGAGAAATTAAATTCATAATACGCTCCATCAAACTTTGTAAGGATTTTCTCCTTTTTACAATCTATAACAGAACCACAAGTGTTTAAGCAAGGTTTATCAAATATAACAGGACAAGTATCACTAGGAGAAGTGCCTAGTACTAGAAAATCAGTAGGATATTTAGTTTTACCACATAAGACCTCCACATCTCTAACAATACCAATCGGAGAAATAGTTTCCCTATTAGCAAGTTCAATAATCACATCAATGTCTTCAAGTTCACAAGAACCAATTTCATACATTATTTCTTTATAAACTCATAAGGAATCGCACTAGAACTAGCACCAATATCACACAAACCATAATAGCAATGATCACCTATCCTAACAGATAGCACATGAACACTAGGTTTCCTAGATTTACTAGGATGAGAGACAATATTAGAAGCATCTTCACAAAATATAATGTGTCCCTCTTCTACATTTTCAGAATTAAGGTCCTTTACTATTGCTACTGTAGGTTCTACAGTTATTTGTTCCTCGGGTTCTACAGGCTTCCTTGCACTTTTATTAACCACACTAGCTAACATAGAATGTTCTTTTACCTTAGCAGGGAAAGGCATTTTCTCAATATAAGGTTCAGGCACAATAGGATCAACGGTATGAACTTCTATATCTCTAGCAGGAACACAATTAACAATATCTTTATAAGGTGCATGGTACTTATCCCATTCCTTTTTGGGAATATCAATATAAGAAGAAAAAGCCTTATATAAGTTTGCAACAACTTGAGAATCAAGACCATAAACAATACTAACATTATGAAAATCATCGGATGACATAATTTTTTTAATGCATTCATAATCATAATTTATATCTGACTTTCTACCTTTGTCATTCTCCCATCCTTCAGTGTTTTCTTGAATACGGTCAAGAAGATCCCATTTAGCTTCATCCTTCATACGTGTAAATGATCCAGAACAAGAAGCATCCAATAAATCCTTATCATGAAGAGAAAGCCTTGCATAGAAATTATTAATAACAATATTACCGGGGAGCTCATGAATGGGGCATTTTAGCATTAGTAACTTCAGTCTCCCCCATGGTTGGTCAATACTCTCTCCGTCATGAGGCAAAAAATTACATATATAATTCTGATCTCTATGAATTTCACTGGGAGGATAGAATTTAGAATAAAAGAGATGCACAATTTCCTCCCATCCAATAGTCTGGCTATTTTTCATCAGTTTGAACCATTCAGCGGCTCGGCCTATCAATGATATAGAGAATAATTTCCTCTCCACTTGGCCCATTATAATACCTGCACACTTGAACAACTCGCATAATTCATGTAAAAAGAGCAAATGATCACTAGGATGGACAGATCCATCACCTAAATAGCAGTTATTCATAACATGTTTAACAATCTTTATAGGTATTTTATAGGGATCCAAATCATCAGGCAGTGGGTCACTTACTACCCTAGCAGTGGCAGCAGTGCCCGCAAATAAGGACTCAAAAGGAGATCCAAACATAGTGTAATAAAGCAGTAGACAGTAATAAAAAACAACACTGGGAGCAGAAGCTTCCTTTATCAATTCCACTTCCCAATAGCGCTTAGCTCCCCGGCAACGGCGCCAGAAAATAGTTTTGATGACCCACAAGTTTATAGGGTGTATCGTAGTACTTTTGATAAATAAGAGTGTCGAACCCAACGAGGAGCAGAAGGTGTTGACAAGCAGTTTCGATGAAGGAATAACTGTAAATACTGAAAGATAAATTTGTAGGGGTTTTTTATATTGCAGATAAATAAATTGCGAGTAAATAAAATGCTATAATAATAATTGCAGTAAGTGGCCCAATCCTTTCTTCAGCAAAGGACAAGACGGTGGGTTTACTTATGATTAACAAACGTTCTCAAGGACACACGGGAGGCTTCTATCAAGTGATTTTGTTTCATGCCGCTGAATAATCTTTAGTGTTTTGATAAGTGTTGTGTGGGTGAACCTATGCTAATGTACCGTCCCATCGAAGACTAATACATACTTGTGATTATACCCCTTGCAAGAATCCGCAACTACAAGAAAGTAATTAAGAAATAAATCTAACCACAGCTTTAAACTCCGGGATCCTACGCTCCCTCGTGCAATGGTTTCCTAACGGGGGTTTAGGTTTCTGTCACTCCGGCAACCCCACAATTAGTAGCCAAATACACGATGCATTCCCCTAGGACCATAAATGGTGAAGTATTATGTAGTCGACGTTCACATGACACCACTAGAAGAATAACACCACAACTTAAATATCAAACCATTAAATATTACTCAACATTACTTCACTACTAACAACTTGACTTCTCCCATGTCCTCAAGAACAACACGAACTACTCAGAAGACATCATATGGATCATGATCAGAGGTTATATAATGGTGATTAACAATCTGGACATAAACCTAATTCAATGGTTTCACTCAATAGCATCAACTACAAGTAGTAATCAACACCGGGAAAGTTTCCCCTATGAAATAGACAAGATGCAACCCTAGATGTTACAGTAGAACAAAGTGGAGCTAAGGGTGATGATGGTGGAGATGATGATGATGATGACGATGATGATCCCGATGAAGTCCAGCTCGATGACGGTGAAGATGGCGATGATTTCCCCCCCTCCAGGAAGGGATTTCCCCGGCAGATTTCTCCCTGCCGGAGAGATTTTCTCTCTCTATTGTTTTCGGTCCCGCAGAGGCGGCGGAAAGACTCCTCGATTATTCTCTGTGTCTTAGGGTTCCCGAGGGATGAAGTACGTCGAAGGGGCAAGCCATAGGTGGGCCTGGGCCTCCTCACCACCACCAGGAACAGCCAAAGGTGGGCCCGCGCTTGGGCATGGTGAGGGCCCTTGGTGGCCCTCCTCCGGCTCCCCTTTTGGATTCCTCCGTCTTCGGGTGAAATAGGAACTTTCCGATGATTTCCGGAGTGCTCTGATCTTCGCCAATATGGTATCCTGACGCTCCGTTTTCCAGCAGAATTCTGACTCCGGGGTTCAACTCTCCAATTATTGGAAAACATGCAAAATAGGGGAAATAACATAAGTATCATGCTCCAATATGAAATATATCAATGAATAACAGCAAATTATGATATAAAATAGTGATGCAAAATGGACGTATCAGATTTCTCTGTAAACCTCATAAGGAATAGCACTTGAAATTGCACCAATATCACATAAACCATAATAGCAATGATCACCTATCCTAACAAAAAGCACAGGAACACTAGTTTTCCTAGATCTACAAGGATGTTAAACAATATTAGAAGCATCTTCACAGAAGACAATGTGTCCATCTTCTACACTTTCAGAGACGAGTTCTTTAACTTTTGCTATTGCAGGTTCAACAGTTATTTCTTCATCAGGTTCTATAGAATTCTTTGTACTTTTGTTAACCACACTAGCTATAATAGAATGTTCCTTTACCTTAGCAGGGAAAGGCATTTTCTCAATGTAAGGTTCAGGCACAGCAAGATTAACAGTATGGACTTCTATATTTCTAGCAGGAACACAATTAACAATATCTTTAGAAGGTGCATGGTACTTGTTCCATTCCTTTTTGGGAATATCAAGATAGGAGGCAAAATCTTTAAAACAGTTTGCAAGAATTTGAGAGTCAAGACCATAAGCAGTACTAACATTATGAAAATCGTCGGTTTCCATAAAAGATTTAATGCATTCATGATTATAATTTATACCTGACTTCTTCCTTTGTTATTCTCCCATCCTTCAGTATTTTCTTGAATACGGTCAAGAAGATCCCATTTAGCTTCTCCTTTCATACGTGTGAATGATCCAGAACAAGAAGCATCTAATAAATCCTTATGATGAAGAGAAAGCCTTGCATAGAAAATATTAATAACAATATGAATGGGGCATTTCAGCATTAATAACTTCAATCCCCCCCAAGCTTGGGCAATACTCTCTCCATCATGAGGCCAAAAATTATATATTTGATTCTGATCCTTATGAATCTCACTGGGAGGCTATAATTTAGAATAAAAGAGAGATACAATTTCCTCCCATCCAATAGATCGACCATTCTTCAGCATTCTAAACCATTCTGCAGCTCTTCCTTTTAGTGATAAAGAGAATAATTTCCTCTTAACTTGGTCCATTGAAATACCTGGACACCTGAACAGCTCGCATATTTCATGTATAAAGAGTAAATGATCACGAGGATGGACAGTTCCATCTCCAAAATAGCAGTTATCCATAACACGTTCAACAATTTTCATAGGTATTTCAAAAGGATCCAATTAAGCAGACAACGGGTCATCTACTACCCTAGCAGTGGTAGCAGTACTCCCAAATAGGGAATCAAATGAAGGTCTCCATAATAAAATAAAGCAGCTGACACAAATAAAAACATCACTTATAGTAAAAGTTTTTCTTACCAATTCCACTTACCAATAGCGCTTCACTCCCCGGCAACGGTGCCAGAAAATAGTCTTGATGACCCACAAGTATATGGGGTGTATCGTAGTACTTTTGATAAATAAGAGTGTCAAAACCAACGAGGAGCAGAAGGTGTTGACAAGCAATTTGGGTAGAGGTTTCACTGTAAACACCAGCAGACGGGTTTTTTGTGGTTTTTGATATAGCAGATAAATAAAGTGCAAGTAAATAAAAGACAGTTCTAATAATTGCAGAAAGTGGCCCAATCCTTTTTAGTGCAAAGGATAAGCCGATTGGTTTACTTATGACGACTAAACGTTCTCGAGGACACATGGGAATTTCGTCAAGTGCTTTTGCTTTATACGATTGATTAACATTTATTGTTTTGATAGGTGTTGTGTGGGTGAACCTCTGCTAATGCACTTCCCTACTAGGACTAATACATACTTGTGATTATAACCCTTGCAAGCATTCCCAACTACAAGAAATCTAACCACATCTTTAAACTCTGGGATCCTACACTCCCTCGTGCATCGGTTTCCTAACGGGGGTTTAGGTTTCTGTCACTCCGGCAACCCCACAATCAGTAGACAAATACACGATGCATCCCTCTAGGCCCATAAAGTTGAATTGTCATGTAGTCGACATTCACATGACACCACTAGAAGAATAGCACCACAACTAAAATATCAAACCATTAGATATTACTTCAACATAATTCCACTACTAACATCTTAACTTCTCCCATGTCCTCAAGAACTAAACTAACTACTCACAAGACATCATATGGATCATGATCAGAGGTGATGTAATCATGAATAACAATCTGGTCATAAAGTGCAAACACCGATAAATCTCATAAGAATCAACTACAAACAAGTAATCCACATCGGGAGAGAGATCTAGTGAAGAACAACGATATAGAACCCTAATTGTTACAGCGGGAAGGAGGTGGATGGTGAAGATGATGGTGCTGGTGGTGATGATGATGCCGATGATGATCTTGATGATGCCCGGAGCGATGAAGGTGACGATGGCGATGATTTCCCCTTTCCGGGGAGGAATTTCCCTGGCAGATTTCTCCCTGCCGGAGAGCTTTTCTCTCTCTGTTGTTTTCCGCCCCGAGGAGGCGGCGAAATATTTCCTTGATGCTTCTCCGGGTCTTAGGGTTCCCTGGAGCTGAAGTATGCGAAAGGGGGCTGCCAGTGGTGGGTCCCGGTGGCCACACCACGTGGCGGCGCGGCCAAGTGGGTGGCACGCCACCAGGTGGCGTTGACCATGACCATGATCATGGTTCACCCACGGCTTCGACGAGGCGGGCCTCGAGTGCATGACCCGCGGCTTCCGGCAGGGGACCAGCTTTGACGAACTCAGGGCTCGCCTTGGTGTTCGTGGAGCCGCCAGCCAGATGGGCGGCTACGCGGACCTTGATGTCTTCTTCCCCGGAGAGTCGTAGGAGAATGAGGAAGAGTCGATGGATGCGCGCATCGAGGAGCCGGTAGCTATGATGCATCCTCCTTCTGCGCCGACTGAGCACGTTGTCGATGATGGAGCGCGAGGAACGGATTAAGTCCCCGGAATGTCGGGCGTATTTGTCTTGTGTTGGTGAAAAGTTGGTTCTCATCGTTTGTCCCCGGGATGCCAGGTGGAATTGTGACGTACTTGAATCTTTTATTTTGTGAATGTTGAATTTGTCCTTCGTGGGCTTTTGTCTTTGTTGTTGCTTTGTTGTTCGCCAACTTTTTCCGATTACCAGGTGGTAGCGTTCTAGCATGCCCACCCGAGATTGGGGCCGGCTGCTTTCGGTAGGCGGGCTGAATCTCAATTTTTCTTCAAAAAAGGTTGTCCGGTTGCGCGCCGTGGATGAATAGCTGTTATGTGACAATACCGAAGAGTATGGTTATATCATTAGTCCATTAAAATGAAAATTCCTTAGGAATTTTTACTTGGCCATTTTCCTTAGTTGAGCGATAGTTCGCGTTAGTCCGGCTGGCTAGGTTAGCGTTTGTGTCCCTTGCCGTCTGGCCCTTTCTCTTGCCAACGTGTCAGCCGAATTGCGGTCTCCAGCTGGAACCGAAGAGGGGGTTGTCTTATCGGGGACACAGTTGTGAACTTTTGCATAGTCAAACTTACACGAGCGTTACGCGTTGCTGTTGGGGAACCGGATGTTTCTCACGCCTTAGTCGTTTTTCGCGTGTGATCCTCCAGCTTTTGCTCTGGTCGGCTGAACTGCCGGGATGCGGTCTGCAGCCGGATCCACAGAGTGGGCCTTTGGCACCGAGCATGTTACTTGTCCGTCTAATTTACGAGGTATGAGCCGGCTACTTTTGCCGGTTGAAAAAGGAAGTACGGTGTGTCGCAAAGGGCGTCCCTCCCGAGTGTTGCGCTCGGAGGCGCCGACTAGTTTTATTGATAGCTAGGGGATACAGGGGTGTTACATTTAGGTGTAGAACGGGCAAAGCAGCTCTGCGTTCCATGGACGTTCCGTCTCGTCGTAGGAGGTGTCCCCCTTGTTCTTGCGCGGCTCGCACATGTCGATGATGTAGTAGGCGTTGTTGCTTAGTGCCCGACTGATGATGAATGGGCCCTCCCATGGAGAGGACACTTGTGGAGGCCCTTGGTGTCCTGGACCAGCCGGAGCACGAGGTCGCCTTCCCTGAAGGCGAGTGGCCGGATCCACCGGTTGTGATACAGACGGAGGTCTTGTTGGTAGATAGCCGATCTGGCCAAGGCCAGATCTCGTGCTTCTTCGAGCAGGTCTACACCGTCTTGGTTTGCCTACCGTGCGTCCTCCTCTGTGTACATGATGGCTCGGGGTGAGTCGAACTGGATGTAAGTCGGGAGGACGGCTTCCATGCTGTAGACGAGGAAGAAGGGTGTGTAGCCCGTGGACCGGTTGGGCGTTGTCCTGAAGCTCCACAAGACGGATGGCAGCTCTTTTATCCAGCAGCCGGGTGCCCGCTCGAGCGGGTCCACCAGCCAGGGCTTGATGCCAGCTAGGATTAGGCCGTTTTCCCTCTCCACTTGGTCGTTTGACTGGGGGTGTGTGGCGGATGCCAGGTCCAGCCGGATCCCCTTGTCCCCGCAGAATTGCGCGAAAACGCCCTTGGCAAAATTCGTGCCATTGTCGGTGATGATGCTATGCGGGTAGCCCTAGCAGTAGATGATGTCCTTGAAGAAGGTGATGATGGTATGGATGTCTAGTTTCTTGATCGGATTAGCCTCGATCCACTTGGTGAACTTATCAACGGCGACCAGCAAGTGGGTCATGCCGCTTTGGGCCGTCTTGAATGGGCCCACCATGTCCAGACCCCAGACGGCGAATGGACAGGTGATGGGGATGGTTCTGAGTGCTGTGCTTGTTGTGTGCTTTTGCGTTCGAAAACGCTGGCAGCCGTTGCAGGCCTTGATCATCTTCTCGGCGTTGTCCGCTATGGTTGGCCAGTAGAATCCGTACCGGATGGCCTTACAGCATGTTGCTCTTGTTGACGCGTGGTTTCCGCACTCTCCCTTGTGTATGTCCTCGAGGAGGCGCAGGCCTAGCTCCGGCTTCATGCAGCGCAAGTATATGTCGTCTCTGCTTCGCTTGTGCAGGCGGTTGTTGATGGTGTACGCCCTGACACGAATCTGATTTTATCGAGCGAGCACCTCGTCCTCCGGGAGTGTGTTCCGGATGAGGAAATCGAGGTAGGGCTGTGCCCAGCCCGAGGTTGGGTGCTTGGCAAAGGCGTCATGTTGGAGTAGTTGTAGGCGTGCTTCCTCCGTCACGCCTGCCCCCGGGGCCGGTTGAAGAGCTAGGGGCCCGGCTGGGGAGGCCCGGGGTCCGGTTGGTGAGGCCCCAGGTCCAATAGATGATTCGCGGTGTCCGGCTGGCTGGCCAGCGTGAGGACAACTGTTGGTAGTGTTTCGCGGCCGGGTGGCGTTTTCGTGCCGGTTGGTGGTGAAGGGGAGCCAGGAGCTCCCGGGTCCTTTTGTCCATTTGGATCAGCCGACAGGACGATGGAGTCGAAATCCGGTGAGGGAGTGATGGACGGTTTGTAGAGGTGCTTGATGGTGCAGATCTTGCACTCGGTGGGAAACCCCAAGAGGAAGGTATGAAGAGCATATCAGCAAATTTCCCTTAGAAAAAAACCATGGTTGAATCAACCAGTAGAAGAAAGAAATCAATTCCGAAGGTTGATGCAGCTGATGTGGCAGGGCGCACTACTGGTAGAAGCAACGTTGAACCTACACAACCCAATCAAATCACTTTTCCCCAACGAAGCAGTGAAGTTGTCAATCTCACCAGTTTTGCTGAAAACAAAGAGGTTAAATGTATGGTGTGGAAAATAGTACCTGTTTGCAGTAGATGAAAAGAGAACGGTGATGACAGTAGGAAAACAGTAGTAACAGTATGAAACAGTGATTGCAGTGGTTGTATTATCAGTATGAGAAAAATGTAACGGGGTCCACAGTTCACTAGTGGTGTCTCTCCAAAACAGATAGATAGCATGTTGGGTAAACAAATTACAGCGAGGCAATTGACAGATATAAAGGTTCACTAGTCTTGTCCAGTATTATCAGTATGAGCAAAATGGAACGGGGTCCATAGTTCACTAGTCTTGTCCACCTTGTCAGTCTCTTACGGTAGGCCAGTAACATGTCCTGTCCCCCTTGTCAGAGACAGGACTTGACAGCGCCCATACCGTACTGTACCCACGTCTCTATACAGATAACCACACACCTAGTAAGTTGAACCCACGCCAGTATGGCCCCTGGATACGCGGGATTCACCTCAACAGCTCCATTGACTTTGTGCCCGAGTAGAACAACTTCTCGTCTATCCGGATCACCCGAGCGCTACCCGGCTGATCCAGACCGACACTTGACTCTTCCCTTGGCCTCTTGTGCTTCCTGCCGAATAGCCCCAACCGGGTAGCACCTCTATCCGGCACGCACCAACTCGGTACGTCCAAACTCGGTGGATGATGCCTTAAACTCCATTCTTCACTTATCTGACCCCTACTCGGGGGTAGCCCCCCGACATTAGTCCCCGAAGCTGGTAGGATCCGATGGACTTGGACACTGGGCCCTGCCAGCTTTAAACCAAATAACTTCTGCGATGAATAGTAGCCGAGTTGCACCTCAACTCGGTTGCTCACAATTTGAACTCGGATCTTCTCCATTGTAGTCTGTGGGGGTTTCTTCATTGTGCCGGGTAGGCCAAGCTGACCTGGATCCAGCCGAGATCCCAACACTTAGCCAAATTTCCAAAATTTTGCCGCTCGAACCAGAGCGTTCCTATCTTCGCTTGTAAGGCTCTACACGTGTCACACAACCGCTGCCCACGACGCCTCGGGTCTAATGTGGTTGCGTGGCACGTGCCTGCCACTGCACGCCGGGCCCGTAGGCCGTTGCGTCGCTTCGCACGGGTACTCGAGTACTTCGTCTGTGAGACGTGGGATTACCGCGCCCGTTACGTGCGAATCATTCACTATGTGCATTTCTAAAGGGCATGGTAACCCCCCACGTCGCACGATCTTCTCCGCAGTTAATCACGGGACATAACTACACTTTGGAGGCCTAAATAGCCCCGCGCCGCCCACCTTCTGCGCTTCCTTGCCATTCTCCCCCTGTGCCTTCTCCTTTCCTTCGCTGAACGCCCAGAGAGCACGCCGCCGCACTGCGAACCACCAGACTCCACCGCTCAGCGCCGTTTCGCACACAGAGAGGCGAGAGATCCATCTCCATGCGCCGCCTCTCACCGGAGAGCATCCGAGAGGGACAAGATCTTCCTCGTGCAGCGAGGTCGCCCTCGATCTCACCGCGCCTCCGTCGTTGTCCGACCGCACCGCGCCTCCATCTCCATCTCCGTCAAGGTCTTCATCACCGGAGAACCTCCGATGGAGCTCAAGCCCGCCGCAGATCTCCCGGAGGGTCCTTCCTCGATGCGCGCCCACTGGGAAGGCTCGGATGTCAAGGCCAGCGACTGTTAGTGGCTGGTCAACACTCGCCGGGTGCCTCCCAGCATCATCTGCAGGCCTCTCGGCAACGAGCTGGAGCCAAACCCTGGCCCCAGTGAGTATGTCGTATTCTTGAGCCATTTCAAACGCGGCTTCGGCCTTCCCATCTCCAAATTTATGCAAGATTTCTTCCGGCATTTCGGCCTTCAACCCCACCATCTCCCGGCCAACGCGATTGCCATGTTATCCACATATGTTACTTGTTGTGAGGCCTTTCTCGGTGTCTACCCCACGGGAGACATTTGGGCAAAATATTTCTTTTTCCGTCAGCAAGTCCTTCCCAATAAGGCCAACCGGACTGCCCCCAAGGTGGTGACGCAAACAAGGGCAGCTATGATCATTCTGCGGACTCCGAGTACCCACACGCGGATACTGGGACTGGACACTTGCCGGAAGTGGCAGAGAGGGTTCTTATATGTCAAGAACCACACTCCGACCGAAGGCGAGCAACAAGTCGACCTCATCAAGCTGCCGGAGTTCAGGAACGTGCCCCTCAACAAGATGAGAAATTGGGGCTATCATCCCAGAAAGACCGTGGCAGATGTGAACCGGGAAGACGACCGGCTGAAGGAGTTGATCGCGCAGGGACTCCGAAAGGACGACCTGATTGGTACCTGGGTGGAGCGCCGGGTTCTTCCTCTCCAAGAACGAGCACACAAAATGTGCTTCATGGGTGGAGCCCGTGACTGCACCCGTACGACCACCTTTGAGCTCACCAAGGAGGAGGGGGCGATCTGGTCCCGGTCCATCCTCAAGGCCACACTCTCAGATACTTGGTTCTACGGTTTTGCGTCGTATAGCTGAGATCGACCAGCCCCCAAGGTGAGTTCCCTTCTGTATGCATTTAGTTGCTTTTGCTTCCTGTTTCTCACAGTCCACCGAGTAGGTTGTACCTTGGATACTCTGCCGTAGACTTAGCCCAATATGCTTTGTGTTTGCATGCTAAGCTGAGTAGAATTCTCCTGATAGGAGTTAGCTTAGTATGCTTTATGTTTGCATGCTATACCGAGTAGTACTCTCAATCTGGTAGAACTTAGGTTAGTATGCTTTATGTTTGCATGCTATACCGAGTAGAGCCTCAACCTGGTTCCCTTTTAAAGGACTTAGCTTTGTATGCTTCGCGTTTGCATGCTAGGCAGAGTAGAGCCTCAACTCGGTTATCTTGAGTGTAATCTATCCCTTATTCTTTGTATTTGCATCCTTAGGTTATTCCTCGCCAAAATACAGAGGATAATGTCGTCCATGAGCGCAACTGGCAGCCGGATTGGACCGAGGACGATGCCGAGGCGTTTGATGTCCAGGCCACGCTCTGCGTTCCGCTCGCCGGCCAAGATAGTAAGTCACGAGTCTCCACCTCAATTCGGGACTGGTCCGAGGACGATGAAGGTGACCGAGTCCACTATTGCCTACCCTTTAATTTACTCTAGTTTCCTCTCTTACTCGTATTAGCATTTTCCCTTCTTGTTCGCAGATGAGGTGGAGGAGGAAGAGCCAATAGACGCGCAGCCCGTGTCCATGGCTGCCCGCACCAGAACGAAGAAGAGGCCGGGTAGCGGAGCAGTTGAACCCCCTATCAAGAAGACGAAGAAAACCACCAAGCGCACCACTGGGCGCAAGAAGCACCCTGTCGTGGACGGGTAAGTCCAACCGAGAAGCTCTACGCTTTGTGTTTGCATTTCCTGTCTTTTCTTATTCTTGTGCTTTGTGTTTGCACCGTTCTCATTCTCCACTTCTTTCTTCTCAGCGACACGCTTGATGCTGACGCTATCAATGCGGCACCCAAGCGGAGTGCGCCCGAGAACGTCGTGGACCTTGATCCCGATGAAGGAGAATACAATCCGGAGGAGAGGGCCAAGGTGCCTCCTCCCATTAAGGCCGAGCAAGACATTGGTGCCGAAAACACTGGCACCGAGATGGAGGATGATCGGGTTCCGGTGCAGCCGGAACCCAATATTGAGCAGCCAGCAATGGAGCCCCCCACTGAGACGCGGCAGCCCACACCAGAACCTGCCTCTGAGCCGCAGCAACCCACACCGCCAGCACCAAAGCCGAGTGAGCGGCAGCCAACACCACCATCACCACAACCAACTCCACAGCAGCAACCTCCAAAACCTGCCACGGAGAAATAGCCAACACCGCCAGCAGCAAAACCGACTCCGCAGCAGTAGCCGCCCGAAGAACAGCCCAAGCGAGCTGCAGGGCAAGCCGGGCAGCAGCGGCCAGCACGATCTTCCGAGTACCCGCTACCAGGTGCCAAGACCGGGCAGCCACAACAACAACAGCCTGAGAAGAGGCAGGCTGGGCCGCAGCAGCCCGAGAAGCCACAGCAGCAGCCACAGCAACAACAACCCTCAGCCAAGAAATAGGCTCCTCCACCAGTACCGAAAATAGACTGGCCCCTCAACAAGCCAAGACAGCCCAGACCCCTGGATGTTGTGTCCGGCTGTCCGCAGCCGAGAAGGCCACCAGCAAGACCACCGCGACTGCCCAGAGTGGCCCTATCACTCGCAGCACCAAGTTGGTGCAGCACAAGCTCTAGTTCAGGCCCAAGGATCAACAATCTGCAGGAGCGGGTATTAGCGGAACCGCTTCCCCTGCAAGCTTCCCGGATCACTGGCGCAAACTACAGGAGGAGCACAAGCAGCGGCAGGAGCATGAAGGCGAGCAGCGAGAGGATCTGAAGAGGAGGAAGAAGCCGCCACCGGATCCAAAGGAAAGGAGGGTACTCTGACCATCCAATCTGCCGTCCCAATAAAGGAGCTTGCCCATGAGCTCCGAGAGGACATAGAGACTGTCCTGGACCAGATAGGCCACGTCGAATCAGACTGGGACAGCAATAAGCTCGGCCGTCCGGAATGGGACGGCACGAGACTTAGCAGCCTGGACAACTATCGGCAGGCCTGGAACAAAGCAGATGCTGGCCCTGTCTCGATGGCTGTAGCCGCGTCCAGCAGCACCTTAGAGCACAAGATGTACTGTCTGCGCAAAGCTGCTGAGGATGCCGAGAACACCAACCGGGTAAGTACACTTCTCATTTATCCGGATTTCCGAGTTGCAACTTTTCCCATTTTTCTTCTGTCTTTTTTCTATCTAGCATCTAGTCCCCGAGATTTGGGCCAAGTAGGCAAGACTCGACCGAGTTGCAGTCTACTCGGGCCGAATTTTCCCACTCACACTTTCTCATTTATCTCTTCAGGAATGCACCATAGCCCGCACCAAGCTCTTTCGCCAACTTCTTTGGTCCCACCGGGCTGTCAAGGCGAAGAACCATGCACTGGAGGAGGAGAAGGGCGAAATAGGTAACCTTCATTCTTACCGAGTTACTGGTTATGCTTTACCGGCATCAGTTTTCTAACTCGGTTCATACTTCCCAACCCGTAGTTGTCCTGGAGCAAGGCATTGTGGATGCTACCACCAAGATCTCCTCTCTAGAGAGTAAGTGCCAGTACTTTGGTTTGTGCGTTTTTGTGTCTACGCCCATTTTTTACCTCTGCTCAATTTCTGCTTCTCTGCAGGTGAGTATAAAGCCCTTGCCGACAAGCACCAGGACTGCGAAATCATGGCTCTATCCGCGCAGAGCAAGATTTCTTCTCTGGAGAGTAAGTGGAATTCCCTTCTCTTCTATTCACTTTCTCTCTCTTCCTTGTGAAACTGACCGGGTTTCTCTCTTCCCAGATGAGCGCAAGGCCTTCCTCGAGCAGCACCAAGGGTGCATTACTCCAGCCGAGGTGCAGCAGCAAGTGCAAGCCAGGGAGGCCAAGTTGGAGAAGGATCTTGCTGCCGAGAAGGAGGAGGTGATCAAGCTCAAACGCGATCTCGCTGATGCCCTCAAGTCAGCGCTGCAAGCTGAGACCGTCAAGAACGAGGCGTTGAACCGGGCAGCTATTGATAAGCTGGAGCTGGAAAGGGAGATTGATTCCCTCAGAGCCCGGAACAATGATCACGACACCATGCTGGTCAGCTCTCGGAGTCGGCTGGATAAAGAGCTTGCTCTTGTAGAGGGATGGTCTGGCCGGCTGAAGGATCTCGTCACTTACCTGCGCTGTAAGTTACTATTTCTCTCTAACTTGTTTCATCTGACTTCTTCTACTTGGTTTTTCTTCTCCGGTTTCTCTCATATGGCTTCTTGACTCTACCCAGCTTCACCTCTCTCAGGGACCTTCCCGGATCTCAATGCTCCTGCTGAGGAAGTTGTGGCCAAGGCTCGGGCGTTGCAGAAGGATCTTGGTCATGATGTCTCCAACTCGGTTTTCATAGATGTGCCTCCACAAAGTCTTCTGGCCTGATACCGAGCTCACGACCACCATCACCAAACTGGCCTCCGACTTGGACTACGCCAAGGTGGAGCTAAAGAAATGGCGCGCCTCAGCAGCTCGAGATGGCGCAGATGAAGCCCTCCACTTCGTGTTGTCCTGGTACGAGAACCTGGACCTTGACAGGCTCAAGGAGCTCCGGAACAAGTCCAAGTGGACCCACCCAGATGAATACATCCAGCACCGCAAGGAGACCGCCTACCGGCTCTCCTCGTATGCCGACACCGCCGAGTTCATCGACGTCCCCACGGAGCCGGATACTGACGTCGAAGGAGATGATGATGAAGATGATGCTGAGGACGGCGAGCAAGGGAGCATTGGTGACGAGGACGAGGAGCAGGACGAAACCGGCGACGAGGGAGTTGAGAAGAATGATGCGGGGGAGGAGGTCGAAATGGGTGGTGGTCAAGAAGCGACCGAGCCAGGAGCCGGCTCTGACGAAGTCCAGACTGACCCGCAACCCACTGCCCCTCTGGAGCCGTTACCACCGAGATGGTGATTGCCACTCCTGCTCCCGAGTTGGGTGCAACGGGGACCGCAGCCGAGGACGTCGCATCCGGGTCCGCTCCTTCGACCTCAACTGATGCCTCCGAGCCCGTCTCCGCGCTCGCCTTCGAGTCTTCGGATCTATCCAGCGCAGAAGCCAATTCCACTCCCTCGATAATATCTTAAGTTCCTGCTCTTAATTTAACTCCAAACTTTTTATCAGATCCCCGGTATGCCGGGTGCAGATGTATCCAACAGTTTATTGTTTCAAGTGCTACTATGTTCTATTCAAGTTTCTTAGCAAGACTGGCTCAATGTCGTATTGCGTTAAATGCAAGTCCCCGAGTTGCTTTTCTTATCCACCCAGTTCTTTTGTCTTTGCTCTTACCTGCCACTTGTGGCTTTTTGGTAGTCGAGTCACAAGATTTCAAAAACCGAGTTTCTAATACTTAACCACTTTGAGATTTGAACTTAACACTGCCCAACGCTTAGCCGAAAACACAGAAGGAAAAAACACCCTACTCGGTTAATACACTCCTCTTTTCCTTAGCAATTTTTTGTGTGTTCATTGACCTTTGGCTTGTTCTCTTGCTTGCCATGAAGCCGGGTTGCGGACATCAGCAAAGTCGAAGAGTTGGCCCTTAGGTTTAAACACATTACTAGACATGCCCGTGAAATTTTGAGTAGACTATCTGAGTAGGAAAAGTAAAGACAATAAATAACACAGAGCAAGTTTGGCCCAGGCAGTCCCCGAGTTCGAATTCGGAGTGCCGACTTGGAATTTAACTCCGTTAAGGAGATACATACAATGTTTGTTCAGGAATGAAAACGGCGGAGTAGACCTATATTCCAGGGACGCTTGGATTCCTCTCTGGATTTATCCGCCCTGTTCTTCTACGGTGCCTATGCGTCGATGAGGTAATAGGCATCATTGTGCAGAGCCTTGCTCACAATGAAAGGACCTTCCCATGGAGGGGAAAGCTTGTGCATCCTAGCTGTGTGTTGCACAAGCCTTAGCACCAAGTCTCCTTCTAGGAAAACCCTTGGGTTTACTTTCCGGCTATGATAGCGTCTCAGATTCTGTTGATATACAGCTGAGCGCGCCAGAGTTAACTCTCTTGCTTCTTCGAGCATATCAACATCTTCTTCTTGGGCTTCTCTTGCCTCTGCCTCTGTGTAGAGGGTTATTCTCGGTGAGTCATCCTCAAGGTCAGTGGGCAACACGGCCTCTGCTCCATATACCAGGAAGAATGGTGTGTATCTGGTTGACCGGTTAGGGGTAGTTCTTAGACTCCACAACACCGCCGACAACTCATCTAGCCAACACCCAGGTGTTTTCAGCAATGGCTCAATCAGCCTTGGCTTTATTCCGGATAGGACCATGCCATTTGCTCTTTCAACTTGCCCATTGGAAGCCGGATGGGTGACTGATGCAATGTCTAGCCGGATCCGCTTCTCCTTACAGAACCGAGCAAAAGCTCCTTCAGCAAAGTTTGTCCCATTATCCGAGATGATCCCATGCAGATAGCCATACCTCAGGATGATGTCCTTCAAGAAGATCACTGTTGTGTTTCCATCACACTTCCGGGTCGGCTTCACTTCAATCAATTTGGTGAACTTATCAACCATGACCAAGATGTGAGTCATATTGCCCCGAGCTGGCTTGAAAGGACCCACCATATCTAAACACCAAACAGCAAATGGCCAAGTAATGGGGATTGTCTTCAACTCGGAAGCTGGCATATGAATCTTGCTTTCATACCTTTGGCATCCATTGCACTTCCTCACTAGATCTTCTACTTGTTGCAAGGTAGTGAGCCAATAGAATCCATGCCGGAAAGCTTTCTTGACTAGGGCTCGAGATGAGGCATGGTGCTCACATTCTCCTTGGTGTATTTCTCTGAGAATCTCTTCTCCTTCTTCTGGCTCAACACAGCGTTGGAGTACACCAGTGGCACTTCTGTTGTGCAGCTCTTTGTTGATGATGGTGTAGCCCTTGGATCGTCTTTGTATCTGCCTGGATGTGACCTCGTCACTCGGCAAAGTGCCATCCATTAGAAAGGATAATATGGGCAAAGCCCAACTCGGTGTCTCCCGAATAGGAAACACTGGTTCATCCACTTCCATTGGATCAGCTGCCATGACTTGCTCCGAGTTGGAGACGACTCCCCGAGTCCCCGAGTACTGAGAAATGATCCCCTCGATGAATGCGACAGTCCTCGGGTTTGCAGAGGTAGTCCCCGGGTTGGATGGAGCAGTCCCCGGGTTCTCCTTTGAGCTCTCCCAGTCAATCTCCATGGGAACAACTTCTGAGTCTGGTAGAGCCGGGACGAATATGGAATCCGAGTTGGGGGATGGCTTAATAGAGGTCTTCCTCAAATGTTCCAGAGCAATTCCAGGCGGGATGAACTGCCGAGAAGATCCCAACTTGGACAGAGCATCTGCTGCATCATTCTCAGCTCGGTGGATGTGATGGAACTCACACCCATCGAAGAATCCGGTCATATTCTGGACGAGGAACCAATAAGATGCCATGTTGGAATCCAACGCGTCCCAAGTCCCCGAGAGTTGTTGAACCACCAGATCTGAGTCGCCATAACATACAATCCGCCGGATTCCAATCTCCTTGGACACTTTCAGCCCATGGACCAAGGCCTCATACTCGGCAACATTATTGGATGTCGGGAAGTGAATTTGGAGTACATACTTGAGTTGGTCCCGCTTGGGTGAGGTGGGTACAACACCAGCACCGAGTAAATCTTACCTTGGAGCCATCGAAATGCATCCTCCAGAAGTTTGTTTCCGGCAAGGGACACTCATACTGCATTTCGGCCCAGTCAACAAAGAAATCAGCCAGGGCCTGGGATTTGATGGCTTCTCTTCTTGCATACAACGGGGTGTAAGCAGCTAGCTCAATTGCCCACTTGGCCACCCGGCCACTTGCATCCTTGTTGCCCATGATTTCTGAGATGGGAGCAGTGCTCACCACCGTAATTGGATGCTCCTGGAAATAGTGCTTGAGCTTCTTGGCACCTAGGTAAACCCCATAAGTCCTCTTCTGGTAGTGCGGATAGTTTTGCTTGGAGCTGGAAAGCACTTCACTCAGATAATAGACCGACCTCTACACTGATTTGCCTTCTTCATCTCACTCCACAACCACCACCACGCTTACAACCCGGTTAGTGGCTGCAATATAGAGCAGCATTGGCTCCTTAGGTAGTGGAGATGCCAAGATATGAGCGCTGCCCAGCATGGTCTTGAGCTCCTGGAATGCTACATCAGCTTGTGGGGTCCAGACAAACTTGTCACTTTTCTTCATGAGCTGATAGAGAGGTAAGGCCTTCTCACCCATTCTGCCCAGGAACCGACTAAGGGACGCTAGGCACCCGGTGAACTTCTGCACATTCTTCAATGACCTCGGCAAAGACATGCTCTCTATAGCTTTTATCTTTGAAGGATTGGCCTCAATGCCCCAACTGGATACCAGGAAGCCGAGTAGCTTGCCAGTCGGGACGCCAAATGTGCACTTGGTTGGGATCAACTTCATCATGTACTTGCACAAGCTGGCAAATGTTTCCTCAATATCGCTCAGCAGAGTGTGTTTTTCTTTTGTTTTGATGACAATATCATCTACATACACCTGCACATTTTTGCCAATTTGGTCATGCAGGAATTTCTGCATGCATCTCTGATAAGTGGCCCCAGCATTCCGCAAGCCAAAACACATAACACGATAGCAATAAGCCCCGTACGGGGTAATAAAAGCAGTATTTATTTGATCAGCCGGATTTAAAGGGATCTGGTGAAAACCAGAGTAGGCATCAATGAAAGACAAAGGCTCGCACACGGCACTGAATCAATCACCTAATCTATCCGGGGTAGCGGGAACAGGTCCTTGGGGCGGGCCTTGTTCAGGTCGGCGTAGTCCACGCACATGCGCCACACCACATCAACCATGGGGTCGTCCTTCTTCTTCTCCACCATGACCGGATTGGCCAGCCAATCCGCATGCAACACCTCCATGATAAATCCACTTGCTAGCAGCCTTGTGATCTCGTCACCAATGGCTTTCCTCCTTTCAGCCGCAAAGCGGAGCATAGCTTTCTTCACCGGCTTGCCATCCGGCCGCATATGTAAAGAGTGCTCAACCAACTCCCTCGGGACACCCGGCAGGTCCTGGTTGGACCATGCAAAGACATCCCGATTCTCACAGAGGAAGTGGATGAGCTCGCTTTCCTATTTCTCCTCCAATCCGGCGCCAATCATGGCCACACGCTCCGGGAACTTCGGGTCAATCTGCACCTTCTTTGTTTCTTGGGAGGCATGGAATGTGGCTCCATGCGGAGAGCTCGGCATGCCAGGCATACCGAGTTGAGCTTTCTGTGCCAGTGCCACCACCTCGTGTATCTTCTTCTTCTCAGCAGCAATGACCATAGACTCGGTAAGCCGAGATCCAACAAATGCACAGTCTAGGGAGCGCTTGTAATCACACGAGATGGTGATGATGCCATTGGGGCCGGGAAGCTTCATCTTCAGATAGGACGCATGAGTTGACGCCATGAACTTGGTCAGAGCAGGCTTGCCGAGCAGAGCATGCTAGGGGCTCTGAAGATCAATCACCTCAGACTACAGGCACTCGGTCCGGCAGTTCTCCCTTGTGCCGAAAAGCACATCAATCCAAATCCGGCCGATGGGAACACAAGGCACTCCTGGCACAATGCCATGGAATGTAGTCCGACTGGGTAGCAGCATGTTCTCGGCAATGCCGAGCTTCTCCATGGTATCTCGGACCAAAGTTCAAAAAGGCGCTAGGCGGTAATTATGCGTTTTGCCAGTGCCTTGCGCTTTTCTGACCAAAGCGCCCGCTTAAGCGCTAGTAGGCGCGCTTAAGCGCCATTAAGCGCTAGGGCATTGGGCCAACGCCCAGAGCTTAGGCGCGCTTAAGCGCCCGCCTAGGCGCGCCTTCTTGAACCGTGATCTCGGTAGATGATGTTGATGCTGCTCCAGTTGTTGATCAGCACCTTGCTGAACTTCACATTCTTTTTGGTCCCCAAGAAAGTAGGGTCCACCACCAGAGCATATGTACCCGGGTTGGGCATTATCTTGGGATGAACCTCCCTGGACCAGACAATGTCCTGGTCGCACCAATGCATGTAATCCGGCACCACCAGCATCGGAGCGTTCACCTCCATCGCGCGCCTGTGCTGGAATTGCTTGTCATCCGGCTCAGTGGTGAACACCATATAGCTCTCATGATGCTCCTGGTACTGGTTCTGGTCTCCACCATCACCATTGTTGTTGTTGTTCTGGTTGGCATTGTTGTTGTTGCGATTGTTGTTGCGGGTGTAGTAGTTTTTGTTGCGGTTGTTGTTGTTGTAGTTGTTGTTGGCTCCCTGCGCCACATGGTTCACATGTTCCCTCCTCTAGTTCTCGGCCGGCCTGGGAGCAGCTGCCCGAATAGGCTGCACATTGGAGCCTAAGAGCGGAAGAGGAGGAGGAGGAGGCAGCTGACCAAAGCCCTCGCTCTTGATCCGGTCCCACCAGCTGCACTGCCGGGTAGTATGGTTGGCTGGCCTACTCGGATGCCGAGTGTGAAAGCTGCATGGCCCATCCTTCATGTTCTCAAAGACAAACCTTGGAGGATCTCCGGACTCCTGGGGGGCATTGTTCTGCTGAGGAGCATTGTACTGCTTCTTGAAGTTCTGGCCCTGAGTCTGGTTTTGCCCATACTGGGCTCTAGCAGTTTTTTGCATCTGGCTTCTCCCGGCAGCGGCTTGATCCTGAGTAACTGCAGCCACATGGTCCGACCCATAGAGGATGTCCGGACGATCATCTCTTCTCTTTTTGCGGAAATCTTGGCGGTCATGGCGTCGGGCTCCATCATGGTGTTTTCTCTTCGGCTCGAAAGAATCGAGCAGAGGTTGAGTAGGGTCGCTGAGAGCATACATATCTGCAATCTTGATTGTCTCAGCGAGGGTACTCGGCATCTCCCTCTACAGTTTCTGCCACAACATGCTACCATGTCGGCAGCCTTGAGCGAACCAGGCAATTACCTGTGACTCATTCACACCTTCACAGGTGTTCCTCAGAGTGCTCCACCGAGTAAGATACTCACAGTTAGTCTCCTCTTCTCTCTGCTTGCACGCCGAGAGCTGATGTGGCCGGTTTGTCCTCTTGTAAGTGCTGGTGAAGTTGCTGATGAAGGCTTCCGAGAAGTCAAGCCAGCAGTTGACACTATCTTTAGGCAGGTTGTTGAGCCAGATCCGGGCAGGGCCCTCCAACATCTGGGGCACATACCTCATAGCCCATCTCCGGTTGCCACCTGCAACATACACAACAGTAACATAATCATTTAGCCAGTCCTCTAGCTTGGTGCTTCCGTCATAGGTCTTGGTCCCTCTAGCCAGATGGAACTTGGGCACGGCCGGCTCCCCCATGATCCTGGGACCAAAACAGCTTGGCCCATGCGGGCCCCTTGCTTCTATCTCCTCGGACAGGTAGATCTTGTCCAGCTTGTACGTTTCATCACTTGGCTGGAACATCCTCGCCCCCAACCGAGTAGCGAGATCTCTTGCGTCGGCATACCCGGCTTGCTCCATTGCCGAGTACCCGTCGTTGTAGTGGTCTTGGTACACAGGACCGGGTTGAGCAACCGGGTTGACCACCGTTGCAACTGCTTGTGGCTGAACAACATGCTGAACCGGGTTGGCAGCATGATGTCGAGATGGGCCATCTCGGTTTCCTCCTTGCCCCTCTTGGTGAACTCGGGCGGCCTGGTGGCCAGTTCCTACAGCGTTGTGTTTCTGACCGGGCTGCCGCTCTACAGCGTGCTGTTTTCCAACGACAGCCGGATCGTACACCTGCATCTGTTTGCTCTTCCCAGATTTTACACTCGGCGCCCTCTCACCACCGGGAAGCCGTGAAGAGGCCAGCTTTCCGGATCTTGCCCCAAGCGACTGAACAACAAGGGACGCACCAGCTCCCGGATTGGCTTTCCGAAAAGCCTCATTCTGGCTGCCAGCTTCCAGAACAAGCTCATTGAGCCGGTCCTACTGCCTAGCGCGAGCCTCTCCGGTCAAGTTCGGCAACTCGGCAGCAACTGCCTCTGCAGCTCTAAGTGTTTTGGTAGGAGAGCTATATTTTGGCCTACCAGCAGAAGTCGTACTACCAGATTTGCTAGCGGCTTTACCATCTCTAGTTAGCTCAGCACCTAGGCTGCGACGAATGATTCCTATCTTGCTAGGATTTCTAGATACAGGAGTAAAACCATGGGCTCTATTGTACTCATTATGATCCAGGTTAAGCTCAAGCCTAACCTTTTCCAACTCCTGGGCCTCCTGAAGCAAGGCCTGGCGCTGCTGCTCGAGCTGGGCCCTCACCACCACAGGATCCACGTCCGGGGCTAGAGGCATGCCCAGATGCTCGACGACACCGGCACGAGCCACCGGTATCGCAGTTGATGTAGAAGGGTCCTTGTAGGTCGCTTGGTTCTGTGGCCTGTCGTAAGTCTTGTGGCTCGGGCGAGCAGTCGGCTCATCGACGACTTCGGGCGCAGCGGGCGCGCCTTTCCCGGCATCGATAGTCGGGCCAGTCATCATCACCTCCACGCTGCCCGCGGACGGCAAGAACAACAGGAGGTTCCGCAGCGACAAGCACCACCTCGGGGTACTCGCGGATGACGGTGGTGGCGACGTACACCAGGTGCGCATCGAAGGAGATGACGGAGCCGCCTGCAGGCACGGGCCTGCCGCCAAAGTCACCAGCGTTGTCGGAGACGAAGTCGAGGGAGCCGAATCGGTGGACAAGGCCACAGACAATGCGCTCCCCCGAACGAGAAACGGGTCCCGTCCGGATAGAAACCCCAGCCAGCGCCGCTGCTGGCCCCACGGTGGGCGCCAACTGTCGTGGATGGGAAAAGACAGATGACATGGGATGGCTAATGTTTGGGGCCGATAGACGTTGTAGGTATCCGGGGAGAGATCACACGCCTAGATGGCGCGCTCAAAAACACTTCAAAGACAACAATCTAGCCAGGTTCGGGGCCCTCGTGTGGAGGTAACACCCCTACTCTTGACTTTCTCACTGTATTATGTTCTGCCGAGTACACAAGTTCCTATCTCTCTCTCCCTGTCTCTCTCTGTGAGTAGCAAGCCTCGCAATAAATGAGCCAGTGAGCAATGTCCCTCGCGCAGGAGGGGGTAGGCCACCTTATATACTGGTGGCCAACCGCTATTCTATGAATAAAAGGACGGAGTAGACAACTCCACTGTGCAGCCGCGCACGCCTCCGTGTTTTCGCTAACAACGTCGCCGAAAGTCTCCGCGGTAGGCCGCTGACATGTCTTGCCCACCTTGTCAGTCTCTTACGGTAGGCCACTGACATGTCATGTGCCCCTTGTCAGAGACAGGACTTGATAGCACCCATACCGTATTGTACCCACGTCTCTATACACATAACCACGCACCTAGTAAGTTGAACCGCACGCCGGTACGGCCCCTGGATACGCGGGATTCACCTCAACGGCTGTAACATCCCAGTGTTTGGGAAGTTAGAAGGATCTAAATATTATATGTGCATTTGGAAAGCATGCAACTAAAAGTACGGGAAATTTTGGGGCGAAAGTTTAAACAAACCAAAGTGACCAATGTTTCACTTGACATGATGAAATAGGTTTAGATCATCTGGTCAGGAGTACATTTGGGGTGATCTTTATAACATAGTATCTCTGCAAACTAAATCATTTGATAAAACAAACCATAATTGGTTGTGACCAACACAAACACTCAACAACCTTAACCACAAGTCTTTAAGCGACTTGGGATAATTAATTAGGTATCCAGGACTCAAAGAGGGGTGAGTATCCAAATCACATAAGTGATGATCACACTTCCACAAGATAGTAATACACAGTTGAACCAACACATCAATAGAGATAATGTATTCTCTAATCATGAACTCTTAAATTATCAACCATTCACACAACACCTTTATAAATTATCTCATAATTGTTAAGTGCACCTTCATAAGTAAATAACAAAGGTTCAATAGAACACAACAGACACAAACTAGTGTTAACTCAAACCCACAAGTGGGAAATGACATAATAATTGTATTAACATATTTATCGAATATGTACATATCTCATCAAACATAAAAGAATATCTTAAAGAAGAAATAAATCTTCTTAAACTAGTATTAAACCTTGATCATTACATATGATATTCCCAAACCTCTATATCTGAATTATGAATGAAAAAGTTAATAAAGAGAAGAATATAAAGTAAAATCATGACACCAGAGAAAACAAATAACAATTATGACATAAGTCATTAAAACCCAATAAGCTTTACATGCTCATTGTCTCAATCATCATATATAAGTGAGTATCTAAAATCTCAACACATCAATGAACCATTTGATCAACTTACTATCTTAAGTCATTATTCCACAAACACTCCACATTTTTATCCAAACCATCATTCAACAACTAAAGTATCTCTGGATACAACTAAGGATAACAACAAGTTTAACCTCTATGAGAGGAAGTAAATTGGAAACTAAGTAAACCAATCAAGTATGTCATGAGAACATACCTTATGGAAAACAAAATAACAAGTATATTAAAGAATAATAAAAGTTTAACTAATTCTTAAACAAGATATTTCTACTTTGTCTAGATTATCTTGTTTTCCAATCTTCTCTGAATCATTCTACAAGAGAAGCACCTATAAGAAAGGAGGAACTACCACAGGAAGATCTTCAAGAAGATTATTTAGAGTGTGTTAGAAGTGCTACTCTAAGCTACTATAAGAGTACTTGGAAACTCTTATATCTTGATCTGATCTTATTAACCCTCTTGAAATTGTGTGATACTCCAATGTTAGTGTTATATAGAAGTAGTTTGGTAACAAGTTTCTAGACCTTGTTAACAGATCACTTTTGTATACTCAAACAATTGAGTGTCATGCACAAACAAACAGAAGGTTGAATAACCTAGTACATCTCAGTCTCTTGTATATGAAAAGTAATTTGGGGACAAGCCTTGCAAACTTGTCAACAAATTCTTCTTATATGCATAGGACAAATTGATATCATAAACTATATCTATAATTGTTTTGCAATTAACCAAGAGAAAGAATAACACTAAGGAAACAAGAAACCACATTATAATCATCTAAGTAAAATCTTTGGGTGGAGTAACTAGTTGTTTTCACCACAAGGGAGAGATAGTTGAAGATGGAATCCATGAGCTGATCTTTCTTGCAAATGACAAAGGCAGTACCAGAAGACTAGTAGCAACTAGAGAGAAGAACATCAAGCAACAGAAGACCACAAGAAGCAATACTGCCTCAGTAAGGGATCATAAGAAAATATCCAGTGAATCATTAGGATATATTAGAGAACCAATAACCTCTGTCAAACTCATCAGAGATGAGGAACACATAGTAATCACTTTAATGGAAACAATTAAACCAGTATAAAATAATAACCAGCCATAGCATCCACATGAATGTGATATGTGGAGGTTAATGGTAACAGACTTAATACCTTGTTTTCCATATCCATTTCATATGTAAGACTAACAGATGATAACAAAAATTCATCTACATATAACCATGTAAATGATTACATGTTATAAAACAACAGGAGATAATATCCACATTTGGAAACATGTGAAAAAAAAACAAATAGGTTCCAAAGACACACATGTTTTCCACTTGGTAAAGAACCTAATTTATCAAAGAAGGCTTACACCCACCTAAGTAAAATGTCAACAAAAATTGCTAAGAGTTGGAACTATGAGGATAACAAAGTTACATAATAGAAAAACAAGTCTTTTCATCAATCAAAATCATCTGGCATGGTTTGGTATAATAACCAATGGTTGGTGATTTTTCTATAAGACATAAAAACATTACTAAGTAGATGTATAAGTTGTTTTTTATAAGACTTGTATCAAAATTATTTAATTTTGAAACACACACTAGGTTATCCACATGATTGTTGTGTGTACACTTATTAAACATATCTAAAGATAATTTTAAATCCATTTAATAAATAAAATGAAGAGAAAACAACAAAAACCACTTAATCTAGCACCCTAAATAAAAAATAAAAATATTCTTCAAATTCACCAAAACAAAACATGGTGGAATGTAAAATTTGATAAGGAATCCAAATATGATTTTAATAATTTTTATGTTTACAAATAAGCTCTGAAAACAGTGTTTTCTTCTCAGTTTTAAAGACAGAAGGACCAAGTTGTAAATTTCAGAAACTCTAGGGGGTTATCGAAATTTCGTGATTTCTTTTCGTTTCTTATTCCTCTGCCAGAAGGCAGAGGAGAATGTCGTCATGTCCTCCTCGCCGCTGCCACCTCCTCTCCGACCGCTTGCTGGGGAGGATAAGTACACCACGCCGAGGTCGCGGTCCTCTTCTCCTCTCTCTCTCGCTCACTCTCTGTCTCTCTCTCTGTATTGGATCCAAACCCTAACCCTAACCAGTACGGACGCCGGCCATCGCCGTCGACTCCGGCCTTCCCGGAGCAAGCCGTGACCACCATGAGCTCCGCCTTGCCGTCCTCTACTCCTCTACTGAGCCTCGTTTGCTGGGAACCTCGATAGTGGACAAATCAGAGCATCTCGTTCATCTCCGGCCGTCGGCCACCGCGGCCAATCACCGTCGATTCCGAGCTCGACGTGACCAGCCATCATCACTGCCACACTCACGGTGAGCCACTGATCCTCCGGGTGTACTCCATTGAGTGAATCGGGTATATGTTCATCATTGTCCCCGTGCGCAGCCGGTCGCCGCTGCGCCCACGCTTGTCGCCGGTCATCCGGTGACCATAGGGTCAAATCGACGCCACCTTTAGGTTCCTTGTGTCATGCTCTCGCTATTGGTACCATTTAATTCGAGAAATTCGAAGCAAATCGCGGGATTAGAATCGAACTGAGAGATTCCTTTCTGTTGCTGATGATATCGTGATGTCATCACGATGTCATAAATATTTTCCTTTTTCTTTTTAATTAAATTTAAACCTGACAAGTGGACCCCACCTGTCAATTCAAATAGGACAAAAATTAATAAAACCTAATAATACAATAACTTTTATTTTACTTATCAGAAAAATACAAATGAAATTGGTAAATGATTAGAAAAATATAATCTAAATGTTTATCAACTTTTCAAAAATGTTTGATAAAGTTTAAAATTAAACATTTTTATTTAATTAAATTAAATAATTTAAAATTGAGAAAAATAATAATTAATTCATAAAATCAGAAAAATACAAGTTATATACCAAAATGCTCAAATGACAAATGAAACTCATATATGATGTTTCTAAGGGCATCTCCAGCCGTTGCGCCCCCCCAGGGCCCAAAACGCCGCCGTTTTGGTGCCGCCGCGGCGCTAAACGGCGCTATTCTGGAACCTGGGGGGCGCGTTTCCCAGTCGCGTACCGAGCCCAAGAATCGGCCCAAACAAACGCAAATTTAAAAGGGGCGAAATTTTATTGATCAAAGCGAATTGCGTACATTTTCGAGCGAAATTCAAACTAAACAGCGGAAATGTAAACTACGTGACAACTACCCCTACGCCTACGCATCGTCGTCTTCATCAGCGGCGTCGCCGTGGCGGCGCTGGTTGGAGGGGCCAGCTTCGCTCTGACGGCGTTGCTCCGCCCGCTCCGCTCGGGCTTGCAGACGCAGCCGGTGCAGCTGCGCCTGCTCGGAGGGCGGGCGGCTGCGGCGCTCGCCCTGCAGCGCCACCTGCCGCCGGTCGGCCTCGTAGAGGGCGATAATGCCCGCCTGCTCGGCCGAGGCAGCGCGCGCGGCCATCTGCCCGCGCACCTCTCGCGCCGCCTCCTCCCTCTGGTGTGACTCCAGAGAGGCCTGGATGGCGGCCGCCTCCGCCGCCTGCGCCGCCTGCACGAGGACGCCGCGAACCTTGCGGTACGCGCCCTCGTTCTGCGCCGTCTCGAACGAGTGCAACCCGGCGTGCTGCTCGGGCCATATCGGCTGCCGCCTCACCTCCCGCCTCCACTGACGGGCAGCCCGCCGTGCTTCTTGTGCCTCGTCCTGCTGCGGCTCCGGCGCCACCTGCTGCGGCTCCGGCGCCACCTGCTGCGGCTGAAGCGGCTCCGGCGCCACCTGCTGCGGCTGAAGTTGCTCCGGCGCCGCTGGCTGCAGCTCGTCGTCGTAGTCGTTGTCGGGCCACGCGTCCCAGAGACGATCCATTGCGGCGAGGGCGAGGACGGAGAAGATGGAGAAAGAACGGCGAGGGAGGAGACGAGAATGTGCGTACGGGGAGGGGCGGGCACCATTTTTATAGCTTGGCGGGCCAGTCGCCGCGCCGCGCGTGTCACCGCTGCCGCCACGCCATTAATCCGGCAGCCTTTGACCGGGGTGCATGCACTGGGCGGCCGCCACGCCATAACTCCGGCAGCCTTTGACGGCGCGGGCGCCGAGAAGGAGGTCACGGGCGGTGGCTTCTGTTCCCGCGCTTTCCCGTCGCGTCGCTGACCGAGCTGGCCCACGCGCGCGGCCGCGCAGTTTCGCCCCCCCAGGCCGAACCCAGCGGGCTGGGTTTGGCCTGGGTGCCGCGGCGCTATTTAGCGCCGAAACGGCGCTATTTGGGCCTCTGGGGGGGCCGAGTGGTGAAGAAGCGGCGCTATTTGCCGCTTCCGCCGCGAAAAAAACCCCCTGGGGGGGCTCTGGGGGGGACGGCTGGAGATGCCCTAAGGTCATTTGACCAAGTTTTCATGTGTACAATATTTTTCCTAGTCATTTAATCCATTTAAAATTTAAAAAAATTAATAACTTATTCAATTATTTTCAGAATACTTCAAATGATATATCAAATTAAAGAGAAAAACATTTTCAATTCAAATATGTCAAACACAAAACATTTTTCTTAATTTATAAAATTTCTCCTAAAGGTATAATGGAATTCTATAATATTCCATTATAACCATAAACAACTACCACAAACATTGTTTTCCTTATTAAGAAAACCCTCATGTTTTCACATTTACCAAACCTATCATCACAAGTATTAGCAAGTATTGTGATGATAGAGTCAGCTGTATTAGTTCATCGTTTTCAATTAAAACCTGTGGCAATAGTTCTACAAATTTGAACATAAAATAAAATGTGGTTGTTATCTTTTTAATAGTTGTTTTCCATGTGTTGTTGTTTTGTTATCTAACCAAGTAATACACACTTCTACCTAAACATGATAAAAATTGTTTGCTAAGTAAAAGTGAAACACATGTAAGTCTAAAAGAAGTAATAACCACATCACCACAAGTAATGAAACATTTTACCTAAAACTTGTGTGATTGAGATATCGTATCAAACGTGGCTTACATTTGTAAGCTGGGGTATTTTCCAGGGTATTTCACGATGCATCTCATGACTATGCATGTATCATCTTTGCCAGTGTTTTCTGTAGTCCTTACAGGGACTACTTTGATATCTTTCAGATCTCGGGATTACCCTACGCGACCCTCGAACCCGAAGACATTGATTATTATGGTTATTTCAATCTCAGGCAAGTTCATCACTTGCTCATATCCTTTGCAGTATTTCATAACAAACTAATTGCAAAAACTCTATCGTATTACCACCTAGTCTCAAAAGAATGCATGATCATATTTTTATAATAATATGACTAATTGAATGACTACCCGAGTGGTAGTGTTCTGTTTGGTGGGCGGATGGAACCATGGTAAGATGAATAGGTCAAAGGAAGGTTCCATCTTCATGGGAAAGTATTACCTAGGAACTAATCACAAATGCCGTCAGAACTCGGTGCAATGTAAATACCGCGTTAACCATGGGTCTTCTATAGGGGAAGTAAGTCAGTTGTGATCTTCTCTCGTTCGCATGTAAACGGACTTCCAGAGACGTATGTTGTAGGTCTTACGGGACTACATGCACATGGGTGGGAGACCTTACGTCCCACGGACTCTGGGGTCTATGAGTGTGTGCCAGGGGCGCCTAGGTCTCCATTGTGAGGGGTGGAATCAGGGATTCAACCTGCTGGTGGAAATGGGTGGGCATGCGTTGTGCGGAGAAGCACGGTTTGGCTTGGACCAACAACCGGGCATCACACCTGAGTGGGAGTGGACAGAAATGTACACCTGGTTGCGCAACATGGTCTTGGTCGTCCATGGGTAATGTAACGCACCTCTGCAGAGTGTAAAAGGATGTGGCATGTTACCCCTGTTCCGGGAAGGAACTGCGAACGCTACAGGAAAGGCAACTCCATGAAGTTCTATTCATGTGATGGTCTGGCGGGCATAGTTTTCGGAATTAAAAGCAACCTCTTGAAGAAAGTTTTACAAATCCTTGCATTAGCTTATGACTGTTTCGAGTCTAAAGTTGTAGTTAGTGCATCAAACTACCCACTATATATCATGAACTTGCTGAGTAACGCTCGTTACTCTTCGTTCCCGTTTGACCCCCTGCTTAGAGTTGAAGCCCGATGGAAGCCGTCATCGTGAATCCATAGCTACCTCATGAAGCTAGGTGGTGTGATCTATTACCTAGCCAGTAAAGCATCGTCATCAACAACGCCGGTGGAGTAGAAGCTATCAAGGTGTAGGTGAAGACCAGCTTTGGGATTAGTTGTTTACAAGCCATAGATTAGGGCTGGCATCAGCCGTAGTGGATTTAGTTCTGAGCTAGAGTTCTTCTCCAGCTTGGAGCTTCGAATTGCTCCTTCTGATGTTTCACTTGTATGGGACCTTCTTTGATTCTTCAAAGAGATTCTCGGGATTTTGTAATGAAGTTTGTATCCTATAGTTTTGCCTGGACCTGCTATGTTTATGTTGTACTACTCTGAGGGATGTAATATTCACGGACCAGTCCTTCTGTGAGTATTATGTCACCGACTTGCGCACTACACATGCAGTGGTGTGCTGGGTCACCACAACGGCTCCATTGACTTTGTGCCCGAGTAGAACAACTTCTCGTCTATCCGGATCACCTGAGCGCTACCCGGTTGATCCAGACTGACACTTGAATCTTCCCTTGGCCTCTTGTGCTTCCTGCAGAATACCCCAACCGGGGTACCATCCTACCGGGTAGCACCTCTATCCGGCACGCACCAACTCGGTACGTCCGAACTCGGTGGATGATGCCTTGAACTCCATTCTTCACTTATCTTACCCCTACTCGGGGGTAGCCCCCCGACACTTCCTCTAGATTACCAATCCTAATGTTTTGATTATCATAGGTATTGCTAGCCTCTAAAATAGTAATTATCTTATTGGTAGTTACTATTGATTCATTAACTTTGCTAGCATTATCAAGGAAATTTGGCAATTTTTTCTCCATAGAGTTCAGCTTCTTTATAACATCATCTAAAGTGATCTCAGTTTCAACAATTTTAGTGGGTGGTGTTCCAACTAAACTTTCAATTAAATTACAGGCTTCCAAAACAGGAGTTCCCAGAAAATTACCACATGTAAGAGTTTCTAGAAAATACCTGTACCAGCTAGTAATGCCAACATAAAAAATTCCTAGGAAGGATTAAAGTGGAATGTTTTTTAGTGCATCTATGATGGGCATCACTTATTCTATACCAAGCATCTTTCAAACTTTCTCCTCCTTGTTGCTTAAAAGAACGAACCTCAACTTATGGAATACTCATTTTAGCAGGATTAAAAACAGGATAAAAATAACAACTAGAATCAGAACTATTTTTTTGTGTTTTTTATATAGAGAAGAAAACAAGCCAAAATAAAATAAACTAAGCAAAACAATATCAAAGTAAAGAGATAGGAAGTGAGAGACTCCCCTTGCATAAATCCTCTTTCTCGCCAGCAACGACGCCAGAAAAATAGCTTGACGGTGCAAATCTTGCACTCGTTGGGAAACACCAAGAGGAAGGTATGAAGAGCAGAGCAGCAAATTTCCCTCAAAAAAAACCAAGGTTGAATCGACCAGTAGGAGAAAGAAATCACTTCCGAAGGTTGATGCAGCTGATACTGTCAAGGCGCACTATCAGTTCAGCAACAACGTGGAACCTACACAACACAATCAAATCAGTTTTCCCCAACGAAGCACTGATGTTGTCAATCTCACCGGTTTTTCTGAAAACAAAGAGGTTAAACATATGGTGTGGAAAACAGTAGGAAAACAGTAGCAACAGTATGAAAACAGTAATTGCAGTGGTTGTATTATCAGTATGAGGAAAAAGGACCGGGGTCCACAGTTCACTAGTGGTGTCTCTCCATAAAAGATAGATAACATGTTGGATAAACAAATTACAGCTGGGTAATTGACATATATAAAGGCTGCACCGTAGTGCATATGCATGACATGATGATTACTATGTGATTCATGCGAGCATTACAACAAGATACATAGACCGTTATCCAACTGCATCTATGACTAATAATCCCCCCTCGGAGTGTCATCTGTGCAAACCTTGGGTATTAAGTTGCAAGCAATGGATAATTGCATTAAGAAAAGTGTGTAATGTAAATAATGTAAACATTGTGTTTTTTCCCTAATGGCAACAACACATCCCCCAACTGTTACTTTCTATCACTCGAGCGTGAGTGAAAGGGAGGCATGAACCCACTATCGAGCATAAATACTCCCTCTTGAAGTTACTAGCATCTACTAACAATGGAGAGAATGCATGATCATAAATAGCATACACATGAATAAAACATGATAGATTGATAAATATTGGACATAACATTCAATATTCATCGGATCCCAGCAAACACAACATGTAGCATTACAATAAGATGATCTTGATCATGTAGGGCAGCTCACAAGATCTAAACATGAGGCCTGAAGAGAAGAGAACAACCATCTAGCTATTGTTATGGACCCGTAGTCAAAGAATGGAGTACTCACGCATCATTCCGGAGGTGGGCATGGTGGTGTAGAGCCCTCGGTGATGATTCCCCCTCCCGGCAGGGTGCCGGGGAGAGCTCCAGAACCCTCCCGAATTGGGTTGACGATGACGGCGGTTGCGGATGTTTTTGGTGTAAAAGGCTCTCGTCTTAGGGTTAACCCAACGAGGAGAATATATAGGCATGAGGGAAACATCGGTGGGCGACCAGGGGACCCACACCACCCCTGGGCGCGGCCAAGAGGGGCGCGCCGCCTCATGGTGTGGGGCACCTGTGACCCCCCCCTCCGGACTCCGTGTGCGCGACAGATTTCTAAGACTTCCGGATTCGAATCTTCCAATTCCGAGAATATTTCCAGAACAACTTTTCTGAAACTAAAAACAACAGAGACACAGGAACTGGCTCTGTGGCATCTTGTCCATAGGTTAGTCCCAGAAAATCGATAAAAATGGCATAAAGTGTATAAGAAACATGTAGCATATGGCACGAAAACAACATGGAACATCAGAAATTATGGATATGTTTATGACGTATCAATGCTCGAGGGAGACGCCAGGCGGTATTGCCTCCCGTGTGGATGCGAGCTTGGTGAGCGTGTCGGTCGTCTCGTTGAGTGCTCACGGCACATGGAGGAACTCGCATCCTTCAAAACAGGCACAAAGTTGCTGCACGAAGAACCGGTAGACGGCCATGTTGACATCCTTGGCGTCCTAGTTGCCGGATGTCTGCTGCACGACGAGGTCGGAGTCGCCGAAGAAGAGTATGCACTCGATGTTGATCTCCTTGGCCAAACAGAGGCCGTGGACGAGTGTCTCGTATTCAGCCGCATTGTTGGTGGCCTTGAAGTGTATCTGTAGGGCGTACTCCAGGCGGTCTCCCTTGGGTGAGATGATGAAGATCCTGGCTCCTAATCCCCCGCGCATTTTAGAGCCGTCAAAATGCATCCGCCAGTAGGCAGAGTCGGGAACCGGGGGGAGGTATTGTGTCTCCGCCCAGTCGGCGATGAAGTGCGCCAGTACTTGCGACTTGATGGCGGTGCGAGGCTGGTAGAGCACCGTGAGCGTGCTCTGGTCAACAGCTCACTTGGCCACGCGGCCGGTGGCATCTTTGTTGCCGACGATCTCCCAAATAGGCGTCGTGCACACGACAGTGATGGGATGCTTCTGGAAGTAGTGGCGTAGCTTCTTGGAGGCGAAGTACGCGCTGTAAGCTAGCTTCTAGTAGTGTGGGTAGTTTTTCTTGGACTGCGATAAAACCTCGTTGAGGTAATATACCGGTCGTTGGACCGGTTGGTCTTTCCCTTCTTCCGTCCGCTCGACGACCAGGACGGCGCTGACGACCCGGTTGGTGCCGGCTATGTAGAGCAACATGGGCTCCCTTGGGGTTGGTGGAGCCAGGACCGGCACGTGCGTGAGCGCCCGCTTGAGGTCGCGGAACGCGGCATCCGCCTCATGGGTCCACTTGAACATGTCTATCTTCTTTAGTAGCCCGTATAGTGGCAGGGATTTTTCGCCGAGCCGGCTGATGAACCGGTTGAGTGACGCCAGGCAGTCGGCGAACTTCTGTATGTCCCGTAGGATGTTTGGTCGCTCCATCATCTTGATGGTGGATATCTTCTTTGGGCTGGCCTCGATTCCTCGTTCTGATACGAGGAAACCGAGGAGCTAGCCGGCTGGTATGCTGAACACGCACTTGGTCGCGTTGAGCTTCATCTTGTAGCGCCGCAAATTTGCGAAGGTTTCCTTGAGATCGTCAAGGAGTGTGCACTTTTCTTTTGTCTTCACAACGAGATCATCCACATATGCGTGGATGTTGCGGCCGATCTGCTGATGCAGGTACTTCTGCATGCACCTTTGGTAGGTGGCGCCGGTATTCTTGAGCCCAAAGGGCATGGTGATGTAGCAGCAGGCCCCGTACGGGGTGATGAACGCTGTCCGAATTTGGTCGTCCAGGTTCAGCGGGATCTGGTTGTAGCCAGAGTAGGCGTCCAGGAAGGACAAGAGGTCGTAGCCGGCGGTGGATTCCATGACTTGATCGATCCGGGGCAGGGCAAACGGGTCCTTTGGGCACGCCTTGTTGAGGTTGGTGTAGTCGATGCACATGCGCCATGTGCGTTCTTCTTCAGGACCAGGACAGGGTTAGCCAGCCAGTCCGGGTGGTAGACTTCCTAGATGAAGCCGACTGCTAGTAGCCGGGCGATCTCTTCCCCAATGATTCTTCTTCTCTCCTCTCCGAACCTTCGCAGAGGCTGCCTGACCGGCCTGACATCCGGCTTGACATGAAGGGAGTGCTCAGCCAGCTCCCTCGGTACACCCAACATCTCTCTTGGTTCCCATGTGAAGATGTACCAATTCTCACGAAGGAAGCGGGTGAGCTCGTCTTCCTATTTCCATATGAGCGCCCCCCCCCCCCACACCCGAGGGTGAGGAACTTGCCGTCCAGCTGGTTGGGGTTCAGCGAGATCTTCTTGCTGTCGCGGGAGGCCTGGAATTGCGCATTGCCCATGGGCCTCTTCCCATCCGGGATTTCCGGCTGCTCGGCCGCTTTCTTCCGCTTGATCTCCTTCAGCTCCGGTGCCACTATCAGGGCTTGCGCCATCCGCGAGCCGACTGAAGCACAGTCGATGGACAGCCGGTAGTCGCTCGTAGCAGTGATGATGCTGAAAGGTCCCGGCATCTTCATCTTGAGGTAGGCGTAGTGGGGCACCGCCATAAACTTGGCGAGAGCCGGACGCCCTAGGATGGCGTGGTACGCGCTGCGGTGGTCCACCACTTCGAAAGTGATGGTTTCCCGGAAATAGTTGGTGATGTCGCCAAACACGACGTCGAGCCGGATCGTTCCAAGGGGAACGCAACTTAAGCTGGGGACGATGTGGTGAAAGGTCGTCCGGCTCAGTTCTAGCTGTTGCTCAGTGATGTTGAGCTTATCGGCCGTATCCTTGTACAGAATGTTGATGCTGCTCCCGCCATCAATGAGCACCCGTGAGAAGGTGTAGGCCGTCTTCTCGGTGACGATGATGGTGTCTAGGAGGAGGGCGTATGCACCCGAGGAGGGTAGTACGTCCGGCTGGCCAGCCGGGCCCCATGTTACGCAGGTCATGGACCAGTCCATGGGTTGACGGGCCACTGGCGCGGTCGTGTTCACCTCCTCGTACCGACGATGTTCGTTGTACTTGTCGGTGTATTTGATGACGTACGTCGCGTGATTACGCGGGAAGTTTTCGCGCGATCCCCCGTCTGCGTCAGCCGGAGGCGGCCGTGGCCGCTCCGTGCGGTTGTTGTTGTTGACGATGGTGTTAGCCAGTGCGCCGACTGGTGGTGGGGGCGGTGGTGGAGCTCCTCTAGGAGGCTTTCCCTCGCCCTTTGCCAGACGGGTGGTCCACCTGCACTCGGCGATCGTGTGCGTGGCGGATTTTTGAGAGGTGGAGTGGTACTTACACAACTAGCTCAGCATGGCCTCCGGCGTGTACTTGGGTCTGTCGCCCCAATGGCCGTCGTCTTGTCTTGGGCAGGGGTACCGACCCTCGCCATCCGTGGTCGGTTGGTCGGTTTCCATGGCGTTTACGGATTGCGCTGCACCATAGCGTTCTTCCGCCATCGCCCCGCTCCTTTTTCGGGTGTCCCGGTTGTCATGGTAGGGACGGTATCGTCCGTCGCGACCGTTGGGACTGCCAGATGGGTGGCTCAGGCCGGCTCCGTCTTCCCTATCCGGATCGCTGGTGATGAATGCGTCGTTCGCGTCTAACGGGATCGGGATCTTCAGGAACAAGTCCGTCGTGGCGTACTTGTAATCCATGAGCATGAGGTGCTCCATGGATTTTGGCTCTGCACGGAAGAGCTTGTGTTTGAGCATGGTTCCATCTAGGTAGCCGTTCATGAAGAAGGTGATGGCTTGGTGCTCCTGCACCCCCTCGCACGTGTTGCGCAGGTTTGACCATCGCGTCAAGTAGTCGCGATCTCTCTATCCCGTGCGTTGGACGCGGCTATCCAGGTGTTGCATCAGGCCGGGCCGTTTGTAGGTGCCGGCGAAGTTGGTGAGGAAGACTTTTTCGAAGTCTAACCAGCAATGGATACTCGCGCTGGGTAGGCTGTTTACCCGCGTGCGCGCCACGTCCTTCATCATGAGCGGTGCGTAGCGCACCGCCACTCTTTGGTTTCCACCGTCTATGCCCACCCGGGTGACATAGTCGACGAGCCCATCTTCTAGCTTGCTAGTGTCGTCGTATTTCGGCGTGTTGATACGTCAGAAACGTATCCTTAATTTCTGATGTTCCATGTTGTTTTCATGTTGTTTCCCACATGTTTTCCTTACACTATGTCATTTTTATCAATTTTCCGGGACTAACCTATTAACAAGATGCCAAGTGCCAGTTCCTTGTTTTCTGCTGTTTTTAGTTTCAGAAAAGTTGTTCTGGAAATATTCTCGGAATTGGACGATTCGAAAACCAAAAGTCTTAGAAGTCTCAGAAGCATCCAGAAGTCCCGAAGAGCCCCGGAGGGGGGCCACAGGGTGGCCACACCATGGGGTGGCGCGGGTCCCCCTGGCCGCGCCAGCTAGGGGTGTGGGGCCCCTGGCCACCTCCCGGCATCGCCCTTTCGCCCATATATACTCCTCGAGGCGTAAACCCTAAATACATCGACCTTTTCCACAAAATACATATGTAGCTCCGCCGCCGCCGCCGACAAGTTTCGGGGGACAGATCTCTGTTCTGGCACCCTGCCAGGATGGGGAAGTGCCCCCGGAAGCCATCTCCATCGACTCCACCGCCATCTCCATCGCCGTTGCTGTCTCCTATGATGAGGAGGGAGTAGTTCTCCCCCGAGGCTGAGGGCTCTATCGGTAGCTATGTGGTTGATCTCTCTCTCCCATGGTGTCTATATGTGATCGTGAGCTTTGTAATCTAGTTGAATAAGTAGATGTTACTCTTCATCTTGTGATACTCAAGTGTATATTAATATGAACTTTGGAGTCACCTTGTCCCGCGGTGTGAAGGTGACAGTGTGCACATCGTGTGTGCCTCCTCTATGAATTGTGGTGTTTGTCTAGTACCTTCTAGGGCGCTCATAGTGACAGCGTGGGGTTAACTAGACAGGGGAATGCTTACTTTAAGAAATGCTTTTTTGCATCCCTACGCAATGATTAGTGTTTGTTATCCAACCGGAGAGGGTTAAGAGTAGCATAGTGAAGAGAAGATATTTAGTTATTCAATTATGTGATCATTGTTGAGAGTGTCCACTAGTGAAAGTAGGATCCCTAGGCCTTGTTTCCAAGCATTGAAACACCGTTTCCCGCCTGTTCTGCTACATGTTTGCTTATTGCCATATTTATTTCAGGCTGCTATTATTACTTATAACCATCCATATTACTTGCATTTCACTATCTCTTCCCCGAACTAGTGCACCTATATACCTGACAAGTATATTGGGTGTGTTGGGGACACAAGAGACTTCTTGTATCTTAATTGCAGGGTTGCTTGAGAGGGATATCTTTGACTTCTACCTCCCTGAGTTAGATAAACCTTGGGTGATCCACTTAAGGAAAACTTGCTGCTGTTCTACAAACCTCTGCACTTGGAGGCCCAATATTGTCTACAGGAATAAAAACGTGCGTAGACATCACGTGTCCCTTGGGATCTGGAAACCTCTCGGGAAAGGTTCCTAAGTAATGCGTGGCCTGAGGCACTGGTGGTCGGCCATATCTTCTTCCTCGAGAATTCTTGAAGTTTCCAGCGTGTTGATGCGTTGCTGGGCATCGATGCCGGTTGTTGGTCCGAAGGCGCCGAGGCGATCATGGACGTTTGTGAGGGGGACCCGGGGAGCCGGCTCCGCCCGTCGGCTGCCGGTATGCGAATCGGCCCAAAGCGGCTGGTCCTCGCCAAGGTCCAGCAGGTGCCCACCTTGAGTCCCTGGCTGGTAGCCGCCAGGGGGAGGCGGTTGGTAGTAGCGACCTACCGTGGTTGCCGGCTGGTAGCCGTAATTGCCCAGTTGCCGGCTGTCGTTGGCACAGAACTGACTGCCTCCTGCAGGCGGTTCGGTGTGGCGTCTCTGCTGGTAGCCGGAGTTTACGCTGCCTTCGCCCCGAGGTGGCGCTTCTCGTGTGGGTTCAACAATGAAGCTTGCCGGCCGGCATAGGTTGCTATGGCTACCGGCTGGTCGTCGTTGCGCGGGCCCAACTGGACCGCGCCGCCTAGTCTTATCACGCCGGCAAGACTGGGAGTCTTGGATGTGGCGCGCGGCTCTGGGAGACCTGCTACTGGTTGGTGGCGATCAGGAGGTCCTGCATCTGGCGCAGAAGGTCCTCGCCTTGCAGGTCAGGTAGTTCGACCGCGGCAGCTTCCGCGACCCTTATGTTCTTGGCGGGGGTGCTGTAGACCGGCTAGCGGAAGCCGAGGGGACGCTCGGGTCCGCGGAGATTCCCAACTCGTGCACGAGGTTCCCCCACGCTGACGTACCGCGCCCATCCGACTGGGCTCAACCGGTACGGGTGTGAAGTTGTCCACGGCGTTGAATTCGCATACCTGAGACTCTACCCGGCGCTGGGTGGAGGCAACATTATGGGCGCTGTCGATGAGCTGTTGGCGCGCCTGCTCAAGCGTAGCGGCTACTTCCTCGAGGTCCGTGTCCGAGTTGATGGGCGCGGCGAGGTTCTCGAGGACGGCCTCAACCAAACCGTGCACAGCGGTGGTCCGGCTAGCCTCTGGTGGTTCGTCGGGGCGGATGGTGACCATGCACTCCACGTAGCCTTGTGGCCCACGGCCGCCTTCGACGTCGACCAACTCCTGGCAGAGGCGATCGGAGCAGGCCTGCACCTTGGCGGGGAACTCGGGGACGACGACGACGAAAACGCGGTGCTCGCCGAAGTGGACGACCGAGCCGTTGTCCGGGAGAGCGGGGCCCTCGATGGCTCCAGTGTTGTTTATGACACAGTCGATGGTGCCGAATGACACCACGAGACCGGTGACGACGCGCTCACCGGACTCGGACAAAGGTGGTCCCGTGCAAAACACGGACCCATCCGTCGCTATTTGCCCCATGGTGGGCGCGAACTATCGTGGGATGAATCACCACAACACCAACGGAGTACCAATGGTGTTTAAAGAAGGGCAGGCTAGCAAACGGTGGCGTTGGCACGGGATTGGGTAGTGATACGTCATCAACGTATCCATAATTTCTGATGTTCCATGTTATTTTCATGTCATATGCTACATGTTTCCTTTACACTTTATGTCATTTTTATCGATTTTCTAGGACTAACCTATTGATAAGATGCCACATAGCCAGTTCCTGTTTTCTGCTATTTTAGTTTCAGAAAAGTTGTTCTGGAAATATTTTTGGAATTGGACGATTCGAAGGCCGGAAGTCTTAGAAATTTGTCGTGCACACGGAGTCCGGAGGAAACCCGGAGGGGTGCCCTTGAGCCCCCAGACCATGGGTGGGCGTCCCCCCTCCCCCGGCCGCGCCCAGGGGTGGTGTGGCCCCCTGGCCGCCCACCGACGTTGCCCTCGCGCCTATATATTCTCCATGAAGGTTTAACCCTAACGAAAGAAACCTTTTCCACGAAAAACATACGCATCCGTCGTCATTGTCAACCCTAGTTCGGTAGGGTTCTAGAGCTCTCCCCGGCACACTACCGGGTGGGGGAATCATTACCGGAGGGCTCTACACCACCATGCCCGCCTCCGGAATGATGCGTGAGTAGTTCATCCTTGGACTAGGGGTTCATAGCAGTAGCTAGATGGTTGTTCTCTCCTCTTTATGCCTCATGTTTAGATCTTGTGAGCTGCCTAACATGATCAAGATCATCTTATTGTAATACTACATGTTGTGTTTGCTGGGATCCAATGAGTATTGAATGCTATGTCTAATGATTATCAATCTATCATGTTCTTTTCATGTGTATATTATTTATGATCTTGCATGCTCTCCGTTGTTAGTAGATGTTTTGGCCAAGTAGATGCTAGTAATTCCAAGAGGGAGTACTTATGCTCGATAGTGGGTTCATGCCTTCCTTTCACTCACGCTCGAGTGACAGAAACGTAAACGGGTGGGGGATGTGATGTTGCCATTAGGGAGAAAACAACAATGCTTTGTCTAAGGATGATTTCATTGTTTATATTACACACTTTGCTTACTGCGATTATTTGTTACTTGCAACTCAATACCCAAGGTTTGCACATATGACATGATGAGGGTGGATTATTAGTCATAGATGCAGCTGGATAATGGTCTATGTATCTTGTTGTAATGCCTGCATGAATCACATAGTAATCATCATGTCATGCATATGCACTACGGTGCAGCCTTTATATCTGTTAATTGCCCAGCTGTAATTTGTTTACCCAACATGCTATCTATCTGATCTGGAGAGACACCACTAGTGAACTGTGGACCCCGGTCCATTTTCCTCATACTGATAATACAACCACTTCAATCACTATTTTCATACTGTTACTACTGTTTTCCTACTGCCATCACTATTCTCTTTTCATCTACTGCAAACAAGTACTATTTTCCACACCATACGTTTAACCTCTTTATTTTCAGCAAAACCGGTGAGATTGACAACCTCGCTGCTTTGTTGGGGCAAAGTGATTTGATTGTGTTGTGTAGGTTCCATGTTGCTTCTGAACCGGTAGTGCGCCCTACCACATCAGCTGCATCAACCTTCGGTAGTGATTTCTTTCTCCTACTAGTCGATTCTGTTGGAGATATGCCCGAGAGGCAATCATAGAGATGATGATATATCTATGTATCCATGATTTGTAATAATGTTCCTTGAATAATATCTTTGTATTGATTGGCAAGTATATGACTTGTTTGTTAAACTCTTTACTTACATGGTTATTCTAAATATGTCCCTAGTCGGAGTTCATGTGAGGACACACCTAAACATTAGACTAGCACATGTATTGGTTGATGGCTATGTTTCGCAAGTCATAGACATGGTGATGTCAAACTAATAATGTGAACTCATGTTATGAACATGGTGTTGGACTGACCCAGCTTGAGATATTACTACAATGTTTATAGTTCTTTCTCTACACGTTGTGATTGCTTTGTCCTTAGACCTGAGATTGTCGCATGTTCTTGATATGTGAATCGACCTACTTTGGGGCTATCAAACGCTACACCGTGACAAGGTAGTTATAAAGGTAGCTTTCGGGTTTGTCATGAAACATGCTGCAAGGCATGGTCAGTCAAGATGGGATTCGCCCCTCTCTTCACTAGAGAGAGATATTTCTCTGGGCCCCTCGAGTGATCGGATCCAGAAATGCATGGCCATGCTGAATAAGGTTAATAGTTAACCTGGAAAGGGATTCCGATTCACAAGATCGAGAAAGAGTGATCAGCTAGGATCATGATCAAATATCGTCAGGAAAAAGGAATAGCATAAACATGTGATGGTTCGTCCGATGTGATCTTTGTGCACGTTTGGGAGTTGGCACGTTTTGCTAGAAGCCGCTACCAACTATTGGTTGACTAGGTGTACTCGTGGCATGTCTAAGCGTGCGTGAACCTATAGGGTCGCACACTTAAGGCAGAAGAAGCAGAATTCGGATTGGATCCGAAATGTGCTGGAAATGGACTCTAAAGTGGGCTATTTTAGTGGCGGCCTATTATGGGGACGTCTATACAAAAGGAGAGGAGTATGTGTGTTTTAGGGTTGCTAATTCCGCACCACATTCCACCACAGCCACCGTCTCTCCACGCCCCTGCCGCCCGCGCGTACCTAGCAGTCCGGCGAGCAGTGCTTCCACGTTGCACGTGTGGATGCCGATAGAGGTGTTGCATCTGTAGCACTTGGACGAGCCGCCAAGAGGATCTATTCGTGGGAGTGACGGGATCTGGAGGATTCATACGACTACCCTCCCCGGCCTGCTTCACCGAGATCGGCACAGAGCGTCTAGTGGTAATCTCGTGATCTATATCTCACAGCAGATCTTGGTTGACGCGGTAGAATTTTTTTTTTTGAGCTAGTGTAGCCTACCCCGTTTTCCTACGGATTCAACCTTGGTTTCTTTCCGAGGGAAACTTGGTAGTGTGTTCTTCATACCTTCCTCTTGGTGGGGTCTCCCAACGAACGTGTGTTACACGCGCATCAAGCTATTTTTCTGGCGCCGTTGTCGGGGAGAAAGAGGATTTTTGCAAGGAGAGTCTCTCACCTCCAATATCTTTACTTTGTTTTTGTTTTGCTTAGTTTATTTTATTTTGTCTTGTTATCTTCTCTTTATGAAAAACCACAAAAAAATATTTCTTATTCTAGTTGTTATTTTTATCCTGTTTTTAATATTTCTAAAATGAGTACTCTTGAGAACACTAAGTTGTGTATACTTTACTAGCACAAACAACAATGATTTCATTAGCACACCTATGCTCTACCTACTCCTACTAATGATTTTTATGAGATAAAGTCTGCCCTATTAAATCTTGTTATGAGAGAGCAATTTTCTAGTGTTAGTACTGATGATGCTACTGCCCATCTTAATAATTTTGTTGAACTATGTGAGATGCAAAAATATAAAGATGTATATGGAGATATTATTAAACTTAAATTGTTTCATTTCTCTTTGAGAGGAAGAGCTAAAGAATGGTTGCTATCTTTGCGTAGAAATAGTATTGATTCTTGGACTAAATATAAAGATGCTTTCATTGGAAAATATTATCCTCATGCTAAGATTATATCTTTAAGAAATAGCATTATGAATTTAAAGCAACTTGATAATGAGCATGTTGCCAAATCTTGGGAAATAATGAAATCTTTAGTAACGAATTGTCCCACACATGGACTGACTACTTGGATGATCATCCAAACTTTGTATGCATGTCTGAATTTTTCTTCAAGAAACCTTCTGGATTCAGCTGCCGGAGGAACCTTTATGTCCTTACTTTGGGGGCAGCAACAAAGCTTCTTGATGATATGATGGTAAATTATTCTGAATGACACACTGAGAGAGCTACACCAGGTAAGAAGGTAAATTCTGTTGAAGAAACCTCTTCCTTGAGTGATAGGCTTGATGCTATTATGTCTATGATTGTGAATGTCCATGCTCCTATTGATCCAAACAATGTTCCTTTAGCCTCTTTGGTTGCTCAAGAAGAGCATGTTGATGTGAACTTCATTAAAAATAATAATTTCAACAACAATGGTTATAGGAATAATTTTGGTAGCACCAACTATAGGCCATATCTTGTTAATAGTGGTAATAATTATTCTCATGATAGATTTGGAATGTCTAATGAAAGAATTTCAGAAGTTGAAAGATCCACTAAAGACTTTATGCAAAAGCAATATGAGCAAAATAAATTGTTTACTAAGACCATGGAGGAACAATCTGTTATGTTAAAAAAATATCAGTTATCAACTTGAGAATTTAAATAGGGAAATTTCTTGTTTGCAAGTTAAAATTGCTCATGCTGAAACTTCTATTTCATCCATGTCTGAAGCACAATCTTCTTTAGTCAATAGAATGACTGCTAAAACAGAAACTATAGATGAAAATCCTTCTGCTGCTACTAATTCCATTCAAGTTAGAATTGATGACAATGTTAGGATGTTAGCTGAATTGCATGCTAGATGGGAAAGAGAAGATGAAATAGCTAGAAAGAATAATATAGCTAATGTTTGCACCATTACCACCACTAGTAAAACTGAAGCTTCTCATTCTAGTAAACCTTCTACTTTTAGTGGTAAAGTAATTGGTGTTGGCAATACTTCCACTTCTGCTGTTAAACGTTTAAAACTTCCTGAAACTACAACAACTGTTCCGATAACAGTGTTGAAATTTTCGAAATATGGGAGACAATGGTCCCATTACCTTTGATAAAAATTATCTTGACTTTTATGATTGCAACATATCTGAAGTAATTAAGTTCCTACAAAAGCTTTCCAGTTGTCCTAATGCTAGTGCTATGAATATGGCTTTCACAAAACATATTAAAAATGCTCTCATAAAAATTGGAGAAGAAGAATTAAGATGTGAAGCCTCTATACCTAGGAAGTTAGATGATGGTTGGGAACCCATCATTAAAATGAAGGTGAGTTATTTTGATTGTAATGCTCTGTGTGATTTTGGTGCTAGTATCTCTGTTATGCCTAAGAATTTTTATGATATGCTTGATTTGCCACCTTTGGAGCACTGTTATTTGGATATTCGTCTTATTGATAATGTTAGAAAGAAACCTTTGGGGAGAGTTGATGATGTTCTTATTACGGTTAATAATAACCTTGTCCCAGTTGATTTTGTTTTTGTTAATATTGAATGCAATGCTTCATGTCCTATTGTTTCGTGAAGACCTTTTCTTAGAACTGTTTGTGTTGTTATTGATATGAAAGAGGGGAATATTACATATCAACTTCCACTCAAGAATTGTATGGAACACTTTCCTAGGAAGAAAATGAAGTTGCCTTTTGATTCTATTATTCGAACAAGTTACAATTTGGATGCTTCTTCACTTGAAAACACTTGATTCTATTTTTCTGGGCCTAGCTAAAAAACGTTAAAGAAAAGCACTTCTTGGGAGATAACCCATGGATTTATTTTTTCTTTGTTTTCTCTGTTTTCTTTTATTCAAGGTGATGTATACTTCTGTATCAAATCCTTTGTATCTTTATTTTCATGTATTAGTTGTGCCAAGTAAAGCTTCTAGCAAAAGTTGGTGCTGGTTTTGGATTTCCGCACAGGAAACAGATTTCTGATTTCCACCGTAAAAAATCGCATAATTCACAAAAAGATCAAAATGACCTGACAATGTTTGTACTTATTCCTCAGCTAATTCCGAAAATTTTAGTTTTCTAATTTTTTCGATTTGAGCAACTTAAGGTCCCCGAAAATATTCGTCTTTACAGATTGTTCTAGTTTGATAGATTCTGCCTTTTTACTTGCATTCTCTCTTTTACTATGTTGAGTGGATTTCTTTGCTCCACGAAACATCAGTGGTTGTAGATAATGTTTAAAAGTATTAATAATGCTTGTTTCCATGCAAAACATGTGACTTTTTGATTGTGCACTAACCCTCTAATGTTAATTACATTGAGTGTGGTGTGAAGGAAGTTTTCAAGGGTCAAGAGAAGAGGGTGATATAATGTGATCAAGAAGAGTGCAAAGCAAAATCTTGGGGATGCCCCTGTGGTTCATCCCAGCAAATTCTAAGAAGACTCGAGCGTCTAAGCTTGGGGATGCGCAAGGCATCCCCTTCTTCATCAACAGTTTATCAGGTCACTTCCAGTGAAACTATATTTTTATTCGTTCACATCATATGAATTTTATTTGGAGCGTCTGTTTATTTTCTTTTGTTGGTTTTCCTTGCTGCAATAATATGGTTGGAACCTCAAACACAGCTCCACGAACGACATTGTAATCTGTGCCTTGATAGTAGAGATACAGAAGCAGGAGTAGGGGTTTTACCTCACCGTTAGGGCCCTGAACCTGGGTACATCGTGTGTCTACGCGCTTGCTACCTTCTTTGAGTGATAAATCAGGAGCAAAAATAGTGAAGAGAATTTTATAGTAACCAATTTTGGGGCTAGGCACCCCGCTGCCAGCTCTTCTATCATTTGGATAAGAGGATGTAGCCACTAGTCCAGGTGTGTAAAGTCCAATCAACAAGTGAGATACAGATTCTGTGACGCCCCGAGATCGGGCACTATGCAGATTTCAGCATTTCTGCCAAGATCCACATAATAACCGATTCCAGGTTGCCACTTATGATAACATTACAACAGTTCACGAACATTCCACAATTACAACAGAAACAGATAGATACAAGATGACTCAAACGAGCCAGGGATACAACTGATACACTACAAAGATCCAAATAACAGCGGAAGAAACAACATATCGTCCGTCTACGGACAAGATCCAAATTGGACTAAGAGTCCTGAAGATAACCGAAGGCGTCCAATCCCTGCCTAGGCCAAGCCGGAGGGATTCCCAAGCTAACATCGTCAGACTTCAAACCTGTTGACTGCAATGTTGAATATGCAGCCACGAAAGAGATTCGTGGGTCAGTACGGTTAAGTACTGGCAAGTGGATAAACCATACTCACAAGATACCGGCGTAGCCAGTCATCACAAGATACAAATACTTTGGGATCAACGGAAAGGAAGGGGTTATCGCAAATAAGCGACAGCAGGCTGCACTAACCAACTACAGAGAGATACTACAACTTCCGGCTACCAGAAAGAAGATAAGATCGAGTGTTGTAACCAACTGAAAGATAACTGCAAACAAACCCATCCTGGATCTCGCCCCTTATCCGAAGAAGCAATCCGAGGATAACTCACACAGTTGTATTAGAGGTGAATCAAGTTATTGTGTGAATAAACCTATTACTAGTCAAGTTGTTAATCATTGGGTGTAACATGGTTGATCATTATGTTTAAGTTGTACTGAGTACTTGTTAGCCAGTACTTTCACCAAGTAATCCATAACCGCGAAAAACACGGCTTCTCGAGAAGATTATCCCTGCAGGGTTGCACCAATTTGGCCGTACACGCAAGAATAACCCGCCAGATGGGATGCCTCCCACCAAGCGGGGTACTCTACACAACTCAACTCTTCTTCGCATCAAGCCCAAAGCACCTTGGGCGCACGACTAATCAAGCCCAGAAGAAAATGGACCCTCATAGCACTCTAAGAACGTGTCCCCCTATATGCCGACTACGAAAGTTCCACCCGGGTACCAAGGGCTCGCAAGATCATGCATGCAGCAAATGGAAAACCCGAACTAAATGAGGCGATTTGGACGAGATGCGAATCGAATCAAATCGAGGGGGGCGCCCATACTCGCTTCCCACATGCGGGTAGTGCGCTCATCATGGATCAGTAGACAAGACCCTTTTCCTATTAGGGTCGACACTAGCAGGCCTCAAAACCACAAAGGGCCTCCTGCCGGTGCCTTATCATCAAATTTATTATTGATAATAATCATTAGCATGATTGATTGATTAAACATCGAGCCCCCAGAACATAATAGAGTAGTAACAGAAAGTAACGGGTAACAAACTCGAGCAAAACAACCCTAAGCATGATAGTAAGACACGGGCAACAAGCAATGGTTATAGGTATGGAGGTGAGGCAATATCAAGGTTAAGGGATTCATGTGATGGGTTCGTAACAGAAACAACTACTACTAAGGATAGCAGAAAAGAATCAACGGAAAGAATCGGTAACAAGTGATGAAAGGCAGCCATATGGCAGCAAGTGAGTATACTTGCCTGAGATCCCGCAAGGTAGCAGAACTTGTCGTTGCTCACATCATCTCAACGTCCTATCCGAGAAGAAGCAACGAACCTCGAACAAACAACGGATTCAACAATTACTACTACGGCAAAAGATCCAGCATGATCAAGATATGGATGCATGACAAGTTTAAAGATGCATCAAGGTAAACTAGTTGACAAGATAAACAAATTTAAATGGACCCATATGCAATGTGAGTTGCATATGGATGCACATGTTAAGGTGGAAGCAATGATCTACAATTAGTTAACATGTGTAAGTGGTTCATCATGATGCATGCATGATTAAAGCAATAATGAACAACAATAGATGCAAAGGAAAAGGAAATTACCAAGTGTGGGATTTTATTTGTCATGTTAAGAATTTCTGGTTCCTTATTGATGTCACACAAGTAATTGTTGTTTTCAACAAGTTAAAGTGTTCAAAACAAATAACAAAGTTTATTTTTGGAAAGAACATCAAATTTTAGTTGGATTACATGTTTCAAATATTGAAATTGGAATTAGGATAATTTAATTATGAATTAAACAATTTTAAACAAGTTTTAAATGGATTTGAAACAAATTTGAATTTAATTGAAGTTTTATTTGTTCAAAACATAATTTCAAACTCACATTTGAAAAGTTCACACTTTGATGGTTTGAAAACATATTTTGTATGTTCAAAATTATTTTATTTTGAGCAAGTTATTATTTTATCAAATTTAATTGAATTAAACAAGGATTAAATTATTTAGGCAATTTAAATTATTCAAACCATGAAACAAAAATTATATTTGAAAAGGTTATTTGAAATGGCATGGAAAACATATTTTATTTGCATTTATTGGATTAATAATGAATTAGTTATTGATTTTATCAAATTGCAATGGTTTTGTTTGAATTCAAATTTGAATTGCATTTTGAAATTTCAAAACAGTACACAAATGACATAGTTGGAAAGATTATTTAATTTGGAACAGAAAACATATATAACTTTTATTATTTAGAGTTATAGATTAAAAGTTATTAAAAGTTTAAGTTTAGAGTTTATTTCTGCCATTTAAAAGAATTTAGGAAAATAAGCAGAAACGTGTTAAATATGTTGTTACCGCACAGCAGCGTACCCCAGGCACTGCCAGGGGGGCCCAGGGCCACTGTGCGCTGGCGTGGCACGTGAGAGGCTGACAGGGGGCCCGCCCTGTCAGCGCTGCGGCAAAAAGTGGGGTTTTTGCGGAGCAGAGGGATCGAACCCAGGAGCTCTCGCTCGTGCACAGGGCCAGCTACCACTGCGGTGGCTTGCGTTCGTTTGCTAGATACAGATGCGCAACAAAGGTAATGTTCAGATGGGCAAGTTTCTGAAACTTTAACTGAACCAACACCTGCGTTCGACAGAGAGACGACGGTGCTCACGCGGCGGTGCTATTGTGATGCAGAGGTGCTGGACGTACGCGTGCAGGTGCTGAGAGCAAGCAACAGAGGGGAGGAGGAGGTGGACAGTGGCGCGCTCACCACCGGCTGTAGAGGTAGCAGCGGCGCGATGACGTCTGCTGACGGCGGCGACAGCAGCGGGGTCGACGAGGACGGCGTCGTCGTCCTGGCGGCTGTCCGTGCCCCCTACGGTGTTCAAACGGAAGAAGACGTCGAGGTGGTGCGGTTCCCGTAGCTGGCTCACGACGAGATGTCAGACAGCGACGGCGGCGAGCACTTATTCAGAGGTGGCGCCGTCGGTGGCCGGAGGCGATGTTGATGATGGCGGCGTCGACTCCGCGCGTCTCCGGGGAACCTAGGGTGTCCAAACGAGAGCGGAGGAGTTGGCGGCTTGGTTTCAGTAGCTAGGACGGGAGGTGGTGGTGATAGACGGTGGTGATCGACATGATTCAGACACGGAAGAAATTCCGGCGAGGTGGATACAGAGAGGTGGTAGGTGGCGGGGAGCGAGGAACTGGCGGCGGAGCGAGGGGGGAGACAGGAGCCTAGGGCCTAGGGCTTGCGGCGCGCTGCCCTAGGGATCTTATAGGGGGCAGGGACCTCGGATCGGCCGTCGGGATGCGACAGCGTCGCCGTGGCAGCCTCCGATGCACGCCGTACCATCTGAAGACGACGGGGGCGGCATCGAAGGGGTACGGGCCGCGCGCAGGTAAGTTAGTGGGCTGGGCTGGGGGGTAGGTTAGTTAGCTGCCGCGCTGCGCTGTAGTTTTCCTTCTTTTTCTTTTCTGTTTTATCTATTTTTTTTGCAGAAAACTAATTAGAGGAAAAGGATGTTTTGTAGGTTATTAAAAATATTAGAAAAATTAGTTTAAGCTTATTAGGTTAATAGCAAACAAATGCTAGCTTTTGTTTTCACAAAGTTTTCAAAAATTATTGCTGTTTAGGAATTAAAGCAAAATTGAAGGAATTTTAATATTACTTAAACATTATGAAAACAAAGCATTTTAATAGGGTGACCCCTATGGTTAATTTGATTAAAAAATTAGTTGATTGGCTTGTTAAAGTTTATAAATTCAAAAGTGGTTCTGTTTGATGCATTTGATTTGAAATTGAAGGTGATTTAACTAATTGATTGAATTAATGGTTTGATTAAAACCAACAATTTAATGAGTGATTTGATTTGAATTTTTGAATTAGCCATTAGGGTTTTAATAACAGGCACAATTGTAATTAGCCGGCAATTTGTTTAAAACATCTTCAAACTACTGAAAGCAAATGAGTGATTTAGTTTGCAAGTTTGAAATTGGAATTTTTTTTTGAGCAAGGGGGTGAAAGTTTAAATTGTTTTGAAAAACAGAATGCAATGCTCATGGGATTCATATGATGCAAGAAAAAAGAAAACAAACACTCTCTATTAGGGTAACACCCCAGGTGTTACAGACGACACCACTAACAAGGGATTGCGCCCTCGCAATCCACCTGCTAACCCGGGAGGGGAAAGAAGTTCGACTATCGATTCTTCGTGCTTCCGGTTGATCTCCTCGACACCACTAACAAGGGATTCTTGCTCGGATTGACGACGATGTTCTTCCACCAGGAACCTTCCGATGATCGAACCTATTAGTTTAAGGGCTCAGAAAACGTCCACCCACGTAGGATCCTAACACTTTGAAAGATAGACAAGGGGGAGACTCCAAAACAAATAGGATGGGAGGGGAAATAGAATATGGATAAGGAGAAAACAAGAATCCTATCGAGATGTTTTTCCAAAATAGTTTAGCAGAAATAGTTTTTGACACTCTAGAAACAACGACCGTTAGCGAGGTTAACCTACAGGCTTTGCGGACCCGTTGCTTCGATAACCATTCGTATCGAAACAATCTCGGGAATCGGAACCAAGGCTCTGATACCATTTGTGACGCCCCGAGATCGGGCACTATGCAGATTTCAGCATTTCTGCCAAGATCCACATAATAACCGATTCCAGGTTGCCACTTATGATAACATTACAACAGTTCACGAACATTCCACAATTACAACAGAAACAGATAGATACAAGATGACTCAAACGAGCCAGGGATACAACTGATACACTACAAAGATCCAAATAACAGCAGAAGAAACAACATATCGTCCGTCTACGGACAAGATCCAAATTGGACTAAGAGTCCTGAAGATAACCGAAGGCGTCCAATCCCTGCCCAGGCCAAGCCGGAGGGATTCCCAAGCTAACGTCGTCAGACTTCAAACCTGTTGACTGCAATGTTGAATATGCAGCCACGAAAGAGATTCGTGGGTCAGTACGGTTAAGTACTGGCAAGTGGATAAACCATACTCACAAGATACCGGCGTAGCCAGTCATCACAAGATACAAATACTTTGGGATCAACGGAAAGGAAGGGGTTATCGCAAATAAGCGACAGCAGGCTGCACTAACCAACTACAGAGAGATACTACAACTTCCGGCTACCAGAAAGAAGATAAGATCGAGTGTTGTAACCAACTGAAAGATAACTGCAAACAAACCCATCCTGGATCTCGCCCCTTATCCGAAGAAGCAATCCGAGGATAACTCACACAGTTGTATTAGAGGTGAATCAAGTTATTGTGTGAATAAACCTATTACTAGTCAAGTTGTTAATCATTGGGTGTAACATGGTTGATCATTATGTTTAAGTTGTCCTGAGTACTTGTTAGCCAGTACTTTCACCAAGTAATCCATAACCGCGGAAAACACGGCTTCTCGAGAAGATTATCCCTGCAGGGTTGCACCAATTTGGCCGTACACGCAAGAATAACCCGCCAGATGGGATGCCTCCCACCAAGCGGGGTACTCTACACAACTCAACTCTTCTTCGCATCAAGCCCAAAGCACCTTGGGCGCACGGCTAATCAAGCCCAGAAGAAAATGGACCCTCATAGCACTCTAAGAACGTGTCCCCCTATATGCCGACTACGAAAGTTCCACCCGGGTACCAAGGGCTCGCAAGATCATGCATGCAGCAAATAGAAAACCCGAACTAAATGAGGCGATTTGGACGAGATGCGAATCGAATCAAATTGAGGGGGGCGCCCATACTCGCTTCCCACATGCGGGTAGTGCGCTCATCATGTATCAGTAGACAAGACCCTTTTCCTATTAGGGTCGACACTAGCAGGCCTCAAAACCACAAAGGGCCTCCTGCCGGTGCCTTATCATCAAATTTATTATTGATAATAATCATTAGCATGATTGATTGATTAAACATCGAGCCCCCAGAACATAATAGAGTAGTAACAGAAAGTAACGGGTAACAGACTCGAGCAAAACAACCCTAAGCATGATAGTAAGACACGGGCAACAAGCAATGGTTATAGGTATGGAGGTGAGGCAATATCAAGGTTAAGGGATTCATGTGATGGGTTCGTAACAGAAACAACTACTACTAAGGATAGCGGAAAAGAATCAACGGAAAGAATCGGTAACAAGTGATGAAAGGCAGCCATATGGCAGCAAGTGAGTATACTTTCCTGAGATCCCGCAAGGTAGCAGAACTTGTCGTTGCTCACATCATCTCAACGTCCTATCCGAGAAGAAGCAATGAACCTCGAACAAACACCGGATGCAACAATTACTACTACGGCAAAAGATCCAGCATGATCAAGATATGGATGCATGACAAGTTTAAAGATGCATCAAGGTAAACTAGTTGACAAGATAAACAGATTTAAATGGACCCATATGCAATGTGAGTTGCATATGGATGCACATGTTAAGGTGGAAGCAATGATCTACAATTAGTTAACATGTGTAAGTGGTTCATCATGATGCATGCATGAGTAAAGCAATAATGAACAACAATAGATGCAAAGGAAAAGGAAATTACCAAGTGTGGGATTTTATTTGTCATGTTAAGAATTTCTGGTTCCTTATTGATGTCACACAAGTAATTGTTGTTTTCAACAAGTTAAAGTGTTCAAAACAAATAACAAAGTTTATTTTTGGAAAGAACATCAAATTTTAGTTGGATTACATGTTTCAAATATTGAAATTGGAATTAGGATAATTTAATTATGAATTAAACAATTTTAAACAAGTTTTAAATGGATTTGAAACAAATTTGAATTTAATTGAAGTTTTATTTGTTCAAAACATAATTTCAAACTCACATTTGAAAAGTTCACACTTTGATGGTTTGAAAACATATTTTGTATGTTCAAAATTATTTTATTTTGAGCAAGTTATTATTTTATCAAATTTAATTGAATTAAACAAGGATTAAATTATTTAGGCAATTTAAATTATTCAAACCATGAAACAAAAATTATATTTGAAAAGGTTATTTGAAATGGCATGGAAAACATATTTTATTTGCATTTATTGGATTAATAATGAATTAGTTATTGATTTTATCAAATTGCAATGGTTTTGTTTGAATTCAAATTTGAATTGCATTTTGAAATTTCAAAACAGTACACAAATGACATAGTTGGAAAGATTATTTAATTTGGAACAGAAAACATATATAACTTTTATTATTTAGAGTTATAGATTAAAAGTTATTAAAAGTTTAAGTTTAGAGTTTATTTCTGCCATTTAAAAGAATTTAGGAAAATAAGCAGAAACGTGTTAAACATGTTGTTACCGCACAGCAGCGTACCCCAGGCACTGCCAGGGGGGCCCAGGGCCACTGTGCGCTGGCGTGGCACGTGAGAGGCTGACAGGGGGCCCGCCCTGTCAGCGCTGCGGCAAAAGTGGGGTTTTTGCGGAGCAGAGGGATCGAACCCAGGAGCTCTCGCTCGTGCACAGGGCCAGCTACCACTGCGGTGGCTTGCGTTCGTTTGCTAGATACAGATGCGCAACAAAGGTAATGTTCAGATGGGCAAGTTTCTGAAACTTTAACTGAACCAACACCTGCGTTCGACAGAGAGACGACGGTGCTCACGCGGCGGTGCTGTTGTGATGCAGAGGTGTTGGACGTACGCGTGCAGGTGCTGAGAGCAAGCAACAGAGGGGAGGAGGAGGTGGACAGTGGCGCGCTCACCACCGGCTATAGAGGTAGCAGCGGCGCGATGACGTCTGCTGACGGCGGCGACAACAGCGGGGTCGACGAGGACGGCGGCGTCGTCCTGGCGGCTGTCCGTGCCCCCTACGGTGTTCAAACGGAAGAAGACGTCGAGGTGGTGCGGTTCCCGTAGCTAGCTCACGACGAGATGTCAGACAGCGACGGCGGCGAGCACTTGTTCAGAGGTGGCGCCGTCGGTGGCCGGAGGCGATGTTGATGATGGCGGCGTCGACTCCGCGCGTCTCCGGGGAACCTAGGGTGTCCAAACGAGAGCGGAGGAGTTGGCGGCTTGGTTTCAGTAGCTAGGACGGGAGGTGGTGGTGATAGACGGCGGTGATCGACAGGATTCAGACACGGAAGAAATTCCGGCGAGGTGGATACAGAGAGGTGGTAGGTGGCGGGGAGCGAGGAACTGGCGGCGGAGCGAGGGGGGAGACAGGAGCCTAGGGCCTAGGGCTTGCGGCGCGCTGCCCTAGGGATCTTATAGGGGGCAGGGACCTCGGATCGGCCGTCGGGATGCGACAGCGTCGCCGTGGCAGCCTCCGATGCACGCCGTACCATCTGAAGACGACGGGGGCGGCATCGAAGGGGTACGGGCCGCGCGCAGGTAAGTTAGTGGGCTGGGCTGGGGGGTAGGTTAGTTAGCTGCCGCGCTGCGCTGTAGTTTTCCTTCTTTTTCTTTTCTGTTTTATCTATTTTTTTTTGCAGAAAACTAATTAGAGGAAAAGGATGTTTTGTAGGTTATTAAAAATATTAGAAAAATTAGTTTAAGCTTATTAGGTTAATAGCAAACAAATGCTAGCTTTTGTTTTCACAAAGTTTTCAAAAATTATTGCTGTTTAGGAATTAAAGCAAAATTGAAGGAATTTTAATATTACTTAAACATTATGAAAACAAAGCATTTTAATAGGGTGACCCCTATGGTTAATTTGATTAAAAAATTAGTTGATTGGCTTGTTAAAGTTTATAAATTCAAAAGTGGTTCTGTTTGATGCATTTGATTTGAAATTGAAGGTGATTTAACTAATTGATTGAATTAATGGTTTGATTAAAACCAACAATTTAATGAGTGATTTGATTTGAATTTTTGAATTAGCCATTAGGGTTTTAATAACAGGCACAATTGTAATTAGCAGGCAATTTGTTTAAAACATCTTCAAACTACTGAAAGCAAATGAGTGATTTAGTTTGCAAGTTTGAAATTGGAATTTTTTTTTGAGCAAGGGGGTGAAAGTTTAAATTGTTTTGAATTTTGATTTGTTTTGAAAAACAGAATGCAATGCTCATGGGATGCATATGATGCAAGCAAAAAGAAAACAAACACTCTCTATTAGGGTAACACCCCAGGTGTTACAAATTCTCTATTCACGTCCTCATGAGCTAAAAGAGGGGCACAAAATATGAATAATTTTAAAAGTTTTTAAAGGTAGCACACGAGAAATTTACTTGGAGTGACGATTAAATACCACATGTAGGTAGGTATGGTGGACACATTTGGCAAACTTAGATTTTTGGGAGTTGGATGCACGAGTAGAGCTCATACTCAGTACAGGTGGAGGCTAGCAAAAGACTGGGAGCGACAGATCAAGTGAGCAATAATGGCCAAAATCATGCATAGCAACAAAAACATTATTAATCAAAGCATAAAGGGTATTACAAGTCAAAAACTAAATGATCAAGGCTATAAGTGACTGGTTTGTAGTCATAAACATAGTGTAAGCGTGCGCCAAGTCAACCAAATAAAACATTCGAAAGAGAACACCACAAATTCATGCTTCAACATGATAAAAACAACGCATGATTCTTTCAATGGCACATTAAGCACTCTCAGCTAATTCAGACAAGTCATGCTACAATAACAACTACTAAGCACATAATTAAAATAACATCTAGAATGACATGAAAAAGTCTAGCCACAGTCTGTACAAGCTTCTATTTGCACCGTTATAAGCACAAAAATTGTACTACTGTTTTCCAACACCAATCATTTTAAACTAAAAATAACTCTCCAAGAGATATAGCAATGAAACAAGAGAGTACTAACACAACTCTACCATAACTAACAACTCTGAATAAGAGATGCATGAAAAACAAGAGCTAAAAGGGATTTGCAGCAGCTAGAAGAAAACTAAGAATACGAGCATAACGAGTATTCATATGAAAAAGCGGAGTGTGTCTCTCTCCCACACAAAGAATGCTAGGGAAAGTGGATGAGAATGTGTGTGTTCGATCTCCCTCTAGAGGTGCTGGGCCAGCCCTTATATATTGGTGGACTGGCCAGCTTACAGGTTGGACCGGCTGGTGCAGGACTAGATTCTCGGGACAAACACCTTCTGTCTTGCGCCCCCTGAATCCGGGTGCCGTATCCGGGTGTCGTACTGTCGTAGCGTCAAGTCCATCCATGCGTACCCGGTGTCCACTTCCGGGTGCTCGAGCTCCCATGTCGTTGTACCGGAACCGTACGCCGGGTACTCCATACCCATGCGGTAAGTACCATAGGCCGTATGCCGGTACCGGCTTGTCTTGTATAAAAGTATGGGGCGCCGTACGTGGGTACCGGCGAGCCCATACCGGAGTACCCCGAGCCACCGGAGAGTAGGTGTACTCGTTGATGTAGGATGGCACTGTGGCCCGCGTAAGTTTACGGAGTTGGCGTGTAGGTTCACACCCTTCCATGATGTTGACTCAGTGACCATCCGGCAGGGGCCTTTGCCCGGCTGGTCACTCCCCTGCCGGATGGTACCATCAGTCGGAAGGTTGGTCGAAGGCTGGACAGGTTGGCCCACGCGGTGTATCTTGTGGGCAACCGGAACGTAGAAAATCGGTTGCATTCTTACGCCTTCTTGAGGCACCCGGGGATCATCCCCCCGACACTTCTGCTTTTCTCCCATTGTAGCATGCAAAGTTTAAAATTGCTATTTCACGTGTTTTTATTGCAACAATGATAAAATGCTTGATAAAAACTTTGCCCCCATAGCATCCTCATTTTATGTAGATTTTTTTTGTTTTTCCATATTGAGCATTCTCAACCCTTGATCTTGCATTTGACTATCCACATATTTCATACTTAGAATTTGATCTTGATGTGTTTGGTGATGTGCGAAGGAATAGACATATCATCATGGATGATGTGTTCATTGACCACAAACAAAATTTCTTTATTTTGGTCTTTCATGTGTTGCGGGTTGTTCCCGTCTCTAATACCTTGCTCGTGTTTTGCATCAAACAAATTAAAATTTTGCTCTTTCCTATGGTTTGTTTGCAAGCATGTCTGTCATGTTGATTTTCTTTGTGACAAGAATGCTTCCTTAATCTTTGACATAGATGATTTGTGTGTTGCAACAAGTATTATGAACAATTGTTCTTTCTGATGGCTTGTTTGCAAACATAACGATATTTTGAGCACTGTATGTACCGAGTGCTTTTTCTTGTGTTCCGTTGGTGTTGCCACAAAAATGTTGAAAACTTTCTCTTTCCTATGCTTTTCTTGCACCCATAATGATAATATTGGGTACATTCTCCATCTTGTGTTTTTGCCAACGTCTCCTCTTATTGCACCAAGTATTTTCAAAAATTTCCCTTTCCAATGCTTTATGTGCAACTCCTCAAATTTTCATGGAGATTTTGTGTTCCTGCATTTTAGAGATGTTAAAATGAATTGCTTGAACATTGACCTTGCATATGCACTATATTTCCTATACTTGTGTTGTGCGAATAGTGCTATGAGAAAGAACGGACATGTCATGAATGATGTGCTCCTATATCAGGCACACACATGGTTTGCTTGGTCTTTGATTTGTAGGTTCTACCTTTCGATGATATGGCATGAGTGGCTCCATCCCCACCTTTCTATGATGGAGGATCTCTCAAGACACCCACATCGACATCTGGCTAAGGTGACTTCCTTCTACTTATGTGCCCATTCTATGAGATTGAAGAATCGAGTACTATTTGAGTGTTGTTTCGTCTTTCTTGTGAGCTCGGTAGGCTACATGAAGGCCGAAGGAACCTTGAAGAGAGGCCATATAATTTCCATCACGATGGTAGCTTCCACGTCAAGAACCACCTGTCTACCTCCTCTACATGTTGATGAGTTAAGGTCGAGAATGACCTTTTTACAAGAGGGGGATGATACAGGTCAACCCATTGCACTCGGCATGTCTCACACTCCATCATATGCCAAGCCACCATGGATCTCAAAGGTGAACTCATCCATCTTGGGGAATGACGGCGGGTAAACACACGCTCGTTAGGATACCCCAAGTGTAAGATATGAAGAGTGCAGCGGCAAGTTTTCCCTTAGAAAGAAACCAGGGTTGAATCGACTAGTAGGATAAAGAAATCACTTCTGAAGGTTGATGCAGCTCATATTGATAGGGCGCACTACTGGTTCAGCAGCAACGTGGAATCTACACAACACAATCAAATTACTTTTCCTCAACGAAGCAGTGAGGTTGTCAATCTCACCGGTTTTGCTGAAACAAAGGATTAGACGTATAGTGTGGAAAATAGTACTTGTTTGCAGTAATGAAAAGAGAACAATGATGGCAGTAGTAAAACAGCGGTTGCAATGGTTGTATTATAAGTGTAAACAAATGGACCGGATCCACAGTTCACTAGAGGTGTCTCTCCAAAACAGATAGATAACATGCTAGGTAAACAAATCACAGCTTGGCAGTTGATAGATATTGTGACGCCCCGAGATCGGGCACTATGCAGATTTCAGCATTCCCGCCAAAATCCACATAATAACCGATTCCAGGTTGCCACTTGTGATAACATTACAACAGTTCACGAATAATCCACAACAACAACAGAGGAGGTATATACAAGACAACTCAAACGAGTCAAGGATACAACTGATACAATACAAAGATCCAAATAACAGCGGAAGAAACAACATAGTGTCCGACTACGGACAAGATACAAATTGGACTAAGAGTCCTGAAGATAACCGATGGCGTCCAATCCCTGCTCAGGCCAAGCCGGAGGGATTCCCAAGCTAACGTCGTCAGACTTCAAACCTGTTGACTGCAATGTGGAATATGCAGCCACGAAATGGATTCGTGGCTCAGTACTATTAAGTACTGGCAAGTGGATAAACCATACTCACAAGATACCAGCGTAACCAATCATCACAAGATACAAATACTTTGGGTACAACGGAAAGGAAGGGATTATTGCAAAGAAGCGGCAGCGGGCTGCACTAACTAACTACAGAGACGCGCTACAACATCCGGCTAAAAGAAAGGGATAAGATAGCGTATCAGAACCAACTACAACTACTCACCAAACAATACCCATCCAGTGTTACCCCCTACTAAGGAAGCAACCCCAAGGAAACTCACACTGTTGATTAAGGTGACATTCATTTTTTATGGTGGAGGTAATCTATATTACTAGTCAAGTTATCATCGTTAAGTGTAAGTTGTCTGAGTACTTGTTAGCCAGCACTTTCACCAAGTCATCCATAACCGCGGACAACACGGCTTCTCGAGAAGATTTAACCCTGCAGGGATGCACCAATTTGGCCGTACACGTAAGAATGACCCGCCGGATGGAAATGCACTTCCACCAAGCGAGGCACTCAACACAACCCAACTCTTCTTCGCATCAAGCCCAAAGAACCACGTGTTGTGCGTGCGCGGCTAATCGAACCCCCACGAAGAAAAGGGGGACCCTCATAGCACTGGAAGACCACGCCGCCGTAAATGCCGACTACAAAAGTTCCACCCTGGCGCCAAGGGTTCGCACCTGCATATGCATGCATCAAATGGAAAGCCCGAACTAAGTGTGGCGATTTGGACGAGATGCGAGTCGAATCAGAATTGCGGGGGGCGCCCATACTCGCTTTCCACATGCGGTTAGTGCGCTCATCATGGATCGGAGGACAAGACCCTTTTCCTAATTAAGTTCGACACTAGCAGGCCTCAAAACCACGCCGGGCCTCCTGCCGGTGCCTTATCATCCAATTATTATTACCCAAAACATTAACATGTTGTTGATTAAATTCAAACCCAACTATCAAACTAAACAGGTGATAGGACAAAGGACAACAAGACTAGAGCGCAAACAACACTAAGCATGCAACTACGACACGAGGGCCAACAAGGTAAACAAACAACAGTTAATAGGAAGTGGAAGGAAGGCTATATCATGGCTGCAGGGTAAACAATATGATAGGATCGAGACAGAAGCATCGAATCATAAGGCTATAATAAAGGCAACGGGAGGAATCGGTAACAAGTGATGAAAGGCAGCCATAGGCAGCAAGTGAGTATACTTGCCTGGAGTCCAGCAAGTAGAGGTACATCCGCAGAACTTGTCGTTGCTCACATCATCTCAACGTCCTATCCGGGAAGAAGCAACGAACTAGAACAAACACCGGATGCAATAATTACTTCTACGGCAAAAGATCCAGCATGATCAAGATATGGATGCATGACAAGTTTAAGGATGCATCAAAGATAAACTAGTTGACATGGTAAACATATTTAAATGGGCCCATATGCAATTTGGATTGCATATGGAAAAGCCCATGAATTAATGTTGAATTAAATGATCTACAAATAACCATCATGTGAAAGTTGATTAGAATGATGCATGGATGATGAAAACAATAAGAAAACAACAATAGCTTCAGTTTGATATGTTGTTTACCAAGTTTGGAATTTTATTTGTTAAGTTATGAACTTTGGCATTTGAAATGATTTAAACAAACATTTGTTGTTTTCACCAATTTTGAATGTTCAAAATAGATAACAAATTTTATATTTGGAAAGAACACAAAATTTTAGATGGAATACATATTTCATTTGTTGAATTTGGATTTTAGATGAGCAAGTTATTAAATTGACAATTTTAAATGCATTAATTAAGAAATAGTTGTTTTCAGCAATTTAATTTATTCAAAAATAGAAAACAAAGTTTATATTTGGAAGGCTTATTCAATTTTGCATGGAAAACATATTTTACATGTGCCATTTGAATTAAATTTGAATTAGTTATGAATTTGACCAAATTTGAAAGAGTTGTTTGAATTTGAATTTTTGAAACCATTTGAAATGTTCAAAACAGTATACAAATAGTTTAAACATGTAGAGAATTTAATTTAGTATGGAATACATATTAAAAATGTTGAATTTGGAATTTGTATGCCCAAGTTAATAAGGTTTGAAGTTTGGATGTAAATCTGTAATTTATTTTAATGGCCAGGGACTAGATGGTGAAGAAAATGTGGAAACAGGGGCCTCTCTGCGAAAACTGTGCCCATAACTGGGTGCTGCACAACGCCACAGCGACCCTAGGTCGCTGACAAGCGGGCCCGCGCCACGCTGGCGCACACGCAGGCGCGGGTGGAAGCCACGCTGGCCACCACGGTCACTGACCGGTGGGGTCCGCGGCGCGGTGGAAGAAAATGGCCCAAAAAGGGTGGCCTTTATTCGGCCAAGCGGGGATTCGAACCCGGGCGTTAGCGCTGCGCGCAGCAAGCGCTTAGCCACTGGGCTAGGAGCGTTCGTTGGATAGATCTGGGCGACGTGTCCTTTTGAAGGGATCTGCACGCGCTACTGAATTTTTAACTGACGAAGCTCAGGCGCTGTCCGCGACGGGGAACAGGGAGGCGACCGCCGGTGTCAACAACGACGACGCACGGCGGCAGCGCGTCCAGAGCACGAGGGGATAAGGGCCTAGGCCGGGACGGGGTGGGCTCACCGCGGTGGTGGTCGGAGAAGGCGGATGGACGCGGGAAGACGGGCGCTGTCGTCGAGCAGCAGTAGAGCAGCAGATCGGCGGCGGCATCCGGCGATGGCGTGGCTCCCCTGGTGGCCCTCCGACCACGTCGAGGCGAGGCAGCAGAAGCCGGATGTGCCCCGGTTCCATTCCCGCCGGAACCGGGGCCCGACGACGACCGCATAGCCTGCGCCACCGCCTCCAAAACTGGTCCAGGGTGTCGTTCGCCGTGGGTTCAGACAGAGTTGCAGAGAAGAAAGTTTTTGGGGCAGAGGAAGGAGATGGAGGGGAAAAACGGCGACTCCATGGAGGAGGATGGAGGGAGAAAGGTAGGGCTAGAGATCTGGGGGCTGGCTTGGGGGAGGGGAAGAAGGAAAAAGGAGGAGCGGGGGCAGGTGGTCTTCTGCCTGCCGCTTTCGCTTTTCTTCAGAGAGGGGTCAGGGAGCATGTGAGGGTGACGACAGGGAAGACCGGGCTAGGAAGAGTGGGCTGGGGTGGGAGAAGGCCCGTGGTGGGCTGGGTCCTTGGTGGGTTTTCGGGGTAAGTAGGCTGGGCTTGCTTCTGGGGTTGTAGGTGGGCCGAAAGGCCTGCCTCCCCCAGGGATTTTCTTTTATCCTTTTGTTTCTTCTTTTTTTTTGTAAAAGGTGATTAGAAATAGAATTTGAGGGGGTTTTGAAACTCCAGAAATTATGAAAACAATTTCTATGCAATCAGCATTTAAAATGCCCAGTTGCATGCTATTTTGTTTTTGAAAATTTCAATTTCACAAATTATTTGAATTTGCAAACTTGAATTCATATTAGGGGTTTATTTAATACCAATTTGAAAACCAACCATTTGTAATTATTCCCAATTCCCAAAAATGATTTGTTTGCAATTTTATTTGAAACCATTTGGGACATGTTTGAATTTAAATTGGGTTGCAAACAAGGTGCAATGCATATGATGCAATGCTATGCAAAAAGAAAAACAACCAGAATTCTATTTGGGAAAAAAAAACCGGGTGTTACAGACGACACCACTAACAAGGGATTGCGCCCTCGCAATCCACCCACTAACCCGGGAGGGGAAAGAAGTTCGACTATCGATTCTTCATGCTTCCAGTTGATCTCCTCGACACCACTAACAAGGGATTCTTGCTCGGATTGATGACGATGTTCTTCCACCAGGAATCTTCCGATGATCGAACCTATTAGGTTAAAGGCTCAGAAAACGTCCACCCACGTAGGATCCTAAAACTTTGAAAGATTGAGAGGTAGAGAGACTCCAAAACAAATAAGATGAGAGGAGAAATAGAATAGAGATAAGGAGAAAACAAGAATCCTATTGAGAGGTTTCCAAAATAGATTTTTGCACAAATAGTTTTGACACTCTAAGAACACGACCGTTAGCGAGGTTATCCTACAGGCTTTGCGGACCCGTTGCTTCGATAACCATTCGTATCGAAACAACTTTGGGAATCAGAAACCATGCACTGATACCATTTGTGACGCCCCGAGATCGGGCACTGTGCAGATTTCAGCATTCCCGCCAAAATCCACATAATAACCGATTCCAGGTTGCCACTTGTTATAACATTACAACAGTTCACGAATAATCCACAACAACAACAGAGGAGGTACATACAAGACGACTCAAACGAGTCAAGGATACAACTGATACAATACAAAGATCCAAATAACAGCGGAAGAAACAACATAGTGTCCGACTACGGACAAGATACAAATTGGACTAAGAGTCCTGAAGATAACCGATGGCGTCCAATCCCTGCCCAGGACAAGCCGGAGGGATTCCCAAGCTAACGTCGTCAGACTTCAAACCTGTTGACTGCAATGTGGAATATGCAGCCACGAAATGGATTCGTGGCTCAGTACTATTAAGTACTGGCAAGTGGATAAACCATACTCACAAGATACCAGCGTAACCAATCATCACAAGATACAAATACTTTGGGTACAACGGAAAGGAAGGGATTATTGCAAAGAAGCGGCAGCGGGATGCACTAACTAACTACAGAGACGTGCTACAACATCCGGCTAAAAGAAAGGGATAAGATAGCGTATCAGAACCAACTACAACTACTCACCAAACAATACCCATCCAATGTTACCCCCTACTAAGGAAGCAACCCCAAGGAAACTCACACTGTTGATTAAGGTGACATTCATTTTTTATGGTGGAGGTAATCTATATTACTAGTCAAGTTATCATCGTTAAGTGTAAGTTGTCTGAGTACTTGTTAGCCAGCACTTTCACCAAGTCATCCATAACCGCGGACAACACGGCTTCTCGAGAAGATTTAACCCTGCAGGGATGCACCAATTTGGCCGTACACGTAAGAATGACCCGTCAGATGGAAATGCACTTCCACCAAGCGAGGCACTCAACACAACCCAACTCTTCTTTGCATCAAGCCCAAAGAACCACGTGTTGTGCGTGCGCGGCTAATCGAGCCCCCACGAAGAAAAAGGGGGACCCTCATAGCACTGGAAGACCACGCCGCCCTAAATGCCGACTACAAAAGTTCCACCCTGGCGCCAATGGTTCGCACATGCATATGCATGCATCAAATGGAAAGCCCGAACTAAGTGTGGCGATTTGGACGAGATGCGAATCGAATCAGAATTGCGGGGGGAGCCCATACTCGCTTCCCACATGCGGCTAGTGCGCTCATCATGGATCGGAGGACAAGACCCTTTTCCTAATTAAGTTCGACACTAGCAGGCCTCAAAACCACGCCAGGCCTCCTGCCGGTGCCTTATCATCCAATTATTATTACCCAAAACATTAACATGTTGTTGATTAAATTGAAACCCAACTGTCAAACTAAACAGGTGATAGGACAAAGGACAACAAGACTAGAGCGCAAACAACACTAAGCATGCAACTACGACACGAGGGCCAACAAGGTAAACAAACAACAGTTAATAGGAAGTGGAAGGAAGGCTATATCATGGCTGCAGGGTAAACAATATGATAGGATCGAGACACAAGCATCGAATCATAAGGCTAGAATAAAGGCAACGGGAGGAATCGGTAACAAGTGATGAAAGGCAGCCATAGGCAGCAAGTGAGTATACTTGCCTGGAGTCCAGCAAGTAGAGGTACATCCGTAGAACTTGTCGTTGCTCACATCATCTCAACGTCCTATCCGGGGAGAAGCAACGAACTAGAACAAACACCGGATGCAATAATTACTTCTACGGCAAAAGATCCAGCATGATCAATATATGAATGCATGACAAGTTTAAGGATGCATCAAAGATAAACTAGTTGACATGGTAAACATATTTAAATGGGCCCATATGCAATTTGGATTGCATATGGAAAAGCCCATGAATTAATGTTGAATTAAATGATCTACAAATAACCATCATGTGAAAGTTGATTAGAATGATGCATGGATTATGAAAACAATAAGAAAACAACAATAGCTTCAGTTTGATATGTTGTTTACCAAGTTTGGAATTTTATTTGTTAAGTTATGAACTTTGGCATTTTAAATGATTTAAACAAACATTTATTGTTTTCACCAATTTTGAATGTTCAAAACAGATAACAAAATTTATATTTGGAAAGAACACAAAATTTTAGATGGAATACATATTTCATTTGTTGAATTTGGATTTTAGATGAGCAAGTTATTAAATTGACAATTTTAAATGCATTAATTAAGAAATAGTTGTTTTCAGCAATTTAATTTATTCAAAAATAGAAAACAAAGTTTATATTTGGAAGGCTTATTCAATTTTGCATGGAAAACATATTTTACATGTGCCATTTGAATTAAATTTGAATTAGTTATGAATTTGACCAAATTTGAAAGAGTTGTTTGAATTTGAATTTTTGAAACCATTTGAAATGTTCAAAACAGTATACAAATGGTTTAAACATGTAGAGAATTTAATTTAGCATGGAATACATATTAAAAATGTTGAATTTGGAATTTGTATGCCCAAGTTATTAAGGTTTGAAGTTTGGATGTAAATCTGTAATTTATTTTAATGGCCAGGGACTAGATGGTGAAGAAAATGTGGAAACAGTGGCCTCTCTGCGAAAACTGTGCCCATAATTGGGTGCTGCACAACGCCACATCGACCCTAGGTCGCTGACAAGCGGGCCCGCGCCACGCTGGCGCACACGCAGGTGCGGGTGGAAGCCACGCTGGCCACCACGGTCACTGACCGGTGGAGTCCGCGGCGCGGTGGAAGAAAATGGCCCAAAAAGGGTGGCCTTTATTCGGCCAAGCGGGGATTCGAACCCGGGCATTAGCGCAGCAAGCGCTTAGACACTGGGCTAGGAGCGTTCGTTGGATAGATCTGGGCGACGTGTCCTTTTGAAGGGATCTGCACGCGCTACTGAATTTTTAACTGACAAAGCTCAGGCGCTGTCCGCGACGGGGAACAGGGAGGCGACCGCCGGTGTCAACAACGACGGCGCACGACGGCAGCGCGTCCAGAGCACGAGGGGATAAGGGCCTAGGCCGGGACGGGGTGGGCTCACCGCGGTGGTGGTCGGAGAAGGCGGATGGACGCGGGAAGACGGGCGCTGTCGTCGAGCAGCAGTAGAGCAGCAGATCGGCGGCGGCATCCGGCGATGGCGTGGCTCCCCTGGTGGCCCTCCGACCACGTCGAGGCGAGGCAGCAGAAGCCGGATGTGCCCCGGTTCCATTCCCGCCGGAACCGGGGCCCGACGACGACCGCATAGCCTGCGCCACCGCCTCCAAAACTGGTCCACGGTGTCGTTCGCCGTGGGTTCAGACAGAGTTGCAGAGAAGAAAGTTTTTGGGGCAGAGGAAGGAGATGGAGGGGAAAAACGGCGACTCCATGGAGGAGGATGGAGGGAGAAAGGTAGGGCTAGAGATCTGGGGGCTGGCTTGGGGGAGGGGAAGAAGGAAAAAGGAGGAGCGGGGGCAGGTGGTCTTCTGCCTGCCGCTTTCGCTTTTCTTTAGAGAGGGGTCAGGGAGCAGGTGAGGGTGACGACAGGGAAGACCGGGCTAGGAAGAGTGGGCTGGGGTGGGAGAAGGCCCGTGGTGGGCTGGGTCCTTGGTGGGTTTTCGGGGTAAGTAGGCTGGGCTTGCTTCTGGGGTTGTAGGTGGGCCGAAAGGCCTGCCTCCCCCAGGGATTTTCTTTTATCCTTTTGTTTCTTTTTTTTTTGTAAAAGGTGATTAGAAATAGAATTTGAGGGGGTTTTGAAACTCCAGAAATTATGAAAACAATTTCTATGCAATCAGCATTTAAAATGCCCAGTTGCATGCTATTTTGTTTTTGAAAATTTCAATTTCACAAATTATTTGAATTTGCAAACTTGAATTCAAATTAGGGGTTTATTTAATACCAATTTGAAAACCAACCATTTGTAATTATTCCCAATTCCCAAAAATTATTTGTTTGCAATTTTATTTGAAACCATTTGGGACATGTTTGAATTTAAATTGGGTTGAAAACAAGGTGCAATGCATATGATGCAATGCTATGCAAAAAGAAAAACAACCAGAATTCTATTTGGGGAAAAAATCCCCCGGGTGTTACAGATATAAAGGCGGTGCCGTAGTGCATATGCATGACATGATGATTACTATGTGATTCATGCGGGCATTACGACAAGATACATAGACTGTTATCCAACTATATCTATGACTAAAAATCCACCCTCGGAGTTTCATCCGATCAAACCTTGGGTATTAAGTTGCAAGCAACTAATAATTGCATTAAGCAAAGTGTGTAATGTAAACAATAAAATTATCCTTAGACAAAGCATTGTTGTTTTCTCCCTAATGGCAATAGCACATCCCCCACACGTTACGTTTCTGTCACTCGAGCGTGAGTGAAAGGGAGGCATGAACCCACTATCAAGCATAAATACTCCCTCTTGGAGTTAAAAGCATCTACTTGGCCGGAGAATCTACTAGTAACAGAGAGCATGTAAGATTATAAATAACATACACATGAAAGAACATGATATATTGATAATCATTAGACATAGCATTCAATGTTCATCGGATCCTAGCAAACACAACATGTAGCATTACAATAAGATGATCTTGATCATGTTAGGCAGCTCACAAGATCTAAACATGAGGCATAAAGAGGAGAGAACAGCCATCTAGCTACTGCTATGGACCCGTATTCCAAGGATAAACTACTCACACATCACTCCGGTGGCAGGCATGGTGATGAAGATCTCTCCGGTGATGATTCCCCCTCCCGGCAGGGTGTCGGGGAGAGCTCCAGAACTCTCCCGAACTAGGATTTGACGATGACGGCGGCTACGGATCTTTTTGGTGGAAAATGCTCGGCTCTTTAGGGTGAACCCGTGGAGGAGCTTAAATAGGCGAAAGGCCAACGTTGTTTGGTGGCCTGGGGGCCCACACCACCAGCTGGCCCGACCAGGGGGCGCGCCGCCCTATGGTGTGGGGCCCCTGAGGCCCCGCTCCGGGTCTCCTCCGGACTCCGTGTGCGTGACAACTTTGTAAGACTCTGGGATTTTGTATTGTCCAATTCCGAGAATATTTCCAGAACAACTTTTTTAAAGCCAAAAACAGCAGAAAATAGGAACTGGCTCTGTGACATCTTGTCAATAGGTTAGTCCCAGAAAATCCATAAAAATGACATAAAGTGTATAGGAAACATGTAGCATATGGCATGAAGACAACATGGAACATCAGAAATTACAGATACGTTTGAGACGTATCAGCGAACCCCAAAATATCGCCTTGGGATGGTATACTACTTGACCATCAACCCTCGTGTATTTCTAGGTGTCAGCCAACAAGTACGGATGCTAGCGGGGATGCCGAGGAAGCCCAAGAGTCCAAGCCATCAAAGGCGTATGCGTGCAAGAGGAGGAAGAAGCGTCACGATGAAGAACAAGAAGAGAATAGGATAAGAAGGAAGCTCTTGGAAGTCGTCGGATCGTCCGGCAACAGCGGCACCGGATAGCCCAACACCTAAAGGTGAGAGTCGCGCAATAACGGACGTTGGTCCGTCCGGCGCAGCCCAAAGCGTCGGATGCATGCCGGTCATTACTAGCAGGAGAGCTACGGCTCTCGGGTTCACTCCGCACGCGCGCCGATCGATCCGGCGCCCGGATGCCGGTCCATCCGGCACCCTCGCCGGTCTGTCTGGCGCCTGAAGAATCTGCTAGCCGAAAATGCATCGAGAATGTAAAAGGAACCCCTTTATCCCTGCCTACGCGCGGTAAAGGGAATATTCCCCCTTTATCCTCTCCTGTTTGCACGTAGAATGTAAAAGGAACCCCTCTCCCTCATACATGGAGTTAGAGCTCATGTGAGATAGAATTGAGCATGTGCTCCCCTCCCATGTGGAGAAACTACCCCATCTGATTCATGGCTACTCCATAGATTCATCTATTTATGGATTGTAGCAAGACCTCTCTAAGATAGCAACTCTTTCACTTTGTGATTCTAATATAGCTTGCCAATCTCTTTCTTGCGGAATCTATTGGTACGGTGGACCGGCCGCAAGATAAATCAGTTTCATGAAGCGTTTTGTTGACTTGGGTTTTGCGATTCCCTCGGAAGGTTCACGATTTATCCCCCGTTTTGTGTGCATGAGTTCATCGTGTTTTTTATATTCTTCGTCCCCTCTTTCGTCAACCCGTGAACATCGGGCCAACTCGCGTGTATCCCGCGTAACATGCCGCATGAAGTATTACCTTAATGTAAAGAAAGACATAATGAATGCAACCTTTCGGCCTAATTGTCCGGTGCATGCAAGTTGATGAATAAGAAAAATGTGATGTATCCATAGGACAGGATAATATTCATAAGATTCATCCACTTCATCCAGTATTTTGTGGATATGTTTTGACATTTTTTAGGAAGCGTAGCCTGGATAGATGAAAAATAACCACGGTCTACATATTTGTATCGAAAGAGTTGGGTGGCTCACATTTCATCCTAGTGTCCCAATAACCCGCATTTGACACCTCCAAGACTTGTGTATCCTTCACCGAAACATGTATTTTGACATTGCCCTGTGGATGAATGTAAATGATCTTATAACGGGGCACATGTAGCTTACGAGCGCGCGAGCGCTCACATGGTTTCCGCCCGAGCGCAAGGGCGTTCTGACAGCTAATGACAAAACTGCCATCGGGAAGAAGAACAGGGAACCCCGGCACCGTCGCCAACCGAACAACCTGCCCCCACCCCCCGTGCGACCGGAGGCTCTGCCACGCCCGCTCGCCGCCCCACCATCCTCAAATCACCTCCGTCGTCGCCCCGACCATCCCTCTACCCTCCCCCCCTCCCCGACCGGATCTCGTCGCCGAAGAGTACCCCACCCCACCGTTTAGTCCATCCACAACGGCCACCTTCTCCGCCGTGACGTCGCTGGTGCCGTCTCGTCCTAGGAACGGTTTTAGAAAAGATGAAGAAGAAAGGAAGGAAGAAAGCACGTGGATGGGACCCACCCCACGCATCTTAGGACTGCGGTTTCGTCTTATAACGGTCCTCTTGGTCACTTTGACTCTCTTTTTTGGGGTGATTGGCCACTTTGACTTTATCGTAGATCTCTTTTCAAGACTGAGTTGAGATGGTTGAAACTCAGATCAAACAGGGAGAAATATGGTCTATTTTCAGCCTTGGTAGATAGTTTCATTTGATTTTCTTCCTTTTGCTCTGTTTTCTTTTTTACAAATATCGTGTACATTCTATAAACTAATAAATAAATAGTACATACGGTAGAGTCCTACTGTTTCCAAAACTTTTTTATGGCAGGCGAGACTCTCGCGATGAGGAACCTTAGCTAATATACTTTGTTCCACGACCGCAATAGGCCTGAGCTTAAAAGTCCCGCGTCACTTGTACTTGCTCCTCCTTCTCAGCCAGAAGAAAATACATGTGTGCTATAAACAGATAGCACAAAAGCATGATAAACAAAGAAATCGACACAAGGAGATACGAGATTTTTTAACGTCTAAACCCTTCCAAATGAGAAAGAAGAAAACACGAACGCCGGTCAGCAAAATTTGACTATATCAGGTGTGGTTATAAACGTTGAGGATTTACAACTTGCGACATATCTCAAAGCGGCGGGTTACATGAGATATATAAAGCGGTAAAACTCTAGATAAGTTAGAATTCAGATCCAATTCGGTAACAACTCGTTAGAAGTCAGTGTTTTATCAAGGTAGAATCCGGATCCAACAAGGTAGAATTCGGATTGGTGACGCTACTGTCTACTTGTCAGAAGTTCGGTCTTTTATCAATCTAATTGAATTTAGGTCACACCAAAACAATGTGGAGGCTAGAAAAAGAAACCCTGATGTAGGTTATAATAAGCTTCAAGTTTGCAACGGCTCGATGAAAACAAAAATGGTGGTTGTTGAGTAGGAACGAAAATATGCAGCCATTTCATTTTCGTTTGACTTTCCCTAGCCGCGGTACTACTGCTACATGTGTGCCATAAAACGATAGCACAAAAACATGATAAACAAAGAAATCGACACAAGGAGATACGAGGTTAAAACAAAGAAATCGACACAAGGAGATACGAGATTTTTTAATGTGTAAACCCTTCCAAATGAGAAAGAAGAAAACACGGACGCCGAACAGTAAAATTTGACTATATCGGGTGTGGTTATAAACGTTGGGGATTTACAACTTGCGACATGTCTCAAAGCGGCGGGTTACATGAGATATATAAAGCGGTAAAACTCTAGACAAGGTAGAATTCAGATTCAACTCTGTAACAACTCGTTACAAGTCAGTGTTTTATCAAGGTAGAATCTGGATCCAACAAGGTAGAATTCGGATTCGTGACGATACGGTCTACTTGACAGAAGTTCGGCCTTTTATCAATCTAATTGAATTTAGATCACACCAAAAATAACAATGTGGAGGCTGAAAAAAGAAACTCTGATGTAGGTTATAATAAGCTGCAAGTTTGCAATAGCTCTATGAAAACAAAAATGGCGGTTGTTGAGTAGGAACACAAATATGCAGCCATTTCATTTTCGTTTGACTTTCCCTAGCCGCGGTACTACTACGGGTATCCAACTATCCATGGTGTGCATGTAGCGCGAGAGAGCGGAGCATAGCCAAACGATGAGTTATGGTCTCAAACGAGCAAGAATACCATAGTGATAATGGCCCTGTACTCGTAGACAGAGGTAGTAAGAAAAGCTTACGCATGTGCAGCTTAGAGGCAGCTGGGGTACGGCCACATTCACAAATCAGATTCCGTGTATCCTAGGCTCCGAAAGAAAACAAAACCGGCCATTTTCAATCACATAGTTCCAGAGCTGCTTCCGAGGGAATATGATGCCTCCCTCCACATGGCATCTTCGTTGGGCTGATGTTAACGACAGCATGCGAATCGTACAATGAGATGATCCTTAGAAACAATACAAATCATGCGGTGAGGAACAAACAAGGTATCCATCTCTCGGAAGATCCTCCCGGAGGCCCGGTCTCCATCTGAACAAGTCAGTACACATATGACATATCACCTTGTGTTAGAAAGTCAGTTTGATCTCAGCAAATTTGAACACAAAGAACACGCTTTTTTGAAATATATAATCCGTACCTGTGACGGTTTATAAACATTTTTTCCCAACTGAACTTATGTAAACATTAAGAGGATTTGTACTACTACTACATCTTTCATATAAAATATGGAGGGTTTTTACTGCTAGCTTTCCCTATTTATGCCCCACATCTACGACGTCCACAAGTGTCCTCTGCCCCCGGTACATCCCTACCTACGCTCTCTGCTCGCCCCGATGGCCAAGATCGCACCATTTCTCGTTCACCATGCGACCCCGTTGCCTTGTCTCAAGCTCCATATTTCTCCGGGAAACACTTCAGTTCATGCTAAGCATTCCACCCCCGGCGTACGGTGCGCTGTGACGGCTCCGACGAGCAACGCCGCCATCTCCACCGTGTTACAAGACGAGGCTCTTTTCAGCCTGGAGCGGTACATGGCGTCCAAGGCCGTGACCGTGAACGAGGCCCTCGACCGCGCCCTGCCGCTCCAGCAGCCCAAGCGCCTCCACGAGTCCATGCGCTACTCGCTCCTCGCGGGCGGCAAGCGCGTGCGCCCCATGCTCGCGCTCGCCGCGTGCGAGCTGGTGGGCGGCGACGAGGCCGCCGCCACCCCGGTGGCCTGCGCTGTCGAGATGGTCCACACCATGTCGCTCATCCACGACGACCTCCCGTGCATGGACGACGACGACCTCCGGCGCGGCTGCCCCACCAACCACGTCGCCTTTGGCGTCAGCACCGCGCTGCTCGCGGGAGACGCGCTCCTGGCACTCTCCTTCGAACACGTCGCCCGGGGCTGCGCGGAGCACGGCGTGCCGGCCGACCGCGCACTCCGGGCCGTTGCGGAGCTCGCGAACGCCGTGGGCGCGGGTGGGCTGGCGGCGGGGCAGGTCGTGGACATCGCCAGCGAGGGCGCGGACGTTGGCCTGGCCACACTGGAGTACATCCACGTCCACAAGACGGCGCGACTCTTGGAGGCCGCGGCGGTGTGCGGCGCCATCGTTGGCGGAGGCGCGGAAGAAGAGATCGAGGGCATCCGGCGGTACGCGCGTTACGTCGGGCTGCTGTTCCAGGTGGTCGACGACGTGCTGGACGTGACGCGCACGTCCGAGCAGCTGGGGAAGACGGCCGGGAAGGACCTGGCAACCGACAAGGCGACGTACCCGAAGCTGATGGGCGTGGACGGGGCGCGCGCCTATGCCGCCGAGCTTGTGGCGAGGGCCGAGGCGGAGCTAGACAGGTTCGACCGTGCCCGCACAGAGCCGCTGCGCCACCTCGCGCGCTTCGTTGCCTACAGGCAGCACTAAATGCAGATATATGGGGTTGGCACGACCGCACGATAACCACAATTCGGATGTAAAAATGATCCGTCAATGAAACTATATTTACCGTAAAATGTTTATTACTAGGAAATACTGTAATAAAATGGCCGCTGAAGAGAAAATCACACAATCAGCTGAGGGCAACTCCAACGTTTGTACCGCCAAACAGATATGCGTGGTTTCTGCCAATCCAACATTTATCTATCAGCCCCGATCCAGCACATAATACACCCTCAATTGTAGGCAATCAGCGTTAAGGATAAATCATCACTATTCAGGAAATTAATCAGCTTTAATACACGCCCAATTAACGACTGTTTCTCTACTCAATTAATGCCACGATCAATTAGCAGTTCTTGCATGGATCAATTGACCCTAATTGGCAGCAATTACATGATCAACTAGATGATACCCCGCGGGTTGCGGCGGAACATGCTAATGTATCTTTAGAGAATTGGGGAAGTAAAGATGATAATGTTGTTCATTGAGTAATGGGGTAGACAAAGCTAAATATCACAATATGCTGGCAAGTACCTTGCAGAAAGTTGTACTGAATCCCATAAACATCTATGTGGTGGTTAGTTTGAAATAGCAATCTATCGAATTTAGCAATTACAGATAATTAAGATAAACATCAGCGGAGTAAGGCTCGCTGTCACACCTTTTAGTGAATATCGTAGATTCATTTCAGATATGCCATGTTCCCAAAGTTGTTAGCTGACAATATCTGAATTTAGTATGCACACTATAACATTTCGGATATGCTAAATCCCAAAACTGGAGCATAATGAGGCAAGGTCACAGCATCAAGGCACCATGGAAGGTCAGTATCGAAGAAGGGATCTTTTATAAATAAAATAAATAACTCGATCCACTTAATGCAAAGAAAGAGGGCAGCTGGCTACCCGTTTTCAGTGGGAAGCATAATCTGGATAATTATGAAGCACAATACTGAACATGAGAAAAACAATGGGAACCATAATCTGAAGAATAATGAAGCACAATACTGAACATGAGAAAAATAGTGGGAAGCATAATCTGAAGAATAATGAAGCACAATACTGAAGATGAGAAGAATAGTGGCATAATCTGAAGAATAATCAAGGAAACAGACAGTGCAAAAAATACTTCAGTACGGTTCGTCATTTTCGAACTTGCAACACTACATATTATCCCTTGTTTTCTGTTCTCAACTAACGCAATTAGCTAGGAACTTGGAACTTACATATTAAAAGGTTAATCCATATTACTCTGTTCGAAAAAATAAGTTAATTATTCTAGAGCGTCAACTTAGATACTCTTGATCTGATTCTTTGTGAATAAGCAAGAGAACACGTGATCTGTTGATCGTTGCTCAAGTCTGCAAACACAGGAAAAAAAATACATGGGCCATGATTTAGATTATTATCCACTTTACTGCAGTGTCAGTTATAATGAAAAAAAAATACATATTACTATAGAGTATCCGCGTATAGGAGAAGTGTTAAAGAATTCGATAAGAACTTGAAGGGCTTCTCTTTTTTGGTTTGACACACACAATTGCAAAAGTGACGGAAAATGCACACATGTATGATCATTGTGGCGACAACATGCCTGACATCAAATTAATCAAAGATCCACCAAAATGTCGACAATGCTTATATAATAGTACATGATGAATAAATATGTAGTATGTCTATGCCACAGAGGATGGGTACCTTACCGGAGTGCGGGAGGCTCGAACCTATGTATCACCGCTTCTCACACATACAGTTCTTTGTGGGCTTCATATTGGGAACTAGCGATGGATAGAAGAGCCGTTGGCTTTAGGAGAAGATGAACGCCGATGGTGATAGAAGATATTTATAAAGTATGAAGACGAATGAGCATGGCCCCGGCGGCATGCAGGCATTAGGCATCAATGAGTCGCAGCGTCCATCTTGAATATAGGTGGGCTGCAGAACGACAAAAAACAAAATTAGATGAGAAAATAAGACAAGAACTTAGGTCGAATATGCCATTACACAATTAAAATGATGCAACGGTTGAAATATTATAGAGTGAGGAGAACATGAGGTCCATGAGGCGAAGATTGAACATGAAAGGTCTGGCCGGAAGAATAGTGAGCGCAGAGGGAGGTTGAGCGACCTGTTTAATATGACTCCACAAGGAGTACTCGTCTCTTCTAATGGAAGGCATCCAGGTCGCCTGTTCGGATCCAGAATGCGAAGATAAGTGGTCTTCCATGTATTTCGTCGGTGGTAATAGTTAATCAAGAGACTAATCTTAAAACTGACGTAATAAACCCGAAGGTGACGTGGGCATACATCTAATCTGGAATTGAAAGATGAGGTGGCAGATTTGAATAGACGTGGCAACCTATGATTGTTTAGAGATGCTTGATGAGGTAGAGACCTTGCATGTTGAGAGTAATAGACTTAGTGGGTTGCTCCCATTTAGATATTGTGATGAGGTGGCAGATTTGAAGAGACGTGACAACCTATGATTGTTTAGAGATGCTTGATGAGGTAGAGACCTTGCATGTTGAGAGAAATAGACTTAGTGGGTTGCTCCCATTTAGATATTGTAGATGACACCCAATACCCGCCCTCTATTTCCCACATACATCTGTCTCTCTCGCAGGTTGTCCGTTCATCCTGAATTTTCTTGCTTAGATTGATCTAAAGTTCTAAACAAGAAGGCCATGTCCATGCTCAAATGAAGGCTATTTACTGTCGTGTTCTCTTCACTTTTTTCAATTCTTCTAATATTTCAAAAAAAATCGTCACACTTCAATCTAACATCGCGTATTTGTGCGATTATATCCTCATGATGATTGGTTCACACATGCAGCAGAGGAGCTGATGCACTGATGGAGGCCTCCTTGCATTTAAGCATTATTCCAGCAACCGGCGGTGCGTCACAGGACCGCGGGATTACTTTACATGAGCCATGAACACCGAGCGACCTCGCCATTCTCCGCCGCCTCCTTGTGGCGACAACTCCATCTCTAGCCGCAGACGCACGGAGCACCAAAGTCCACGCGGCGATACACCCAACAGCATGGTCCTCCTCGGCAAGCCTCCGTCTCTAATGGCCAAAGCCACGCGAAGAGCCAAACTCCATTACGGGGAGCCGCCCAGCAACCTAGACGTCCTCGGCCTCCATCTCTTCGTTGTGCCTTCGTCCTCTGGAACGTGACAGGCTCCCGCTGGTTGGCACCAAGCCGAACCCCCCATGAGCGCCATTAGAAATATGGGGCGTTGACGCGTTAGTTGACTGGGCTGCCTGTACGGACACGTGGCGCTATTCTATTGGCTAATACATCTTCATACAGTGATCTAATTTGGGCAGTTGGATCTAGATCTAAGGGTCCTGATTGGATCTGGAGGAGAGGATGCTCACCGGGCGGCGGGGACTTTGCCGTAAATGGCATGTGTGGAGGTGCTGCTCTCAGGCTCGGACGGCGGGGCTTCTACGGTGGTGCTCGAGCTCGTAGAAGACCACGGGGAGGTGCGCCACCATGAGGTGAGTCTGATGGTGACTGTGGAGCTGGCGTTGGCCTCCTGTAACTGCAGCCCGACGTGGATGTGGACGGTGGCCGCTCCGGCGAGCCTCGCCGAGCTTGATGCGGCAGAAAAGATGCAAAAGAAACAACAATAAAAATAAGTGAGGTGCGCACTGGCATGGCAAACCACAGGGAATCAACGGGGACAGATGGTGATGAACTACCTCGCCGGAATCAACGAAAACGGCCGGCGGCAGCTGCGAGCTCCGGCGAGAAAATTTGCAAGCCTCGGGGCATGATTCTTAGAAGAGTATGAGGGAAACATAGAGGAGAGTGGTGGATTTAAGGTATGAGGCGGGGCAAGATTTGATGGCCACAATTGCCCGTAGTCAAGACGAATTTGAGGCCAAACGGATGCTTCTTCGGTTACAGAGGTTGAAGACGGCCACGTCACATGACATCATCCGTGGGTCCCAATGCGTAGAGAGAGAGAGGAGCTGGGCGGGCTGGGCTTGGCTGGTTCCTTCGCGCTGTGCGCGCGTGGGATAGGTATTGGGCTCGGCCCAGTTTCGGCAGGCTGGGAGAGGAGGGGAGTGGGCTCAACTGCTTTGGCTCTTTTTTTTCTCCGTTTTTTTTGTTATGTTTTCCTTTTTTCTGGTTTATTCTTTAGTCCATAACTTATGATTTACAAATCGAATTGACCTCAAATAAAATTCTGTAATTTTGTAAAATCTTTCTCTTTCAAAATAAAACATTTTTGTTCTGTTTCAAACACACTTAAAATCATTATATTTTTCAAAATATGATTAAGTAGATAATAGCCATTTAATGTTATTTCAGAAATTAGAGAAACATTTAGTTGAAGTTAGGGTCAATTAAAATTCAATGACCAACAACATTTAAAGTATTGTTTCATAACTCATTATCATACAAAGAAAATAGTGTGAAAAACATTTTCTTACTTAATACTTAATGTAGTACTTGAAATCTTTATAATTATTTTTTAGCTTCACAAATATTTTCTATAATCAATAAATGGAGGATGAGTTCTTAATGTTAGATATAAGTTGAAAACATTCATTTGTAAAGCAAGTTGTTAGTAAAACCATTTCATATCCTCTATGATTTGCTACATACTTTGAAATAATAAAACTTATTTTGAAATTTTCTTTTAAGGGTTATGGAGTTAGATACATGTTTGGATTCTTATTTTCAATAACATTGTAATAAAATATAATATTTTCTTTGTGTTAGAGTTTTATTTAGTTTTTGGTGACATGTATTAATAAGAAAACAAAAAGTTTTAATTTTTTGTGATGTTTTAGTTTTCCAAAAATCAGGGATGTTACATCATGTCATGCATATGCATTCGGTGCAATCTTTATATCAGTCAATTGCCCAGCTGTAATTTGTTTACTCAGCATGTTATCAATCTGTTTTGGAGAGACACCAATAGTGAACTATGGATCCCGATCCATTTCTTTACACTGATAATACAACCAATGCAACCACTATTTTCCTACTGCAATTATTGTGTTCCTCTCATTCATTTCCATCATTGTTCTCTTTCATCTACTGCAAACAAGTACTATTTTCCACAAGGTAAAATAAACACCCATCTAATAAGCCTAGTCTTAGCATCTTTGTTTTCTATAAGGTATTTAATAGCCGCATGATCAATATGAATAGTAACTTTCGAATCGGCGATATAAGGTCTAAACTTATCGCAAACAAAAACTGCAGCCGGGAACTCTTTCTCAGTGGTAGCATAATTCTTTTGAGAAGAATCAAGAGTTTTACTGTCATAATGAATAACGTTCAACTTCTTATCTATTCGTTGTCCAAGAACGACACCTACAGCAAAATCACTAGAATCACACATAATTTCAAAGGGAAAATTCCAATTAGGTGGTTGAACAATATGAGGAGTAATTAAAGCCTTATTTAGATTTTCAAAAGATTCTCTTCAATCATCATCAAAAATAAAAGTTACATATTTTTCGAGAAGATTAGTAAGAGCCTTTGATATTTTAGAGAAATCTTTAATAAACCTCAAAAACAACATGACCAAGAACACTACGAATACCTTTGAAATCCCTGGGACAGGGAATTTTCTCAATTGCTTCAACTTTAGCTCTGTCAACTTCAATACCTCTTTCGGAAATTTTATGTCCAAGAACAATTCCTTCATTTACCATAAAGTGGCATTTCTCCCGGTTAAGAACAACATAAGTCTCCTCACATCTCTGCAAAACTTTATCAAGATTGTGCAAGCAGTTATCAAAAGAAGTTCCATAGACGGAGAAATCGTCCTTTAATACTTCCACAATTTTCCTCACAAAAACCATGAAAAATAGCAGACGTGCATCTTTTAAATGTAACAGGAGGACACAAACCAAAAGGCATACGTCTATAGGCATAAGTTCCATAGGGACACGTAAAAGTTGTTTTCTCTTGATCTTGCTTGTTAACAGCAATTTGAGAAAACCCAGAATAATAATAAAGAGAGCAAAAATGAGTTTATTAGACAACCTATCTAACATTTGATCAATAAAAAGTAAAGTATAATGATCTTTCTAGTAACTTTGTTAACTTTTCTAAAGTCAATGAACATTCTATAACCAACTACTACTCTTTGAGGAATAAGCTCATTATTTTCATTAGGCACAACAGTAATTCCTCCTTTCTTAGGAACACAATGCACATGACTCACCCATCTACTATCAGCAATAGGATAAATAATACTAGCATCAATGAGTTTTAGTACCTCATTTCTTACCACTTCCTTCATCTTAGGAATTAAACGATGTTGGTGTTCAACAAATGGCTTTGCATCAGGTTCTATATTAATAGCATGCTGACATATAGTAGGGGGAACCCCTTTCAAATCATCAAGAGTATATCCAATAGCTCTGCGATGTTTCTTCAATACTTTCAATAACCTTTCCTCTTCCTTACCTGAAAGTTTAGAACTAATAATAACAGGATATGTCTTCTTATCATCAATATAAGCATATTTAAGATCATCGGGTAATGGTTTTTAATCAAAAACGGGATCCTCCTTGGGTGGTAGCCAAGTCTTCCATAGGTAAATTTTGTTTTAACATCGCTGGTTGACGAAAAAGAATCTCGTTTATTTCTTCCATAAAGACCTCACTTTCGTGGTCCTCCGTGTATGGCTGCAAAGCATTGTTAGGAGCAAGAGCAATAGAGGCAATTTGTTCATCTCTAAAATATTCATTAGGCAATTCGGTTTCATAAGGAGCTCTGGCAAATTTAGAAAAAATTTAAACTCATAAGATTTTCCATCAAATTTGGTTAATATTTTCTCCTTCTTAAAATCTATAACAGCACCACAAGTGTTCAATAAAGTTATACCAAAAATGATAGCACAAGTTTTACTAGCATCTGTACCAAGTACTAGAAAATCAGCAGGATATTTAATTTTACCACATAAAACTTCTACATATCTAACAATACCAATTGGAGAGATAGTTTATCTATTAGCAAGCTGAATAACCACATAAATTTCTTAAAGTTCACAAGAACTAATTTAATGCATGATTTCTCCATAAATCTCATAAGTAACAACACTTGAACTTGCATCAATATCACATAAACCATAATAGCAATGATCTCCTGTCCCAACAGAAAGCACATGAACACTAGTTTTTCTAGATCTACTAGTATGTGAAACAATATTAGAAGCATATTCACAAAAGATAATTGATACAGACCAACGTGATCCAAGAGGATCTTGGCCCAATCTTTCATGGCGATCGAAGAACACCAATGTTGGACAGATAAAGAATCAATCCCATGCTCGCAATTGTAGACAGATCAACAAGATCAGCAAACAAAACCAGTATAAACTCGCAAACGGTGACCCATCACGGGAGGATCCTCTCGATAACTTTAATCTCAATTCTTGTCTACCCTAAAATCCTACGTGCCACTCATTTATATAGGAGGCCACAAAGGGCTCGGTTGGACAGGCCCAAATCGAACACGCATAACTAACTCGAACCTAACACACGCGATACAAACTGACCTATTAGAAGACTCGGCCAACCAAACATAATAAGGCACGCTGGACTCAATCAATGTGGACATACTTAGCCAAATGGCATCTAATCGTTGGTCATCCTTTATGCAACACGCAACACTCATAATCACCCAACACTAATCATGTTTGGTCTCACGTCCTGGACCAAACTGCAACATCAACGGTGGTGTTTTGAAATAGAGTTTCACCTCATCTTGCGGAGGGACTGTAAAACCGAAAGCTCCAATTGTCAAAATAGATGGCGATGTCGGCTTAACGGTAGGAGTAGGTATCTCCCCTCAACATCTACCCCGACTTGAAGAGAAATTGTCCTCGGTTTCAGCTTGACACTTGGAACTTTCTCCTTCATAGGAACAACATCCACCTTGATATCCTTGTCAAGCATTGGCTGCAGAACATGACGCTTAACTTTATGCCACAAGGTACATACATTGGAACGTCCATTGTGTGTGGAACACCGATCAAACTTCCATGGTCGGCCTAGCAGCACGTGACATGCATCCATAGGAAACACATCACATACCACCGTGTCCTTATACGTACCTACAGAAAATTTCAGGCGCACCTTACGTGTGACCTTCAGCTTCCCTGAATTACATAACCACTCAATACAATGTGGCTGCGGGTGTTTCCATGTAGGTAATGAAAGCAAATCCACCATCAATAATGAGCCTGCAAGCGGAATCCTTGACTGTGCATTGGGTCTGAAAAATATCCCAGCGGCGTCCTTGTCTTTCTATGCGATCTTCCGGTACACGCTGCACTATCAAATTTTTACACTTTGCAGCAAGTTCATACCCATCCACATTCACTTATTCAGTTTTCTCAACCTCCTCACTAGACGACCCCGCTGATTTCTCCCCATCACTAGCAGAAACATAGCCATCTTGTGTAAGCATCACCCTTTTTGCATTAGGGCAATCACGCCTCATGTGTTCAATCGCCTGGTTTAGAGGGTGCATACCCAGTGCATGATGCGCTTCTGTACTCGAGCATCGAGTGATAAATGTGCCTTGTGTTCGCTGTTTTCGCAGAAGAATGTGGCTCAGTCGCTTGGCTCTCCCGAAAGATCAGGGCCAATTAACTGCATCTAGGGCAAAAACGGTTCTGGCCTACACAAATTCGAGACCTCCGACTCGAATCTCGCGAGGTGATTGTTGTGACTGGGCCGTGGAGGTCTTACCGAGTCGAACTTAACCTAAAGGGGTACCCGGCGCGTCCGTTATGATTTTTCTTTGTCTTGTTGACACGGAAAATTTACCGGAGGACGCAGCTTGAGTGTGATTCCAGGACCACAAGAGAGATCATTGGGTCTTACGTTTGTACTCGAAGAATACGGCATCCGGATGTGTCTAGTCGGCCGAACGATCCAAGATAAGGATGTGTAAATACATCGTGTGGCAGAGTTGCGGGAGCCGCACACTCGCGATTTTACCTTAATCATGTTTTTACGATTCTTTGGGTGAAGAGATATTCCTTCTTTTTTATCTTGTGCGAAAGAGATTACGCGTTATGAAGTTTATACGAAAGAAATTTCGTATTGACGTGCCCATATGAAAGAGATTTCGTGTCGGAGTGCTTATGCGAAAGAAGTTTCGCGTCTTTGATGTGCCCATACAAAAGAGATTTCGTTCCAGGGTGCTTATGCGAAAGAAATTTCGCGTCTTGATATGCCCATACGAAAGAATTTTCGTGTCTGGGTGCCTATGCGAAAGAAATATCGCGTCTTTGATGTGCTTATACGAAAGAGATTTTGTGTCAAGGTGCCTATGCGAAAGAAATTTCGCGTATTTGATGTGCCCATACGAAAGAGATTTCGTGTTAGGGTGCTTGTGCGAAATAAATGTCGCGTATTGAGGTACGCAGTGACGTCATTGCACACTTGTTCGCTCTGACTCCTCCCGATGGGACGTGACGAAGCAGAGTAGAGCACGCGGGCCCACCTTGTCAGCTTTTCTACCGGAAACGATCGGTCGTGTCCTGTTTTTCCGCTGGCCGCGCACTGTAAATGCGCACGATCTTTTCATAAAAAAATCATGTTGGCGTAACTGTCCCCCGCCGCTTCGTTTCCGCTTCACGCGTTGCAGCCGTGATGGATGTCACGTCGTTAGATCTACGGCTTGGATCAGTCTGGTTTGGGTATAAGTATTGAGCTTTAGGGGAGGGGTAAATTTCCCTGCACTTAATCACTTTCTTCTTCCTCGCGCACGCCTCCTTCTCTGCAAGCACCAAGCATTCTCCAGTGGTAGGAGCGAAGAAACGTGGCGTTGCCGCGGCGTCCTCCAAAGATGTGGTGAGTGCTTCTGCGGCGCCTCCAGTGAAGAGTACGCGCGACTGGCGCGCCGCGAACACCACCAAGAAGAGCCTCACCGAGATGTAGCGGGAGGGATTACTTCTGCCGGAAGCTTCCAGGCATGTGCGCATGTCCAAGAAGGAGGAGACCCCCAATCCTCTCGCCACCGAGCGTGTCATCTTCTCGGAGCATGTCTCCCAAGGTCTGTCTCTTCCCCTCCACCTGTTCCTTGTCGGGATGATGTATGTCTACGGCATACAGCTGCACGACCTCCCTCCAAACGTGATTCAGCACATATCGTGCTTTGTGAGTGCTTCCTGGGGATCCGCCCACATAGGGGGCTTTGGAAAGCCATCTTCAAAGTGCGGATCTTTCGGGAGAAGGCGTAGCCAGGCGAGAAGGTGGGGGAGCCACTGCGTACTGGAGGCTTTGGGATCCAGGCGAGCAAAGATATCCCCTACATGGAGATGTATTTTGTCGACTCGATGCAGGGGTGGCGCCGAAAATGGTTCTACGTCGTCGATGACAGCACGGGTGGAGCCTCCCGAAGTCCAACCATTCGCCACTCTGAAGCGACGGAACTCCTGGCTGTACTCGCTTACCGCGGAAGAAGGTAAATTGTCGCCCCTCTAATCGTGAAGGTGGCAAGCTTTAGGAACAAGGAGTTGGGGACCCCGCTTAATTGGGATACACCTATCGGGTGTGTTCCTGTGTCGAAGGATCCAACCCCTTCAAGAGAGGCAAACCGTCATGTGGGAGTACACTGGCGCCAAGGAACTGAGATGCGTATGCGATGACATCCTTTTGAACACCGAATTCGACAAGAAAATCGCGTCCATCACCAAGTTGAAGGAGGGAGAGGTCTGCTCGGTGTGCCCTCTCAACCCATTCGAGGTGGGGAACCCTCCGACTGAGGCGAGTTTCCCAATTTTCCCCTTTGCTTTTGTTCTTCCACGCCTGGATTTCTTTCGAGTGATATGTTTATTCTTTCTTCTTCTTCCGTAGAATCAGGATGTGGCAACATGCTACCCGCCAGTTTCTGCAGACGATGTGTAAGATCTTTCGGCAAGCAACATTGAAGCTCCCCATGAAACCATCGTCGCGGATGCTGACTCGAGCTCCGAATGTGACGATGTTGACGAAGAGGAGGAGTACGTAGTGAACAACTCCACCATCGCAAGCGCCGCAGGTAGGAGGAGGACGAAGTCACTTCGAAGGACAGCTCCTTGGGTGATGAGTCCGTCAAGGAGGTTGAGCCCCTTCGGGTGGCTCCTCTCAACGTGCTTCCTCCTAGGGGTCGTCATTCGAAGGTATCCACCGCCTGGAACCCGGATGTTCTTGACAATGACGACGAGGATGAGTAAGTCCTGTGCACTCTGTTTTTAATTGTGAATCTTCTTCCCTTTCCTTCCGTTTTAGCTCCTTATCTGATTTTACTTTTTGCAGCAGTCTTGCGACCATCAGCGCGGGCCAGTTCACTTCTTCGATTCCTTCTGTGAAGAGGAAGGAGGCCGCCGCAGATCTCGCCCCAGCCGCTGATATTATCCAAAGATCTCCGAGCCCATCAAGAACAACCGAAGCCCCGGAGTACGGGATTCCAAGCTTTTGCGGGTGGAGCGCCTGTGGATGCTAGAGCGTCAGCGAGCCGGGAAGTCTTGGGTAGTTCGGCAAACCCTCTGTCTACCGCCCAGAGCAAGGTAAGCCCGTTTATTTTCTTACGTCTTGCTTAACTTGTTCTCAATTTTATCGGGTGCATGGCAGTGCTTCCGATGGGAGTAGCCCCCGAGTCTATGATCAATTGCTCGCGGTTGGCCATGGACTCAAGTCGAAGTTTTCCTTTTCTCGTTTGTATGTTGACCTTTTTTTTCATCGGGGGCACGGAAGTGCTCCCGACGGGAGTAGCCCCCGAGGCTATACTTGATTGTGTACAGTCGTGTATAGGCTCAAGTGATACCTCTGTGGTTTTCTTGACCTGAGGTTTTTGCAGGCTCTTCTCGACTCTCTCGCAGCTTTCGGGCGCCGAGTTCTTTCGGCTGAGGCAGACTACGTTTCTCTTCGGGTGGATCGTGATCAGCTCATTCAGGATAGACGCTCTCTTCAAGGTAGGCTAATGCGCACCTTTTGTCTTTACTGTTTCTTCCTGGTTGTAATTGTTGTTCCAATCGCGTCTTTTACATTGCATACGAAGTTAACCACTTGAAGGATGAAAAGAAAGAAGTTGTCTCTCGGGTGAAAACCCTTGAGACGGAGCTGGAGTCCACCTGAAAGGAGTTGGAGTCCATACGCAAGCGCTCAGCTGACCTTGAGGGGAGTCTCGCGGAAGCTCGGGGAGCTCTGAAGCAGCTTGAGGAGGCGGGTGCGAAGCATGACAATGATCTTGTCGGCGTCATCCGCCCTTTGGCTCAGAAGCTCGCTGGTAGGCTGTGTTTTTATCTTCCTTCGATTGAGCCTGTCTTTCTCCATTTTCTGATAATTGTTCTGTCTTTGTCTCAGATGCCCTTGGAGTTGGGTTGGAGCTACCTGGACATCAGCGACTCGATGCCCTCACCGACTCGTGTACTCAGCTTCAGGAGCACGCGAATAGGATCTGCTCCCTCGTTGGTGACGCTACCCGAGTGTTGACGCTGTTCCATGAGCGCCTGCTTGTGGAAGTGGCGGTTCCGCCTACTCTGGGTGGTCTCCTGCAGGTTTTCCTGGGCGATGAAGATGTCCTCCACGAGTACTCTCTCGCGCAGACCGAGTGCGGGGACAAGACGACTATCCAATTTGCCTTGGCGCATGGTGTCTCGGGTGACCTGGAGAAGGTGTACTCGGAGGTTCCGCGTGACTCCGTGGGCAAAAAGGTAGCACTCCGTCCTTTTGGCGACCACGCTGAAGGGTTCGCGAAGATGCTTTCTAGGGTGATCTCCCGTGCTAGTCGTAAGGGACAGCCTGCTGCGAGTGGAACTACCTCTGTAGTTCCGTAGGATAGTTCTTGTTTCCATGTGCCCTTTATGTAATGAACCTTGAGATGTATTCCCGTACTTTATTTTTCCTAATCAAAATGTTTTTCGAAAGTGTCAGCGTTTTATGTATGCGCCTTACTTTGTGTTCTCCCGATGGGAGTAGCCCCCGAGCACCCGAGGTTTGGGTGGTATATTCTCGAGTGGGGTATTGTACTATCTCTGAATCTTCTTTGTTCTTTTCCAGGTAGTGGATTCCAGCGTAGGTTCGTCGAGTGGAGCTGCTTCGCTGGTTAATTCATTGGTTGTAGCTGCCAGTATATTTGCGTCACTCCGTGACCGTGTCGCGGATGGCGATCGTAAGCTGAAGGCTCTGCGAGGCGTGGCTCATGTTTCCAAGTCGAAGCAGAAACTTGCTGCGGAGCGCGAGCAATTTGTAATGGAGGAGTTGTCGAGTGTTGCGAAGGGCATGCTCTGTAAGTTTCGTGAGCCCCTGAGTACTTTTCGCTGATTCCTGCTTTGTTTTGACGTTCTTGCTACCCTTGCAGTTGTTGAGCATGATAGGTTCCGCGAGGGACATTGGGTGGACAATCACATTGTTCATGAGGCGAGCAGCTCTACGCCTCATGCGAGTGATTGCTGGTCCGACCGCAGGCGAGGTTTTATCTTGGCTATCCTGAAGTATCGGGCTAGTCAGACGGAACTTTTTGTTGAATCCTGTCTGGCTGCCCTCTCTTCCGTCCATCGGGATTTTTGTCCCTTCGGCATTTTTTCGGATAGCTTGAGTGGCTTGTTGAGGATGTTTCGTCGAGTGGGCGACGTCCAGGAATGCGTGCGTCAACAACTCATTTGCGGTGCTCGGGTGGCGCTTGCTTTTGTTCGCATGTGGCATCCTTAAGTCAACTTCAATCCTGTGGCGCAACTCCCTGACGTCCAGGGGCCATGTATAGACTTTGTCCCTCATGATGAGGTTGTGCGATTTGTCGCGGAGCGAATCATTTGACTAAAGGCTGCGGAGACTGAGCGACTGCTTCAAGAAGCGGCTGCTTGTTAATAATTGTATTTTGTAAGATGTAAATATCTTGTATTTTTGTTGTAAGTTGTTTGAAGGTGTACACCTTGTGACCCTGTGTATTTTACTCGATCCGTTTAGGGTGTTTATAAGGTGTGTATCTTGTTTTACCCTGTATGATTTTTATCGAGTATAAGTGCTCGAAGAAGTTTTGATGCTAGTTAGGCGTAGCCCTCGTGCGTTGGTGGTGTTTACATGTCGTGTTTAGCATGTAAAGAGGAGAAAAAATACGATAGTATTTGTAGCTATGGTTGAGAAACCATGTTTTTATTGCTATGGCTGAGGAGCCATGTGTTTTCTCGAGCTACAAAGTGGCTGGTACAACCTTATTTCTCGCGAGCAGAAGATTAAATCCTAGGGGTAGAACTTGCGGAGGTGCGCGTTCCACGGGTTGGAGTAGATACTGCCAGTCTTCAGGTTCTTCAAGCGATAGGTGCATCCTGGCGTGACTTCGTGTATCATGAAAGGTCCTTCCCATGGTGGCTCGAGCTTGTGTCCCTCCTTTTGCTTGAGCCGTAGTACTAGGTCTCCTACTACGAAGGATCTGTGGCGTATGCGGCGACTGTGGTAACTGCGCAACGATTGCTGGTAGACTGCGGATCTTGCGAGTGAAATGTCTATGATCTTGTCCAGTGCGTCCATGTCCTCTGCGAGTGCCTTGTTTGAGGTTTCTTCGTTGTATGCGACGACTCGTGGGGCACTAAATTTGACATCTTCGGGTAGCACGGCTTTAGCTCCGTATACCATGAAGAATGGTGTGTAGTTTGTCGACCAATTTGGTGTTGTTCGCAAGCTGCATAACACCGATGGTAGTTCTTCGGCCCAGTGCCCTGCTGCTAGGTGTAGCCGAGTGAGTAGCCGCTTCTTTAGTCCAGCCAAAACTAGTCCGTTGGATCATTCGACCTGACCATTAGTTTGCGGGTGAGATACCAAGGCGAAACTGAGAGTTATACCCTTTTTCTCGTAGAAGTCCTGAGTTTCTTTGGCTGTGAAGTTGCTCCCATTATATGTGATGATGTTGTGCGGGACACCAAACCTGCACACAATAGAGTCGAGGAATCTCATGGCGCACTCGGTGTGCTGTGAGGTGATTGGCATAGCTTCTATCCACTTCGTGAACTTGTCGACTACTACTAGCAGGTGGGTGTACCCTCCGTGTGTTGACTTGCGCAGCGGTCCCACCATATCTAGCCCCCATTGAGCGAAGGGACAGGCGATAGGGATCATGTGGAGTTCTGTGGCAGGGGCGTGTGGCTTGGGCGCAAACTTTTGGCAAGCTTTTCATCTGTCGACTAGATCTTTGGCATCTCTGACTGCCGTGAGCCAGTAGAATCCTGCCCTGAAAGCTTTTCCCACGATCACTCTCCAACTTGCGTGGTGCCCGCAGTCTCCCTGGTATATATCACAGAGCAGTTCCTTGACATTCTCGGGTGCGATGCACCTTTGGATTACTCCTGATATGCTTTGCTTGTATAGTTCTCTGTTGATCACCCGAAAGGATTTGCTGCGTCGTACTATCTGTCTGGCCTCGCAAATGTCTACCGGGAGCTGTTTATTGGACAAGTAGTCGAGTTATTTCTGCGTCCAGACTGGCTCGACCAGAAAAACTTGCCTTGAGATGCTGTGGATGAGCTCGATGAGGGAAATTTGCGGGCTGGTATCCGTTTCCGCTATTGCGGGTGTTCCTGCTGGTTTTTTGACCTTGACTGATGGTTTGATTATTCTCTCGAAGTATAATCCTGGTGGGATAGGGGCGTTTGTTGACCCTATGTTCGCCAATTTGTCTGCTTCCTCATTGCTCGATCGCGCAATGTGTTTGCGCCCATTTGTATTTGTATCTTGTGATGACTGGCTATGCCGGTATCTTGTGAGTATGGGTTATCCACTTGCACCCAAGCTTGACTGATGAAGGAGTGTGACGCTATCGCAGATAAGATGGTCCCTATCGTGACATGTACAACCTACTCGAAGGAAGTTTCAAAGGGTGCAAGTGGATAACCCATACTCACAAGATACCGGCATAGCCAGTCATCACAAGATACAAATACTTTGGGATCAACGGAAAGGAAGGGATTATTGCAAATAAGCGGCAGCGGGCTGCACTAACCAACTACAGAGACTCACTACAACATCCGACTAAAAGAGGGGGATAAGACAGCGTATCGTAACCAACTATAACTACTCACCAAACAAACCCATCCAATGTTACCCCCTACTAAGGAAGCAACCCAAGGATAACTCACACTGTTCGATTAAGGATGGATCAAGTTATTGTGTCAATAAGACTATTACTAGTCAAGTATCATTAGTTAGGTGTAAGTTGTTCTGAGTACTTGTTAGCCAGTACTTTCACCAAGTTAACAATAACCGCGGAAAACACGGCTTCTCGAGAAGATTTACCCTGCAGGGGTGCACCAATTTAGCCGTACACGTAAGAATAACCCGCCAGATGGAAGGGCCCTTCCACCAAGCGGGGCACTCAACACAACTCAACTCTTCTTCGCATCAAGCCCAAAGAACCCCGTGCAGTGAGCGCACGGCTAATCAAGCCCCACGAAGAAAAGGGGACCCTCATAGCACTCTAAGAACGTGTCTCCCTAAATGCCGACTACAAAAGTTCCACCCTGGCCTGGGTTCGCAAGATCATGCATGCGGCAAATGGAAAACCCGAACTAAATGAGGCGATTTGGACGATATGCGAATCGAATCAAATTGAGGGGGGCGCCCATACTCGCTTCCCACATGCGGTTAGTGCGCTCATCATGGATCAGTAGACAAGACCCTTTTCCTAATTAGGGTCGACACTAGCAGGCTTCAAAACCACGCCGGGCCTCCTGCCGGTGCCTTATCATCAAATTATTATTACCCAAAACATTAACATGTTGTTGATTGAATTGAAACCCAACTATCGACTAAACAGGTGATATGAAAGGAACAACAAGACTTGAGCGCAAACAACACTAAGCATGCAACTGCGACACGAGGGCCAACAGGGTAAACAAACAACAGTTAATAGGAAGTGGAAGGAAAAGGCTATATCATGGCTGCAAGGTAAACATATAATAGGATCGAGACACAAGCATCGTATCAACAGGCTAGAATAAGAACAACGGAAAGAATCGGTAACAAGTGATGAAAGGCAGCCATTTGGCAGCAAGTGAGTATACTTGCCTGGAATCCAGCAAGTAGAGGTACATCCGCAGAACTTGTCGTTGCTCACGTCATCTCAACGTCCTATCCGGGAAGAAGCAACGAACCTCGAACAAACACCGGATGCAACAATTACTACTACGGCAAAAGATCCAGCATGATCAAGATATGGATGCATGACAGTTTAATGGATGCATAGAAATAAACTAGTTGACATGATAACATGTTTAAATGGACCCATATGCAATTTGAGTTGCATATGAAAAGCCCATGAATTATGGTTGAAACAATTGTTTTACAACTAACCAACAGGTGAAAGTGGTTTAGTATGATGCATGGATGAGGAAAACAACAAAATAACAACAATAGAACCAATTGGAAATAAGATTTACCCATTTTGAAATTCACTTATTAAGTTTTGGAATTTTGGTTACTTAAAGGTGTTACACAAGCATTTATTGTTATCACCAAGTTAAATTGTTCAAAACAGATAACAAAGTTCATATTTGAGAAGATCACAAAATTTAGGTGGATTACATGTTTCAATTATTGAAAAAGGAATTACAATGATTTAATTATGAATTAAACAAGTTTAAACAAGATTTAATTGAATTTAATTCAAGTGTGAATATTATTTGAATTTTATTTGTTCAAAGCATAAATTCAAATTCATAATTGAAAAGGTTATACTTTTCTAGTTTGAAAACATATTTTATATGTTCAAAAATAATTTAATTTGAGCAAGTTATGAATTTAGCAAATTTAAATGATTTAAACAAGGTTTAAATTATTTAACCACTTTTAATTATTCAAAACAGGAAACAAAGTTTATATTTGAAAAGGTGGTTCAAAATGGCATGGAAAACATATTTTAGTTGTTAGGAAACAATTTTAAATGATTTAGTTAAGCATAGTACCAAATTAAATGCATTAAATAAGAGGTGAAGCAATTATCCAATTTAGATGTTGCAAACCAGAAAACAAAGTTGATATTCAAGTGTGGCATTTAATTTGGGGTGGAAAACATGTTTTGAGTATTTTATTTGGAGCAACCATATGGAAGTTATTAATTATGCCATTTAGTTTGTCATTTTTAAGGATTATTAAATAACATTAATTTGAATTGCCCAAAGTGCAGAACAAAGGTGTTAAACAGAAAGTACATTGAATTTTGACTGAAAAACATATTTTACATTTTCAATTTGGAGTTGTTTTGCAATTTTTATGTGTGTTTGAAGTTCAGGGACTTATTTGTGATTTACAGGGACCTAAAAAGAAAGAAAAGGAATGCAGATGGGCCCCTGGGGCGTTTTTCACCCTGGGCACCCTAGCCTGGGCCTCTGCAGTGCGGGCCCGTGACTCCGTGGCGGCCACGTGGGCGTGTGTGCGCAGCTAGGTGGCAGCAGGGCCAATGACCAGTGGGCCCTGCCCCTGCGCGCGTGGCAGAGAAAAAAGGTGGGGTTAATTCCCCTTGGTGGGAATCGAACCCGCGGGCGAGTCTCTCCGCGGAAGGAACCAAACCAGTGGGGTGAGCTGCGGGTTGTGATAGAAGCAGCGCTTAGCTGAATAAGAGGTGTACATCGCGTGTTAACTGAACTTTCAGACGAACAAGCTGCAGGCTTTCTCCTTCCGTTCGCGACAGAGCAGAAAATAAAAGAAGGGATCCTTGCGTCATGAGGGGATCGATCCCAGGTGTTCACAGCCTGCGCGCGCGAGGGCTACCACTACGCTGATGCGAGATCTCTGATGCATCTCGAGCAAAAACGAACACGTACTGCTGCTGCGCGAGATGAGGTTTCTGACGAACATGCACAAAACGGACGACGACAGAGGATGGAATCAGCGAGATCGGGCGGTACCTGGCCAGGGTTTCTTTGGCAAACTTGTCGAGGACGAGGTGGTGGTTCCATTCCCCGAAACAGAGGAACCTCGAGGTGGCCGTGGCGTCACCGCGATGAGGAGGCAGTGGGGGTGGTGCACTGCTTGGTCACAGAGGACAGAAGAAATCGGGGGGGGAAGAAAAGAGAGATGGCGGCGCTAGGGCGAGAGGATAGGGGGCTAGGGCTAGGGCAAGCAGAGGGGTAGGCTAGGTTTTATGGGGAGCTTGTGCTTGTACGGAGCAGCATCGGAGGGGGGGAGATGATCTTACGGTGAGGAGGGGGTTCGTACTGCTGACGACAGCTCGAGGAGGAAGAAAACGACTGAAAGGGTACCGGGCTTAAGTGGTGGGCTGGCTAGGGTGAGATGGGCTGAGGGGAAAGGGAAAAAAATGGATGTGGGCTGGCATGTCTCTCTCAGCTCACCCCTCTCTCTTTTTTTGTTATTTACCTTTCTCTTTTTTTTTGTAAAAGATGAAAGAGATAGAGAGATAAATAGGAGGGTTTGGGGTTCTAATTTTATAAATAAATTTTATTATTTGGCAAACAGCAATTCAAAGCAATGTTACCATCATTTCCAAAAAAATTGAGATGTTAATTTAATTTTTAAATTGTTAGTTGAATTTTCAAATAGGGTTTCACTTGGGATTTTGAAATAAGCAATTTTTATTCAATAAATTCAAGCAATTATGAAACATTATTGAATTTAATTTGTTTGCAAGATTTTAATTTTTAAACCCATATTTGAAATATGCCAAGTAGGATTGATTTGATTTGAATTTGAATTTGTCATTAGTGTGTTGATAAAAAGGAATTTTTATTAGCAAGCAATTTAAATGAATTCAACCTCAAAACTATTGGAAACAATTGAGTTGTTTTAGTTTGCAATTTTTAAATTGGAAATTTGGACAATGTTTGAAAGTTTAATTTGGTTTGGATTTTTGAGTTGTTTTGAAAAACAGAGTGCAATGCTTATGATGCATGTGATGCAAGCAAAACAAAACAAACAACTTCCTACTTAGGGTAACACCCCAGGTGTTACAGACGACACCACTAACAAGGGATTGCGCCCTCGCAATCCACCTGCTAACCCGGGAGGGGAAAGAAGTTTGACTATCGATTCTTCATGCTTCCAGCTGATCTCCTCGACACCACTAACAAGGGATTCTTGCTCGGAGTGATGACGATGTTCTTCCACCAGGAATCTTCCGATGATCGAACCTATTAGGTTAAAGGCTCAGAAAACGTCCACCCACGTAGGATCCTAACACTTTGAAAGATAGACCAGGGGGGAAGACTCCAAAACAAATAAGATGGGAGGGGAAATAGAATAGGGGTAAGGAGAAAACAAGAATCCTATTGAGATGTTTTTCCAAAATAGTTTAGCAGAAATAGTTTTTGACACTCTAGAAACGACGACCGTTAGCGAGGTTATCCTACAGGCTTTGCGGACCCGTTGCTTCGATAACCATTCGTATCGAAACAATCTCGGGAATCGGAACCAAGGCTCTGATACCAATTTGTGACGCCCCGAGATCGGGCACTATGCAGATTTCAGCATTCCCGCCAAAATCCACATAATAACCGATTCCAGGTTGCCACTTGTGATAACAGTACAACAGTTCACGAATAATCCACAACAACAACAGAAAAGATATATACAAGATGACTCAAACGAGTCAGGGATACAACTGATACAATACAAAGATCCAAATAACAGCGGAAGAAACGACATAGCGTCCGGCTACGGACAAGATACAAATTGGACCAAGAGTCCTAAAGATAACCGGGAGCGTCCAATCCCTGCCCAGGCCAAGCAGGAGGGATTCCCAAGCTAACGTCGTCAGACTTCAAACCTGTTGACTGCAATGTTGAATATGCAGCCACGAAAAGATTCGTGGGTCAGTACGGTTAAGTACTGGCAAGTGGATAACCCATACTCACAAGATACCGGCATAGCCAGTCATCACAAGATACAAATACTTTGGGATCAACGGAAAGGAAGGGATTATTGCAAATAAGCGGCAGCGGGCTGCACTAACCAACTACAGAGACTCACTACAACATCCGACTAAAAGAGGGGGATAAGACAGCGTATCGTAACCAACTATAACTACTCACCAAACAAACCCATCCAATGTTACCCCCTACTAAGGAAGCAACCCAAGGATAACTCACACTGTTGGATTAAGGATGGATCAATTTATTGTGTCAATAAGACTATTACTAGTCAAGTATCATTAGTTAGGTGTAAGTTGTTCTGAGTACTTGTTAGCCAGTACTTTCACCAAGTTAACAATAACCGCGGAAAACACGGCTTCTCGAGAAGATTTACCCTGCAGGGGTGCACCAATTTAGCCGTACACGTAAGAATAACCCGCCAGATGGAAGGGCCCTTCCACCAAGCAGGGCACTCAACACAACTCAACTCTTCTTCGCATCAAGCCCAAAGAACCCCGTGCAGTGAGCGCACGGCTAATCAAGCCCCACGAAGAAAAGGGGACCCTCATAGCACTCTAAGAACGTGTCTCCCTAAATGCCGACTACAAAAGTTCCACCCTGGCCTGGGTTCGCAAGATCATGCATGCGACAAATGGAAAACCCGAACTAAATGAGGCGATTTGGACGATATGCGAATCGAATCAAATTGAGGGGGGCGCCCATACTCGCTTCCCACATGCGGTTAGTGCGCTCATCATGGATCAGTAGACAAGACCCTTTTCCTAATTAGGGTCGACACTAGCAGGCTTCAAAACCACGCCGGGCCTCCTGCCGGTGCCTTATCATCAAATTATTATTACCCAAAACATTAACATGTTGTTGATTGAATTGAAACCCAACTATCGACTAAACAGGTGATATGAAAGGAACAACAAGACTTGAGCGCAAACAACACTAAGCATGCAACTGCGACACGAGGGCCAACAGGGTAAACAAACAACAGTTAATAGGAAGTGGAAGGAAAAGGCTATATCATGGCTGCAAGGTAAACATATAATAGGATCGAGACACAAGCATCGTATCAACAGGCTAGAATAAGAACAACGGAAAGAATCGGTAACAAGTGATGAAAGGCAGCCATTTGGCAGCAAGTGAGTATACTTGCCTGGAATCCAGCAAGTAGAGGTACATCCGCAGAACTTGTCGTTGCTCACGTCATCTCAACGTCCTATCCGGGAAGAAGCAACGAACCTCGAACAAACACCGGATGCAACAATTACTACTACGGCAAAAGATCCAGCATGATCAAGATATGGATGCATGACAGTTTAATGGATGCATAGAAATAAACTAGTTGACATGATAACATGTTTAAATGGACCCATATGCAATTTGAGTTGCATATGAAAAGCCCATGAATTATGGTTGAAACAATTGTTTTACAACTAACCAACAGGTGAAAGTGGTTTAGTACGATGCATGGATGAGGAAAACAACAAAATAACAACAATAGAACCAATTGGAAATAAGGTTTACCCATTTTGAAATTCACTTATTAAGTTTTGGAATTTTGGTTACCTAAAGGTGTTACACAAGCATTTGTTGTTATCACCAAGTTAAATTGTTCAAAACAGATAACAAAGTTCATATTTGAGAAGATCACAAAATTTAGGTGGATTACATTTTTCAATTATTGAAAAAGGAATTACAATGATTTAATTATGAATTAAACAAGTTTAAACAAGATTTAATTGAATTTAATTCAAGTGTGAATATTATTTGAATTTTATTTGTTCAAAACATAAATTCAAATTCATAATTGAAAAGGTTATACTTTTCTAGTTTGAAAACATATTTTATATGTTCAAAAATAATTTAATTTGAGCAAGTTATGAATTTAGCAAATTTAAATGATTTAAACAAGGTTTAAATTATTTAACCACTTTTAATTATTCAAAACAGGAAACAAAGTTTATATTTGAAAAGGTGGTTCAAAATGGCATGGAAAACATATTTTAGTTGTTAGGAAACAATTTTAAATGATTTAGGTAAGCATAGTACCAAATTAAATGCATTAAATAAGAGGTGAAGCAATTATCCAATTTAGATGTTGCAAACCAGAAAACAAAGTTGATATTCAAGTGTGGCATTTAATTTGGGGTGGAAAACATGTTTTGAGTATTTTATTTGGAGCAACCATATGGAAGTTATTAATTATGCCATTTAGTTTGTCATTTTTAAGGATTATTGAATAACATTAATTTGAATTGCCCAAAGTGCAGAACAAAGGTGTTAAATAGAAAGTACATTGAATTTTGACTGAAAAACATATTTTACATTTTCAATTTGGAGTTGTTTTGCAATTTTTATGTGTGTTTGAAGTTCAGGGACTTATTTGTGATTTACAGGGACCTAAAAAGAGAGAAAAGGAATGCAGATGGGCCCCTGGGCGTTTTTCACCCAGGGCACCCTAGCCTGGGCCTCTGCAGTGCGGGCCCGTGCCTCCGTGGCGGCCACGTGGGCGTGTGTGCGCAGCTAGGTGGCAGCAGGGCTAATGACCAGTGGGCCCTGCCCCTGCGCGCGTGGCAGAGAAAAAAGGTGGGGTTAATTCCCCTTGGTGGGAATCGAACCCGCGGGCGAGTCTCTCCGCGGAAGGAACCAAACCAGTGGGGTGAGCTGCGGGTTGTGATAGAAGCAGCGCTTAGCTGAATAAGAGGTGGACATCGCGTGTTAACTGAACTTTCAGACGAACAAGCTGCAGGCTTTCTCCTTCCGTTCGCGACAGAGCAGAAAATAAAAGAAGGGATCCTTGCGTCGTGAGGGGATCGATCCCAGGTGTTCACAGCCTGCGCGCGCGAGGGCTACCACTACGCTGCTGCGAGATCGCTGATGCATCTCGAGCAAAAACGAACACGTACTGCTGCTGCGCGAGATGAGGTTTCTGACGAACATGCACAAAACGGACGACGATAGAGGATGGAATCAGCAAGATCGGGCGGTACCTGGCCAGGGTTTCTTCGGCAAACTTGTCGAGTACGAGGTGGTGGTTCCATTCCCCGAAACAGAGGAACCTCGAGGTGGCCGTGGCGTCACCGCGATGAGGAGGCAGTGGGGGTGGTGCACTGGTTGGTCACAGAGGACAGAAGAAATCGGGGGGGGGGGGGGAAGAAAAGAGAGATGGCGGCGCTAGGGCGAGAGGATAGGGGGCTAGGGCTAGGGCAAGCAGAGGGGTAGGCTAGGTTTTATGGGGAGCTTGTGCTTGTACGGAGCAGCATCGGAGGGGGGAGATGATCTTACGGTGAGGAGGGGGTTCGTACTGCTGACGACAGCTCGAGGAGGAAGAAAACGACTGAAAGGGTACCGGGCTTAAGTGGTGGGCTGGCTAGGGTGAGATGGGCTCAGGGGAAAGGAAAAAAAATGGCTGTGGGCTGGCATGTCTCTATCAGCTCACCCCTCTCTCTTTTTTTGTTATTTACCTTTCTCTTTTTTTTTGTGTAAAACATGAAAGAGATAGAGAGATAAATAGGAGGGTTTGGGGTTCTAATTTTATAAATAAATTTTATTATTTGGCAAACAGCAATTCAAAGCAATGTTACTATCATTTCCAAAAAATTTGAGATGTTAATTTAATTTTTAAATTGTTAGTTGAATTTTCAAATAGGGTTTCACTTGGGATTTTGAAATAAGCAATTTTTATTCAATAAATTCAAGCAATTATGAGACATTATTGAATTTAATTTGTTTGCAAGATTTTAATTTTTAAACCCATATTTGAAATATGCCAAGTAGGATTGATTTGATTTGAATTTGAATTTGTCATTAGTGTGTTGATAAAAAGGAATTTTTATTAGCAAGCAATTTAAATGAATTAAACCTCAAAACTATTGGAAACAATTGAGTTGTTTTAGTTTGCAATTTTTAAATTGGAAATTTGGACAATGTTTGAAAGTTTTATTTGGTTTGGATTTTTGAGTTGTTTTGAAAAACAGAGTGCAACTTATGATGCATGTGATGCAAGCAAAAGAAAACAAACAACTTCCTACTTAGGGTAACACCCCAGGTGTTACAGCAGCTCCGTCCACTCGCTCAGGAACTCCACGACGACCTGGGATTTTACAGCGTTACACCCTGCGTATATTATGTCCCAGGCACCTAGCTCGATGCTCCACTTTGCGATTCTTCCGGACGCCATGGGGTTGTTCATGATAGTACCGAGTGATGCATCATTTAGCACCGTGACGGTATGCTCCCGGAAGTAGTGCCTGAGCTTGCGGGCTGTAAGGACTACTCCATACGCGAGCTTCTGGTAGTGTGGGTATCGTTGTTTGCACGGCGAAAGCACCTCGCTGATGTAGTATATTGGCCGCTGAATGCCGTACGCTTTTCCGTCCTCTCGCCGCTCGACGACAATTACCGTGCTGACGACTTGGTTTGTTGCGGCCAGGTAAAGATAGAGGGGCTCCTTTTCTTGTGGCGTTGCCAATACGCGCTTGCTCTGCACCACTCTTTTTAGGTCGATGAACGCCTTTTTTGCTTCCGGCGTCCACTCAAACTTATTTGTTTTCTTCAGCAGCTTATAGAAGGGGAGCGCATGTTCGTCTAATCTTGCGATGAATCTGCTCAGAGCGGCGAGTCGCCCTGCGAGTTACTGTATGTCGCGGAGATTTGTTGGTTCCTTCATTGTGAGGATCGCCTGAATTTTCTCTGGATTGGCTTTGATTCCTCGGGCGACACCAGATATCCGAGAAGTTGTCCAGCAGGAACACCAAAGACGCATTTTGTCGGGTTAAGCTTGATCTTGTACGCGTTGAGGGCGTCGAATGTCTCCCTGATGTCCATGAGGAGTGTATCCTCCACTCGAGTTTTTATGACGATATCGTCAACGTACACCTGTACGTTCTTGCCAATGAGCTTGGCGAGGCATTTTTGCATGCAACACTGATATGTTGCGCACGTGTTTTTTAGCCCGAAGGGCATTGGCGTGTAGGAGTATACACCGTGAGGTGTGATGAATGTTGTCTTCTCCTCATCCTCCTGTTTCATCCTGATCTGATTGTAGCCCGAGTAGGAGTCCAGGAAGGAGAGTCGTTGGCAGCTTGCAGTGGAGTCCACGATCTGGTCGATCTGTGGTAATGGGAAGTTATCCTTGGGACAGTGTTTGTTCAACGACGTGTAGTCGATGCACACACGAAGGATGTCAGTGATTTTCTTTGGGACCAGCACCGGGTTTGCTAACCATGTGGATATTTTGATTTCCTTGATGAACTTGGCGGCTAGTAGTCTATTCACCTCTTCTCTGAGTGCCTTCGGTTTTGGCTCGGAAAATCGTCGGGTCGTTTGTTTGACTGGTTTGGCGTCTTCGAATACTTCAAGTGAGTTCTCGGCGAACTCCCTGGGTATCCCTGGCATATCCGAAGGCTGCGAGGCAAAAATCTCCCAGTACTCACGGAGGAGTTCGACGAGCGCGGCTTTCTATGCGGGCGATAGGGTGGTGGACACCATCGCTGTCTTTGCGGATTCTGCCGGGTGCACTTTATGCTTTTGAGTGCCGCTGTTTGGGCTGAACTCGAGTTCCGGGGCGTTCTTCTTTGTGAGTGGCATCATGGAGTGATCCGTCGTTTTTGCCAACTCCTCCAGTTCCTCCTGCATCCCTAAAGATTTCGCGATCTCGTTGAACTCAGTATCACACTTGTCTGACTTTTGGAAGTCGTTGCTTAGGGTGATCGTGCCATATTTCCCTGGAAGTTTGAGCTTCAGGTTGGCGTAGTGGGGTACTGCCATGAATCTTGTGAGCGCTGTTCGGCCGAGAATGGCGTGGTATTGTGATCGCCAGTCGACTACTTCAAAGTCGAGAAATTCTATCCTGTAATTCTTCGGGGTTTGTAGTATCACTTCCAGGTTGATTGTTCCGAGTGGCCGGACGGCCTTCCCTGGTACTATCCCGTGGAAGGATGTTTCCAATTCTGCGAGTCCGTCCAGGTTCTTATTCATCTTGCGGAGTGTGTTCGCGTATATGATGTTGATTTCACTGCCACCGTCCATGAACACCCGAGCGAGGTCGTAGTTGCCTATTTGCGCCTGAATGAAAAGCGCGTCGTGTCCTGGTCGATATACCCGAGGGGGATGATCTTCTTTGGAGAAGGTTATCGACTGGTCTGACATATTCAAGTATTCGGGTGTGGATGGTGGAGCTTGTACTGCCATGTTGACTTGGCGTGTGTTTGTCTTCTGGACTCTTCGGGACGGGCAGACCTTCTCGATGATGCCTAGAAGCCCCTGTGGGTTCGGGTACCCAATTGGTTCCTGGGTTTGCGGCGGGTGGCGTTGGTAGCGCAGCTACTACCGCGTTCTGGTATCCTGGTGGCGGTAGGGGCTGCAGCGGTTGGTATCCTCCTGGGAGTTGAGGGTATAATTGGTTGACTGTGGCTCTATTTTTCTTCGTGTAAGCCTCGTGGATGTCCTGTAACTTTCGGCAGTCCTTGAGGAGATGAGTCGCCTTGGTCTTGTCTGTGTGCTTATCTGTGAATAGATGTAGCGTGCAATAACCGTCAAGGTCTTCCTCGGGAATTTTATCATCTGTCTTTGGCTTTCAGTCGCGGTTTCCACGAGGCCCGCCGTCATGGTTTCTTGTGAACTCTGCTGCCACCAGTTCCTCTCGATCATCATGGTCATAGTGTTTCCTATTCTTCTTTCGACCGTTGCGATCCTCCTCAGGCGCGGGTGAAGATGCTTTCTCGTTGTGCACAGAATCTTCGCCGTTAGCCCATCTGTCGGCTATTGCAATCAGCTCCCCGATAGATTTGGGCGCAGCTCGTCCCAGCTCCTCTCGGAAGGCAGGGCGCCGAGCTCCTTTGGTGAAAGCCTCGACCGCGACCTCCTCTAACATGTTTCCCGACGTATTTTTGAACGTGGTCCACCGCTGAATATACTCGCGAGTAGAGTCACCGCTCTTCTGCTTGCAAGCCCGCAGCTCCTCGATAGATGCGGGTCTTTTGTATGTCGCCTGGAAGTTCTTGCGGAAGTTGTAGGTTAGATCGTCCCATGATCCGTATGTGCTCGCGGTCTTCCTTCGAGCCAGCTGCGCGCAGCGCCTACAAGGTGTAGCTTTAGGTACTGCATGAACGTTGTCTTGTTCCCACGTTGGCATTTTACTGCCGTGAGGTAATCTGATATCCAAGACTTGGGATCCTGCGAACCGTTATATTTCGGGACGTCCGTGGTAAGCTTGAATCTCTTGGGCATTGGTGCCTCTCGGATGTCACGGGTGAAGCACAATGCACCGCAGGCTTCCATGTCGGGAGAGGTGGATAGCGACCGTGCGCAGTTCCTGATTGCTCAGGCCCTGTTGACCTTGTTTTGCGCGATGTCTCCTCGCGGGTCGTATTCAGACCGGTCGCGGTTATCCTCTTTCCGCGGCTCTCTGTTGCGGTGTCACGATCGGCTTCCGTGGTGCCGTGGGCTGCGATCGCTATCTCGCGGGCTATCATAATCGCTACACGGGCTATCGCCGCGGCGCCGGGCTTCTTTCCCTCGGGCGCGACAAGGCCACTCTTTGTCTCCCCTTCTAGGCGATGTGCTCCCGCATCTGCGGGGTGTTTCCTTGTCTACCCGATGGGTTTTTTCAGCTTCCGGCGTTGTCGCGTGCCTACGGCCCTAAGCGGCGATTCTTGCGGCTGCCATGCCTAGCCCCTCTGGACTTGTCGATGCTGTTCCGCGTGGGGATCGTTTTCAGGCGGCTGGTTCGCCTGTAAATATGTGGCGGCTGCCAAGAGTGCTGCGGCGGGGTCGTCGGGTGTACTTTACCCTCGTCATCAACATGCATGAGGGATGTCTCGAGTGTTCTGCTGATTCCGCTGAGGGATTCGCAATCCATGCCAGCGGTCTTTGAGACGTATCTTTTTTTTGCGGGATTGTTTCCTACCGAGTGAGTTCTCGAGAGCGCTGCGCGGCGCACACTCGATGCGTCCGCCGGTTTCTTTCGTTCATACATATTTTTGCGGGCCTCATTGATCAGTCGACCTGCTCGCACCAGGTGGTAGTGGTACGCAATTAGATCATCTCGGGGAGCTCCCTCCTCGACTGTCTGGCCTAAGTGTACAACCGTCTTTGCTTCGAGCCAAGCGAATCGCGTTATTTTGATGCGCTCTCGCTCCTTTCGACTATCCTCAGTTTCCTCGGGTGGTTTAGTTGATTCTGCCATGCAGACCTGGGCCAGATATGGCTCGTGAGTCCTAGACGCGGGTAGGCAACTTTCACCGAATCTAGAGGGTTCCTCAGTCGCGATGTTGTGGAAGTTGCGGATGTTGCGGTGGATAGAGCCACCACTGGGCGCTAGGTTGCGACCAGCGTCGTCAGATGGCGAGTCGAGGATCGTCGGCTCGAGAAAGACTCGGAGTCCGATTCGTCGAGATCGATCTGCTCGGGGAAGCGCAGGATTCCCGCCTTCTTGGCGTGGAAGTGGAAGCTCCCGAATGTCAAGCTGACGCTCTTTTCCAGTCCGCTGAACGTCAGGCACAATTCCGGCGTGTGGGGCGCGCAGATGAGCGACCCGAAACGGATCGGTTCCACTGGAGTCAAAGTTCCGGGGCTCCAGCTGAAGGTTGGCGATGACGAGGCCGAAGATGCCGTAGATCCAGCGCATGCCGTTCCCACAGACGGAGCCAATTGTCGATTTTTCATCTCAACAAGTCACTCGGATGAACCGGTAGGGTTTCGATTAAGAGAATGTATGGACGCTTATGACGATCGTCGGCTAACAGGGGCACGATTTACCCAGGTTCGGGACCCTCGTAGAGTTAAACCCTTACTCCTGCTCTTTCGATCTGTATTATCACTAGATCGGTTACAATGGGGGGTGCTCAAGTCGAGAGTATGATCTCGAGCTTAAGGATGGGGTGGTCAAAGTAGATTGGATCCCCCTCGGTAGTTCTTCTAGACTTTTATATGTGACTAGGTCTCAAACCGTATCCGGAGGGGGTTACAAACCCTAGCTTTAGGTCGGTAGAAGCATTCCTTCTTCACCCCCAAGTCTTTGCGGGTGGGCTTCAGTTGGGCCTTCTAGAACCGCAAGGTGGCACCTCTCTTTGGACTTAGGTCTTGGACCTTGGACCGGGTAGACTCACCCGATAGGTTCAGGATTCATCCCCACATCACATCCCGCGCGCTCAGGACAAAACGACGCCGCATGAGTTATTTCATACCTCTCCATGACGTCTGCCGGTTGGGTATACGAAAAATTTGGCTCCACCAAATCAGTACATAACCGGAGAACTTAATGGCTGCAAGTTGAATTTTCTTCATCTCGGTGTAATGGTGAGTTTCAAAAATATGATTCACTCGCATCTCCCACTCCAAATAATTCTCGGGACATCCCGCGCCGGAAAAATGTGGTATAGAAATTTTAACACGCCCAATACCATCATCCAAGGGAACGCGCGCAGCCTGACCAACACAAACAACAGCCGCAGGACGAGTATCAAAGGTGCGTTGTTGAGGAACATATCCAACATCGTCCTCCAAATCAGCATCAACACCTCCATGTGCCCGTGCCATGAGACGCCGAATACGACCGTTAGCCTGTCCATCTGGTTGTGGTAGCGCATCCTGTAATATAGCAGCGGGACGGGGCTCCACTCACGCACGCAGATTAAGGGTATCCGCCAATGCATCAAGACGAGTATTGAGTGCGGCAAATTTTCTATTTAATCTCTCCTCCAAAGCATTCGTACTGTCCTTGATATGCCCATAAGTTTTGTCAAATCCATCACGGACATTAGGAGCAAAATCATCAGCATAAACAGGAAGAGGAATCTCCTTTTGCTTATGTTCGGCGGCGGCAGCAACAGAATTTTCACCAATTAGAGAGTTGACCATCGCGGACGAAAAATTTCAGCGGCATATTCCAAAGACACGGCTCTCCCGCGACGGGAACAGGCGTATCGCGTGGAAAAGTGAGGTTCACGGACAAACGCATGCAACAGGGAGCATCAAATAGCCCATATAGAACCAGAGACCAGATTAACTATGCTTGTACGATAAATCCCAAAGAAATAGCTATTGGAATATCTCTTGTCTCTTATATGGTGGACTAGTACAACACGTACTCCCACCCAATCTCTCTCTTCCTTTCTTTAATGGAAAACGCTGGAGATCCGCCGGGGGACATCGTCCGGATTCGTGCAACCTCACGTGGTCTGGCCCCAACTCCACCTTATCTGCTCGGGGGGTCAACGACTGCCTATCGCACCACGCGCACAGAACCATATAAGCTCCAAAGAATGGCCGCGCGTCGTGGATCCTCTCCCGCACGGGCTCGCCGGAGATTCGCGCCGCCGCCGTTCCTCTCCCCGCGCGCACGCTGTGGTCGACCGTGCCCATATGCTCGAACTCCACATCCTCACCATCCTCTTCCCAAGGTCCGACGAGATCCGCACGCAGCGTGGACGACCACGGAAACGACGACCGGCGACGGCTGGCGTGAGGGCACGGACGGCGTGGTGCCGTCGACGACCACGGAGACGACAACCGGCGTGAGGCACGAGCGGCGTTGCCGTATTGGACCAGCGTGAGGCATGAGGTCCAATCGAAGCGCCGTCGGCATCCTCTCTCGCACGGGGGGCACCGCCGCCCTTGCTCCTCCTCCGAAGCGGCCGCCGCCCTTGCTCCTCCTCCGGAGTGCCTCGAGTAGATGGCGCCTCCCTCGGGCGGAGGCGCATGAAGGCACGGTGGCCCTGCTACCCGTGGCGTCGTCACTGCTGCCGGGGCGCGGACAGCGGTGCTACCGTCTTTAAGCCATGATGCTCCGAACAGTGGCGGCGGTGCTATCAACGATGAGATGTGGTGCTACCGGAGCGGCAGATTTTTTGCTACATACTCATTTTATTTTTGCTATTTTTTGTCAAATTTTTGCTACGAGAATTCCGGTGATGTCTCCGGCGATGTCAAATTTTTGCTATAATAGAGTAATTATATTGCTACTTTTTCTCTTTTTTGTTGCTACACTACTACAAATCTTTTGCTATGAGTTTTACCGGGGAGATTTCTCCGGCGATGTCTCCGACGATGTCAAATTTTGCTATAATAGAGTAATTATTTTGCTACTTTTATTCTTTTTTGTTGCTACAGTAGTACAAATTTTTTGCTATGAGTTTTACCGAGGAGATTTCTCCGGCGAGATGCTCTGGCGATGTCTCCGACGAAATTAATTTTGCTACAGTAGCACGATTTTTTTGCTACAGTAACTCCGGCGAACTCTCCAGCGAGGTCTCACATTTTCTTTATTTTTTTGCCCGAACCGTTTTTTGCTACATAGGAGCAAAAACGGGTTTTTTTTTTTTGCTACACAGAGCATGTACAGATTTTTAGGCAAAAACTGCCATGTGTCAGCACGGGGATGCGGGGGGTGAAAATTTTTCATCCCCCGTGGAACGCCCAGCATTGTCCCAAAATATGGCTAGACACCATGCACGCGAAGATTTCAATCCGATCTGGTATGCTCTTATTTCATTCCCTTGCTTAGTGCAACTAGTCGATCTCCAAACCACAAACAAGAGAACGTAGCTTTTGCCTTATAGATCGGTACAATTTCCACCAGCAGATTGCAAACTTGAGACGGCGGTGGCAGAGCTTCACGTATCTGGATTCCAAAACCTCCAAATCCAAAAAAAAAACTGGTGTGTAGGCAATGATGCCTCCGGCAGTAAAACAAATCTCCAGTAGATAGATCTCAGCAAAATAAATGTTTTAATAAATCCGACGAATCTAATACCAAGATGATACAGACCAACGTGATCCAAGAGGGTTTTGGCCCAATCTTTCACAGCGATCAAAAAACAATGTTGGACAGATAAAGAATCAATATCACGCTCGCAATTGTAGACAGATCAACAAGACCAGTAAACAAAACCAGTATAAACTCGCAAACGGCGACCCATCACGGGAGAATCCTCTCGATAACTTTATTCTCCCATTTTTGTCTACCCTAAAACCCTAGGAGCCACTCCTTTGTATAGGAGGCCACAAAGGGCTCGGTTGGACATGCCCAAATCGAACACACATAACTGACTCGAAATAACACATGAGATACAAACCGGTCTATTAGAAGACTCGGCCAACCAAACATAATAAGGCACGCAGGACTCAATCAACATGTACATACTTAGACACATGTCATCTATTCGATGGTCATCTTGTATGCAACATGCAACACTCATAATCACCCAACACTAACCATGTTTGGTCTCACGCTGTGGACCAAACTGCAACATCAATAGTGGTGTTCTGAATTAGGGTTTCACCTCATCGTGCGGAGGAACTGTAAAACTGAAAGATCCAATTGTCAAAATAGACGGCGATGTTGGCGTAATGGTAGGATTAGGTATCCTCCCCTCATCAATATTGTGTCCATCTTCTACACTTTCAGTGACAAGATCTTTTAGTATTGCTATTGTAGGTTCAACAGTTATTTGTTCATCCGGTTCTATAGATTTCTTTATACTTTTGTTAACCACGCTAGCTATAATAGAATGTGCATTTACCTTAGCAGGGAAAGGCATTTTCTCAATATAAAGTTCAGGCATAGCAGGAATAACAGTATGCACTTCTATATTTCTAGTAGGAACACAATTAACAATATCCTTATAAGGTGCATGATATTTGTTCCATTCCTTTTTGGGAATATCAAGATAAGAAGCAAAAGATTTAAATCGTTTTGCAAAGATTTGAGAGTCAAGGCGATAAACAACACTAACATTACAAAAATCATCCGTTCCCATAAAAGATTTAATGCATTCATAATCATAATTTATAACTGACTTTCTTCCTTTGTTATTCTCCCATCCTTCAGTATTTTTCTGAATACGGTCAAGAAGATCACATTTAGCTTCTCCTTTCATACGTGTAAATGATCTAGAACAAGAAGCATCCAATAAATCCTTATCATGAAGAGAAAGTCTTGCATGAACATTATTAATAACAATAAACTGGGGAGCTCATGAATAGGACATTTGAGCATTAGTAACTTCAATCTCCCCCACAATTGGGAAATACTCTCTCCCTCATGAGGCCAGAAATTATATATTTGATTCCGATCTTTATGAATCTCACTGGGAGGACGGAATTTAGAATAAAAGAGAGGTACAATTTCGTACCATCCAATAGATCGGCCATTCTTCAGCATCTTAAACCATTCCGCCGTTATGCCCTTCAGTGATAAAGAGAATAGTGTCCTCTTGACTTGGTCCATTGAAATACATGACACTTGAACACCTCGCATAATTCATGTATAAAGAGTAAACGATCAGCCGGATGGACAGTTCCCTCTTCAAAATAGCAGTTATCCATAACACGCTCAACAATTTTCATAGGTATTTTAAAAGGATCTAATTGAGCAGACAACGGGTCATCTACTACCCTAGCAGTGGTAGTAGTACTCCCAAATAGGGAATCAAATGGAGATCTCTCCATAATGAAATAAAGCAGCAGACAGAAATAAAAACATCACTCACAGTAAAAGTTGCTCTTACCAATTCCACTTACCAATAGAGCTTCACTTCTCGGCAACGGCGACAGAAAATAGTCTTGATGACCCACAAGTATAGGGGGTGTATCATAGTACTTTCGGTAAATAAGAGTGTGGAACCCAACGAGGAGCAGAAGGTGTTGACAAGCAGTTTGGATAGAGGATTCACTTTAAACACTAACAGACAGGTTTTTGGTGGTTTTTGACATAGAAGATAAATAAAGTGCGATTAAATAAACGAAAATAATAATAATTGCAGCAAGTGGCTCAATCCTTTTTAGAGCAAAGGACAAGCCGGTTGGTTTAATTATGATGACTAAACATTCTCGAGGACACATGAGAATTCGTCAAGTGCTTTTGCGTCATACAGTTGATTAATATTTATTGTTTTGACAGGTGTTGTGTGGGAGAACCTATGGTAATGCACCGTCCTACTTGGACTAATACATACTTGTGATTATACCCCTTTCAAGCATCCGCAACTACAAGAGAGTAACTAAGATAAATGTAACCACAACCTTAAACTCTAGAATCCTACACTCCCTCGTGCATCGGCTTCCTAATGGGGGTTTAGGTTTCTATCACTCCGACAGCCCCACAATCAGTATCCAAATACACAATGCATCCCTCTAGGCTCATAAAGGTGAAGTGTCATGTAGTCGACGTTCACATGACACCACTAGAAGAATAACACCACAACTTAAATATCAAACCATTAGATATTGCTTCAACATAATTCCACTACTAACATCTTGACTTCTCCCATGTCCCGAAGAAGTAAACGAACTACTCACAAGACATCATATCGATCATGAGCAGAGGTCATATAATGATGAATAGCAATCTGGTCATAAAGTGCAAAGACGGATAAATCTCGTAAGCATCAAGTACAAACAAGTAATCCACACCGGGAGAAAGATCTAGTGAAGAACAATGATATAGAACCTTAATTGTTACAGCGGGACGAAGGTGGATGGTGAAGATGATGGTGCTGGTGGTGATGATGATGATGATAATGATCTTGATGATGCCCGGAGCAATGACGGTGACGATGGCGATGATTTCCCCTCTCCGGGGAGAAATTTCCTCGGCATATTTCTCCCTGCCGGAGAGGTTTTCTCTCTCTGTTGTTTCCGCCCCGAGGAGGCGGAGGAATATTTCCTCAATGGTTCTCTAGGTAGTAGGGTTCCCTGGGGATGAAGTACGCTAAAGGGGGCTTCCAATGGTGGGCCGGGGTGGCCACACCACGTGGCGGCGCGACCAAGGGGGGCGCCACCAGGTGGTGTGGGCCTGGTGCCCCCCTCTGGCTCCCCTCCTGTCTAGATTCTTCATATGGAAATATAACAACTCTCCGATGTCCCCCTTCTTCTTATGGTCTTCGGAAATATAGTATCTCGACGGTGCTTTTTCTAGCAGATTTGTGGTCCTGGTGAATTATTCTCCAATAATTGTAAAACGTGCAAAATAGATGAAATAATATAGGAATCATCTCTAAATATGAAATATATCGATGAATAGCTGTAAATTCTGGTATGAAATAGTGATGCAAAATGGACGTATCAAACGACAACTCTGGCCAAAGTCGCTCTGTCGCCCTGCGGTGCCTTCGTCACTAGCGTAGAGGCTCACGCGTCACTTCCACATGGGTTGTCTCTCAATGGGTGGGGGTCCTCCTGAAGAAGAGCGTGGTTGAAGCAGGGCTCCTCTGTGATGGCAAGCAATGATACCGGCAAGGATGGCTAGGGAAAACGAGCCCAGGGCACCCAGCATCTGTGGTGAGCTAGTACGGGCTCCTTTCGTACTACGTGGGCTGGGCCAGCAGCGGATGGCCCAGGATACCCTGGTATCCATGGGCCTGACAGCCACCGTCGTCAACCCTAGTTCAGGAGGGTTCTGAAGCTCTTCCTGGCACCCTGTCGGAGAGGGGAATCATCACCGGATGGCTCTTCATCACCATGACCTCCGGAATGATGCATGAGTAGTTCATCCTTTGACGTCGGGTCCATAGTGAGAGCTTGATGGTTGTCTTGTCCAATTTTGTGTCATCGTGTTTAGATCTTGTGAGCTGCCTAACATGATCAAGATCATCTTATTGTAATGCTACTTGTTGTGTTTGCTGGGATCCGATGAATATTGAATACTATGTCAAGTTGATTTTAGATCTATCATATATGTTATTTGTGATCTTGCATGCTCTCCGTTGCTAGTAGATGCTTGTGACTCCAAGAGGGAGTATTTATGCTAGATAGTGGGTTCATGCCTCTAGTAATCTTGGAGAGTGACAGTAACTTCTAAGATTGTGGATGTGTTGTCTACACTAGGGGTAAAACAACAATGCTTTGTCTAAGAATAATTGTGTTGTTTACATTACGCACTTTACTTAATGCAATAATTTATTGCTTGCAACTTAATACCCAAAGTTTGCTCGGATGACGTCCTGAGGGTGGATTATTAGTCATAGATGTAGTTGGATAACGGTCTATGTATCATGTTGTAATGCCCAAATGAATATCATAGTAGTCATCATGTCATGTATATGCATTATGGTGCATTCTCTATTTGTCAATTTTCCAACTGTAATTTATTCACCCAACATGTTATTTATCTGTTATGGAGAGACAGCACTAGTGAACTGTAGACCCCGATCCATTCTTTTACACTCATAATACAACCCACTACAAACACTTTTATCATTTCATTCACTTCAAACAAACATCATTTTACACACTATACATCTAATTATTTGCTTTCACCAAGACCAGCGAGATTGACAACCTTACTGTTTCGTTGGGGCAAAGTATCTTGGTTGTGTTGTGTGCAAATTCCATGTTGTTGATGAGCCTGGTAGTGCGTCCTGCCAACATCAGCTGTCAACAACCTTCAGAAGTGATTTCTTTCTCCTACTGGTCCGATTAAACCTTGGTTTCTTATGGAGGGAAAAACTTGTTGTTGTACTCATCATACCTTCCTCTTGGGGTCTCCCAACGAACGTGTGTTCACATGCCATCATTGCCCGAGGAGATATTGAGCTAGGTTATGTTTCCACCAAATACCAAGTTGCAGATATATTCACGAAGCCCCTTGATGAAGCAAGATTCACTTGTTTGAGGAATGGCTAAATATCATTGATCCAAGGAGATTGACTTGAGTATCTTGCATACACACCTATAGTTTACTATTTATTTGTTTAGGTGTAGGCATGGATATAGGGGGAGTGTTGTCCTAATTAATTGGGCTATCCATCCCTCGATAATTCCCATAGTAAAAATCATTTATATGTCTATTTTCACTTCGTGAATTGTGAGCTTAAAATGTTGAGAATTGGTCATGCACCTAAGATACATCTTCGCGGTGACATACCATACTCTCTAACATGGTAGCCTAGGCCACCAACCTTTTCTCCTTGAAGAGTTGGTGTTTGTTGGTTCTTTTTGTTTTTGTGTTTTTTTTCCTTTTGTTCTATGGAAACACACCCAAATTTGATTTTAGGCGTGTTTGGATCTTACAAATACGGGTGTTAAGTACCATTCTCACTTTGGAAATCTAACCTAAGACATTCCTATCTTGAAACAGTTCGTTTCAGCACACAAGTCAAAAATTTCACTCAAGAGGGTTCAGGTTTCAGCAGGCCGGATTATTCAGGTAAAAAATAGAATATTCAGGCGGGGTGCGGGGGCAGGGGATTATCCGCCTCAAGCGTGGGCCAGCCCCTGCGGCCAGTACTTTTTAAAGGGAGGCCGGGGTCTAGGGGTAAATCAGATCCCCTCTTTCTACCCTCGACCCAACTCTCCAGAACCGCCGCCCCTGCTGCTCCTCCCCCCACCGGAGGTTTTCTCATCGCTAGAATCTTCGAGGGACCTCCGGAACTTGTTCGCCACTCCTCCGGGCATCTTATGCTTAAAGAAGGACCTCCGATGGATGAGGGTGATACGTTCCAAACGTGTCTATAATTTTTGAGCCCACTAAAGTCAAGAGATCTCCTTCCACTCACACCCAAACTTGTTGATCTTTGGAGGATTGAAGGAGAAGGGCAAGATCTAGATCTTCCCCAAGGCAATTTGAATTTTCCCCTCATTCACTTGAGGGATTTGAGCCTAGGGTTTGCTTGTGGAAAATCTAGGCATCTTGTTACTTACTTGTGTTTCTTGTAACAAATTTGTGGTGATTTTTTAATCCCCAAATTCAGTTGTGGGTGTTGATGTCTACGCACGCTTCTATTCTTGTAGACGGTGTTGGACCTCCAAGTGCAGAGGTTTGTAGAACAGCGACAGATTTCCCTTAAGTGGATCACCCAAAGTTCATTGAACTCAGGGAGGAAGAGGTCAAAGGTATCCCTCTCAAGCAACCCTGCAATTACGATACAAGAATTCTCTTGTGTCCCCAACACACGTAATACAATCGTCAGTTGTATAGGTGCACTAGTTCAGCGAAGCGAGAGTAAAATGCAAGTAATATGGATGATAATAAGTGATAATAGAAATCTAAAATTAAAATGGCAGCAAGCAAACATGTAGAAGAACTAATTGTAAACGGTATTTCAATGCTTGAAAACAAGGCCTAGGGATCATACTTTCAGTAGTGAACACTCTCAACAAAAATAACATAATTTAATGCATAAATATCCTCTCTTCACTATGCTACTCTGAACCAGTCTCCGGTCGAATAACAAACACGAATTCATTGCGTAGGGCTGTAACATCACCCCTCAAAGTCGTATTCCCATGTCTAGTTAACCCCACGCTGTCACTATGAGTGTCCTAGAAGGTACTAGACAAACACCACAATTTCATAGGGTCATCCAACACAAGATATAAATATCATGCTAAACCACACAGTGCACACAATGTCATGTTTACACCGTGATCAAAGTGTCTATGGAGATCTCGTAACAAAACCACTTGAGTAGCATAACAGATGAAGAGTATCATCTACTTATTCAACCAGATTACAAAGCTCATGATCACATAAAGATCACACCATGGGAGAGAGAGATGAAACACAGAGCTACCGGTAGAGACCTCATCCCCGGGGGAGAGCTAATCCCTCCTCATAATAGGAGACAGCAACAACGATGAAGATGGCGGTGGAGTCGATGGAGATGGTTTCGGGGGCACTTCCCCGTCCAGGTAGGGTGCCGGAACAGAGAATTTTGTCCCCTGAAACTTGTCGGCAGCAGCGGCGGAGCTACGGAACTTTTCGTGGAAGGGGCTGATTATTTTAGGGCTTATGCAACGGGGCATATATAGGAGAAACGGTGATGGAGGTGGGCGCAAGAGGGGCCCACACCACACCTAGGCGCTGAAGGGAATATTCCCGAGAGGCAATAATAAAATGGTTATTATCTTATTCCTTGTTTATGATGAATGTTTATTTCTCATGCTAGAATTGTATTAACCGGAAACGTTGATACATGTGTGCTTAATAAACAGACAATGGTTCCTAGTAAAGCCTCTCTTTTAACTAGCTCGTTGATTAATAGATGATCAAGGTTTCCTGATCATGAACATTGGATGTTATTAATAACGGGGTCATGTCATTAGAAGAATGATGTGATGAACATATACCCAAAGAGAATATAGCAATGCGATCAAGTCATTAAGTTTACATTGTTATATCAAACATACGAAGTAACTTATTCCTTAGACCATGAGATCATGTCAATCGATGATACCGGAAGGGTGCTTTGATGGCATCAAACGTCACACCGTAACATGGTGACTATAAAGGTGTCATTAAGTATTCGGAAAGTATTAGTTGAGGATCATGAATCAAGAGTGGGATTTGTCCATCCAAATGACGGAGAGATATACTCTGGGCCCTCTCGGTGATATCACATCGAAACCGCTTGCAAGCACGTGATATGATCACAAGGATGTTATATCACGGGAACGAGAAAAGAGTACTTGTCAGTAACGAGATTGAACAAGGTATGGTTGATACCAATGATCGAATCTCGAACAAGTAAAATATCGCGAGACAAAAGGAATAGTTCACGACGTTGTTGGTTCACACGATCACGAGAGTCATCGTTGAATATATAGGAGTCATCACGGATCTCCTGATCCCGCTGTTGATTATTGATCAGAGAGGAGTCTCGATCATGTCTATCTTATTCGCGAACCGTAGGGTGACATACTTAAGGTTCGATGACGCGTTTGAGAGGATACGGAATATCGAACAATATTTTGGGCAGCACCGAAATTGTTTCGGGGAAAATTGAAATAGTTCAACGGTTTTTTCGTCAAATGGTTGTTAATAGAATTAACAAATGATTCGAGGTGCTATATGCAAAAGTTTGTTAATAGAATTAACAAATGTTGAAATAAAGAAATAAAAATGTTTTATTTATTTATTAAAAGAAAACCTTTGGATTTTCCAAGTGGGAAATAATGGGAAAATGAGTGGAGGTGAGTGGAGTGTCCACTCACATGATGAGGGAAGAGGTGGGGGCACACCCATGGGCTGGCCGCACCCCCCTTGGGCTGCCTCCCCCTCTCCTATAAAAGGAGGGTGAGAGCTCTCCCTCCTTCACACACTTGCCCACTTCATTTTCCCTCCACCCGCTGCTCCATTTCATGGTCTCCGGCTTGGCAAAGCCCTGACCGTGGTATTCTTCTTCACCACCACGCCGTCGTGGTGCTGGAGTTCCGAGGGATCCTCTACTTCCGCGCTCTGCTGGATCGAGGGAACGGAGGTCATCATCAACCGTACGTGTGACCGATCACGGAGGCACCGCTGGATTGCGGTGCACATCTTCTCGTTGTCGGGATTGGTGTGAGTACGACTACGCCAACAACGAGATTTGATCTCGTACCACTTTGAGTCTTCAAGGGTATGTGTTCTCCTTAACCCTCTCGTTTCCCGTTGCACTTCGTCTCCTAGATTAGATCTTGGCCTTTCGGGTGTCTCTCGCGTAGGAAATTTTTTGTTTTCTATGCAACGACCCCTTCAGTGGTATCAGAGCCGGATCTATGCGTAGATGTTTTGTACGGGTAGAACACATAGGTGTATGTGGGCGTTGATGATCATATTATTACCTCCTTGATTATTTTATGATCTTAGTGGCATAGTGGGATGAAGCGGCCCGGACTAACCTTACATGTCCACGTACATGAGACTTGTTCCACAACTGACATGCAACTTGTATTGCATAAGTGGCTTGCGGGTGTCTGTTTCTCCTACTATAGTTAAGATCTAATCTACGAAGGGTTGTTAAAAATGTGTTTATCAACGTTGTGGTTGATGTTCGTAGGTATGAACGGTTCTATCCTCGAAAGCCCTAAGCCACGTAAAATATGCAAAAATAAATTAGAAGCGTCTAACTAGTTTTTGATGGGCATGTGATGTGATATGGTCAACATTACAAATTTGATTATGAGGTGATCTATTTTGCAAATTATTGATATACCGGAAGGTATCCATATGGTTGTCTTCTTATTGATGGACAATCAAGTTTGGGGTACCGTGGTACTTGGTACCACGCCGGTGGAATGATTGAGATCATACCATAATGCACATGATGGAGATCAAGTGCAAGAAGGACCATATCATATCACGTTATCCTTTCATGTGATGTTTGTGATGTTAATCTTTTTTATGCATCTTGTTTTGCTTAGATAGCGACGGTAGCATTATAAGATGATCCCTCTCACTTAATATAAGATAATAATGTGTTCTTCCTTAAGTATGCACCGTTAAGAAAGTTCGTCGTTTCGAGACACCACGTGATGATCGGGTGTGATAGACTCAACGCTCGCATACAACGGGTGTTTTCAAGCCTAGCATGTACAGACATGGCCTTGAAACACACGCAATACTACGGTTCTACTTGGCGAGCCTAGCATGTACAGACATGGCCTCGGAACACATAACCGAAAAGTAAAGCATGAGTCATATGGATGATATGATGAACATGTCGATGTTCGTCTCTGAAGCTACATCATCTCACGTGATGATCGGTTTTGGTGTAGTGAATTTGGTTTGTGTAATCACTAAAGACGACTAAGAGGGATGTTGTTTTTGAGTGGGAGTTCATGGTATAATTTTAAATTAACTTGAACTTATTAATCATAAACAACCAATCAAAGTGAATTTACACAAATTGTAGTATTCATTGGCATCCACAAAACTACCTTACACTTAGATTGTTGATTGAGATATAACTGTTATGATCTGGTAAAAATCATTTAAGATTGGCACCGTATTAGTGAAATTTAAAATTGAGTCCTATTGTAGATTTTTGGTATTTCCTACCTAGCTCCATATGGTTAATGATTGATATATCTAAAGAGCAACCAATTCCTATTTACAATCTAGAGTCATGGTTGCTGTCATATTACTTTATCTTCAAAAGAATGTTTTGTTGATCAAGGTGATTTTGGAACTGAAAAAGAGTTGTTTTCAGAAACAATCAAGTGAAAGATATATTGATATCTAGAAACTTATTTGTGGCAACATGACTGAGTATAATTTAGCGTGACAATGTTTGCTTATATTATCCGAATATATGCAAATTTAGCGTGACAATGTTTGCTTATATTATCTGAATATATGCAGTGATTGAAGACGCTAGGCGTTTGAATATTCCAAGAAATTGGGAGCTAAACATTATCCTCTTAATTCCTTCCTTCGAGCTATAGTAGCTTAATCATAAGATTGTTATGATGGGATGGATTAAAAGTATGGGTAAAAACGTTTACCTTACTTGGAGATTGCTAAGAGTGGAATCTAGAAGAATACTATTAATATGATGATATTAGTAGAACAATCAAACTCAAAGTATGACTCAATGGGTGACAGTATATGACTAACACGCCAAAGAAAATGAGCTGGTATGACTAGCATTGTTTGATGTTGAATGATTCTTCTGTAAAAGAAAGGGAATATTGAAAATAGAACTACAAAAGGTATATGGCAGAAAAGAAGATAACTGGAAAAGTCCAGCTCAGGAGTATATGCTTCATATACAAGTTATAGAAGTATTACTAGTTAACAAAGTATTTTTGGGTATTTTGATACCACATTGGTTGGTATGAGTTGTCATACAAAGCAACGCAATGCAAGAAATACAAGGGTCTAAAAGAAACTAGTAATAGATGTGGAATCGATTATGACAAGAACAGAAATAAAGTGTTATTGTGTTCATTGTCGCATCGAACCAAACATTCAAGATTTATTTTAAGAACTTAATAAGTTGTTATTTTGTTCTAGTCTTTTGTGAGAACAAATGAGATTGTTCAAACTATGACCATATTCCATAATTGATGGATATGTTAATATAAATCATGTTGGTAAAATAAACATCTGTAAGACTAAATGCTAAACGTTGCAAGACGTAAAATAGTTTCACTTAAATTGTGACGCCACCATTTTAGTTCATATCGGAAAGGAAAACACGAAGGAACTCCATATTGATGGACTTCCGGAGTCATTTTGTTTTGAATAATTTGACGCTTGTGAGACCTCTTCCAAAAGATGACTAGAATTCCGTTCATAGGCCAAAGTAGAATGGACGACTAATTTAGTGGAGATTATACATATTGATGTATATAGTCCATTATGTGTAGTCATGTATGGTGGGTTAATTTTTCCTTCATAAAATTTTGTCGATGATTTAAGTAGATATGTGAGTATATCTATTTAAAGAGAACGGAGTTTGACATTTTGAATTGGTTCAAATGGTTGTTAGTATGAAGTAAAAATCATTGTAACAAGATAATCAAGTATTTATGATTGGATCATAAAGGATAAAATTTGAGTTACAAGTTTAGCAAAACATCTAAGAAGTTGCAGAATTTTTCTACAACTTATACTTCTCGAATACCCAACATTAGTTTGGAGTATTCAAAAGACAAAATCAAACCTTGTTTGACATGGTAAGATTACTAAAAATGCCATTATAATTTTGTGGTTTATACATTAAGGACAACCGTTTTTCCACTGAAAAGAGCACCATCATGATCCGTTGAAATTGATAACATATAAGATATGGTTTGGGTAGTGACCCGAATTGTCATTTTCTTAAGTTTTGGTATGCATAGAATGTGTAAAATGTTTACAACCAAAATAGGATAAATATATGTTTATAAGGTTATCCAAAAATAAAACATTGGGTATTTCTCCTATCACCGAACCAAAAGACAAATGTTGTTTGTCAGAAAGGGTTGATTTCTCGAGAAAGTAGTTCTTGCAAAACAAGTGAGTGGGAGCACGGTACAAACTCAACGAGATTAGAGAATCTTCGTTATCATGTCAAGAGTAGCGCAGCATTGGAAGTTGTTCCGGGGTTTGCTATTTTGACAAAGTAGAAGACACTACACGTGTTGTAGATACTTCGGATGAGTTTGCGTACTGAACCACAAAAGTCCTAAAACTTTGTACTTAGACCAACTTGTGGTTTAAGATTAAAGTGTTGTTTTGACAACAAAGGACATGGACCTTATAAAGGAAGCAAATGATGGGCCCTGACTTCGTAAAATTGACTATGAGTCATTATATCCGCCGTATGTGACTTGGTAGTCCTTTCGATAGGCATGAGGCCTAATGATAGCAAAAAGGTCTATATAGTGACAAAGACATGGATTTTACATCCTTTGAAAGTTGTACTTATCGAAAAGTTGTTTTTGACGAATTTCAAAGAGTTGACTACTACAAGATTTTGATCTTCCGTAGTGATGCCTTAGTCTTTGTGGATAGTTGTAGCAAAAAGTTACATATTATGATATGGCAGTTGAATAACAAAACCAACTCTCCTATCAAGGAAGTTTGATCGAGGATGTGTACTTGACACAGTCTAAGAGTTTTTTGTAAAATTCAAAAGGTTGCTAGAAAGGTATGCACACTTCAATGGTTGAAATGAGCATAACGAAGTTGAAATCTTTACCTTAATGAAGTTATCAAAAGAGTTTGATTCCATCATGAATGATAAAGATGCTTGTAGAGTTACAAGAAATTAAGTGGGAGCGCTATGACATATTTCCAATACTTTATGTAGATGACATATGGTTGATTGGAAAATATGTATTTTAAATTAATACGGTTAAGATTTTCATATTGATGTAAGGCTTAGAAGATATTGGGCATCGATATCTATAAGAGATGGATTGAAGCGCCTGATATAATTGAAGACAAATTACATAGATGAAATATTGAAGTGATTCAATATCAAAATTATGAGAAGGAGTTCTTGTCACATGGAAAATAATTGAGCAAGATTCAAGTGTTTTGACACATGATGAGCATCATTGAAATTGAGATTTCTAAGTCATGTTTCCATGCTATGTACACAACCAGATGAGTCCTATGCTATAAAATGTTATAGCGGGATAATTCATATGATGATTAGACAACAGTGGGAGAGATCCTTGTGTCATTTTAGAAATGCTAAGGATATGTTTTCCTATGTAGCAATGACAAAATATTAGTTGTAATATGTTACACTAATAGTCTTGTCATTTATTCAAGTAATTTTATCTCAATTAAAATACGTGATGAAGGGTAGCACAATAGGCTGGAAGAAAGTTCCATGCTGGATTTGAAAGAGTTTCAAAATTAAAATATTGTGACAGATACCACAACAAAGGCTAAAGTATATCGTTGTGTTGACAACTGATAATAAGCGTATTTTGTGTCAAGGAGTTCTTTATTGAACTTGGTGAAATTCCAAGAATGCTGACACTATGAAGCTACATTTTCACAATGTTAGTAACATCAGTTTAAGCTGAGGAATTAAGGTATCACCGGAACTTGGTGAATTTCCAAGATTGCTAAACACTATGAAGCTACATTTTCACAATGTTAGTGACAATGGTTTAAGCCGGGAATTAAGGTTTCACCGATTGACCATATATATGTAAAGCCATCTCATTAGAGAATAAGTGATGCGTGTAGATGCAAAGAACATGCAAATACAATAGGACCTGAACAGTTCAGATCTTTTTGATAATGTTTACCACATGCGAAGCATGGTAATAACACTGGTACGCCATATGTGTTAAGTGCTTACAGACTAGATTATTGACTCTAGTGCAAGTGGGAGACTGAAGGGAATATGCCCGAGAGGCAATAATAAAATGGTTATTATCTTATTCCTTGTTTATGATGAATGTTTATTTCTCATGCTAGAATTGTATTAACCGGAAACGTTGATACATGTGTGCTTAATAAACAAACAATGGTTCCTAGTAAAGTCTCTCTTTTAACTAGCTCGTTGATTAATAGATGATCAAGGTTTCCTGATCATGAACATTGGATGTTATTAATAACGGGGTCATGTCATTATAAGAATGATGTTATGAACATAAGCCCAAAGAGAATATAGCAATGCGATCAAGTCATTAAGTTTACATTGTTATATCAAACATACGAAGTAACTTATTCCTTAGAACATGAGATCATGTCAATCGCTGATACCGGAAGGGTGCTTCGATGGCATCAAACGTCACACCATAACAGGGTGACTATAAAGGTGTCGTTAAGTATTCAGAAAGTATTAGTTGAGGATCATGAATCAAGAGTGGGATTTTTCCATCCAAATGACGGAGAGATATACTCTAGGCCCTCTCGGTGATATCACATCGAAACTGCTTGCAAGCACGTGATATGATCACAAGGATGTTATATAACGGGAACGAGAAAAGAGTACTTGTCAGTAACGAGATTGAACAAGGTATGGTTGATACCAATGATCGAATCTCGTACAAGTAAAATATCGCGAGACAAAGGGAATAGTTCACGACGTTGTTGGTTCACACGATCACGAGAGTCATCGTTTAATATATAGGAGTCATCACGGATCTCCTGATTCCGTTGTTGATTATTGATCGGAGAGGAGTCTCGAGCATGTCTATCTTATTCGCGAACCGTAGGGTGACACACTTAAGGTTCGATGACGCGTTTGAGAGGATACGGAATATCGAACAATATTTTGGGCAGCACCGAAATTGTTTCGGGGAAAATTGAAATAGTTCAAGGGGTTTTTCGTCGAATGGTTGTTAATAGAATTAACAAATGATTCGAGGTGCTATATGAAAAAGTTTGTTAATAGAATTAACAAATGCTGACATAAAGAAATAAAAATGTTTTATTTATTTATTAAAAGAAAACCTTTGGATTTTCCAAGTGGGAAATAATGGGAAAATGAGTGGAGGTGAGTGGAGTGTCCACTCACATGATGAGGGAAGAGGTGGGGGCACACCCATGGGCTGGCCGCACCCCCCTTGGGCTGCCTCCCCCCTCTCCTATAAAAGGAGGGTGAGAGCTCTCCCTCCTTCACACACTTGCCCACTTCATCTTCCCTCCACCCGCGGCTCCATTCCATGGTCTCCGGCTTGGCGAAGCCCCGACCGTGGGATTCTTCTTCACCACCACGCCGTCGTGCTACTGGAGTTCCGAGGGATCCTCTACTTCCGCGCCCTGCTGGACCGAGGGAACGGAGGTCGTCATCAACCGTACGTGTGACCGATCACGGAGGCACCGCCGGATTGCGGTGCACATCTTCTCGCTATCGGGATCGGTGTGAGTACGACTACGCCAACAACGAGATTTGATCTCGTACCACTTTGATTCTTCGAGGGTATGTGTTTTCCTAGATTAGATCTTGGCCTTTCGGGTGTCTCTCGCGTAGGAATTTTTTTGTTTTCTATGCAACGACCCCTTCAGGCGCGGCCAGGGGGCCACCCGTGCATAGGCATGGTGTGGGGGCTTCGGGGCCCCCCTCCGGGTCTCCTTTGGACTTCCTTGACCCTCAGGGACTTCTAAGACTTTTGGCTTTTGAATCGTCCAATTCCGAGAACATTTCCAAAACAACTTTTCTGAAACTAAAAACGGTAGAAAACAAGAAATAGCTCTATGGCATCTCGTCAATACGTTAGTCCCGGGAAATCGATAAAAATGACATAAAGTGTAAGGATAACATGTAGCATATGGCATGAAAACAACATGGAACATCAGAAATTAAGGATACATTTATGACGTATCAACATCCCCAAGCTTAGTTCCTACTCGTTCTCGAGTAGGTAAACGAAAAAACAAATAATTTAGGTGACATGCTACCAACATAAACTTGATCATCATATTAATGTAAAGAATGTAAACTATGATCAAATGAATAAAGGTTGTGGTTTATAATTGATATCAAATAGAATAATGTATAAACCATTAGGAAGAACAAACTAAAACTTTTCAATGAATCAATACTAAAAGACAATCAACCATGCAATGGTTTATTAAACATGATTTAAGCTTCAAAAACAACAATATAATCATTCAAGGCATCAAACTCTCACAACAACTCCTGTTAGGATCAAGTCAAGTGACATCAATATGCACGTAGGAAAATAATTCAAATAATTGTGCACTCTAAACAAGCAAGCGTTCTGTATTGGTTCCTGGCACAAGGATGTTATGGCTAAAAGAACATTATGGGGGGTTTGGATGGTCAATGGAAGAAAGAGTCACATAACTGAAAGTCATCATTAGACAAGAGGTGGTCTTATAATCGAAGCTATGCAAGGAGTAGTGATTGCCACACAACGGATGCACATAGATCTATAATTTTTGAAAGCTTTCCAATGGAACTAGTGGGGGTGCATCCAACTTGCTTGCTCACAAAGACCTGGATCTCTTTTGAGGAGGCTCATCAATGGAATATACAAGCCAAGTTCTATCATGTAAGTTACTCACATAGTTATGCAAGTCATAAAATGACAAATCTCTCCTAACTGAAGCAATGATGCCAACCAAGCACACGTGTGGAATAAATGATAGTAATGCCGCCCCTCTCTCTCTTTATTATCTCTATTTTCCCTTTCTTTCTTTGTTTCTTTTTGGGATATTTCTCTTTATTTTTATATTTTTTATATATAACCTCACTAGTACGGGCAACACTCTATTTTACAATGAATCATCACACTTTTAGTACTCATAACTCAAACTGAAATATCTCTGATGTATGTAAAACTAAATGCTCCTGCCAGTGTAGCAGTATGCAAAATAACAGTGAAGCATTGCAAGTAACATAATGATGATGGATGTTGTATGGTAATATATCTCGGAATGGCTATGAAAATAGCCATGGTAGGTAGGTATGGTGGATGTTTTGAGGAAGATAAATTTTGGCTTATGTGTAGAAGAACAAAGTTCTCCCACAGTGTTTGGATGCACTGGCGAAGTTTGCACCAACTCGCAATGTGAGAATGAGCAATGCAGAATATCGAAGAGGCTAGCCAATATGGATGATGGAAGTGCCAGAAAACCGTAACATAGAACTCACAAGTTAAAAGATTACAACTAAAATTATGATCTTACAAGGCATAATGAAAATCACTCCAAGAGGGTCTGTGGCAGTGACAAGTCACTGTTAGCTACCCCGACCGTAGCGTGTAACTAAAATCCATTACGATTGCTATCAGCAAAGGAAGTCATATACCATTATCCTATCAAATGGTTATTTGAGTGTGGCACAGTTTCAAGCTCTTAGACCAACCATTAATTGTTTTTACTCTACTAAACCAGCAATTTTACCATTAAGCGTATTAATATATATAAAAAACAGCAAATAATCAAGTGAAACAGTTTAGTGATCTACAAGAAATGCAAGCTTTTTCGTTATACCATCTACCACATGTAGCATTTTCTATTTCCATCAAACACCAAACAACAAAAACTCTACAAATAATATGACAATGGAATAAGAGAATACTAACATAACTCTACTATAACTAACATCTATGAAAAAGAGATGCATGAAAACAAGGGAAAAATGCGGTACTAGCAAAAAGTGAACACTCACAGAACAACAAGAATGAAAACTAGAGTGTTCTAAGCAATGAAAACATAGCGTGTCTCTCTCCAAAACAAGTCTGATAGGATCCAACCATAAACTAAATCAAAGAAAACTAAACAAACTGAAAGCAAAAATAACTGACACTCCAAGTAAAATTCATATGATGTGACCGAATAAAAATGTAGTTTCACTAGAAGTGACCTCATAAATTGTTGATGAAGAAGGGGATGCCTTGGGAATCCCCAATATTAGATGCTTGAGTCTTATTAGAATTTTATGGGATGAACCACGGGGAATCCCCAAGATTTGACCTTGCACTCTTCTTGATCACATTATATCACCCTCTTCTCTTGACCCTTGAAAACTTCCTTCACACCACACTCAAAAAGTAATTCGCGTTAGAGGGTTAGTGCACAATCAAAAGTTCACGTGTTACCCTTGGACAAAAGCATTATTAATACTTTTTAAACATTATCTACAACCACTGATGTTTTGTGGAGCAAAGAGATCCACTTGATATAGTAAAAGAGCAAATGCAAGAAAAATGGCAGAATCTGCCAAAACCAGAACAGTATGTAATGACAATTTTTTTAGGGGCACTTAAGTTGCTAAAATAAAAAAACTTAAATAACAAAAAAAGTTTTATGAATTAGCTGAGGAATAAGCACAAAAAGTTTCAGATCATTTAGATCTTTGTGTGAATTATATGATTTTTTATGGTGGACAGCAGAAATCTGTTTTCTGCGCAGAAATCCAAAACTAACTCCACTTTTCGCAGAAGTATACAACCCCTTGACTCAAATAAAGATATAAAGGACTTTCTGCAGAAGTATACAACCCCTTTACTCAAATAAAATAGACAAAAAAAATACAAAAATAAAATCATGGGTTATCTCCCAAGAAGTGATTTCTTTAAAGCCTTTTAGCTAGGCATGATAATTTGAGAAAATGCTCACATAAGAAATATTAATTGAAGCAAAAGAGCACATCAAGAAGAAAATGTAAAACAAATTTAAGTATAATCCACTTCCTATGAAAAATAATCTTGTATAATAACAAGTCGATAAAGCACAAACTAGCAAGCATAGGAAGACAAAACAAGTGCAACTTCAGAAATTTCAACATAAAGAGGGGAAACTCGATATTGTTGATATGCATAAAACTAGGTTTCCCTCTCTCGTAATAACTTTCAGTAGCATCAAGAATAAAATTAACAATATAACTATCAGATAAAACATTCTTATCATGAGCCACATGCATAAAATAATTATTACTCTCCACATAAGCATAATCATTCTCATTAATAGTAGTGAGAGCAAATTCAACAAAATAGCTATCATTATTATTCTCATCACCATAATCATAAAACATAGGAGGCATATTGTAATCATAATTAGTTTTATCCTCAATAGTAGATGGACTGCAAATATCATATTTATCATTTTAATCATCATATATAAGAGGCATATCATATTCACAATCAAATTTATAATCAATAGTAGGTGGAACTAGAATACCACACACATTATAATCATCACACATTGGAGGCAAAGTATCATCAAAATAAAAAAAATCCTTCGTTCTTGGGGGACTAAAAATATCATTTTCATAAAAACTAGCTTCCCCAAGCTTAGATTTTTCCATAGCATTATCAATAATGATGTTCAAAGAATTCATACTAATAACATTGCTACTAGAATGCAATAAAGCTCCATAGGTTTTTTTAATTTTCTCTTGAAACACTTAATGTCCTAACTCAAGATAAATATTATAAAGCTCTCTCATATTTTTGTTGTTTTCTATTAAGCCTAACTAGTAAAAATAAAAACAAGAAACAAAAAGAATAATTGCAGAATCTAAAGGAAACAACTTTGAGCACTCACACCTGAGGATGTGAGTACCTTTTACCTTAGCTCCCCGGCAACGGCGCCAGAAAAGATCTTGATGTCTACGCACACTTATATTATTGTAGACAATGTTGGGCCTCCAAGTGCAGAGGTTTGTAGAACAACATCAAGTTTCCCTTAAGTGGATCACCCAAGGTTTATCGAACTCAGGGAGGAAGAGGTCAAAGGTATCCCTCTCAAGCAACCATGCAATTACGGTACAAGAAGTCTCTTGTGTCCCCCAACCCACCTAATACAATTGTCACTTGTATAGGTGCACTAGTTCGATGAAGAGAGAGTAAAATGCAAGTAATATGGATGATAATAAGTGATAATAGCAATCTAAAATAAAAATGGCAACAAGCAAGCAAGTAGCAAAACTGATTGTAAACGGTGTTTCAATGCTTGAAAACAAGGCCTAGGGATCATACTTTCACTAGTGAACACTCTCAACAATAATAACATAATTTAATGCATAAATATCCTCTCTTCACTATGCTACTCCGAACCACTCTCTGGTCGAATAACAAACACCAACTCATTGCGTAGTGCTGTAACAGCACCCCTCAAAGTCGCATTCCCATGTCTAGTTAACCCCACGCTGTCACTATGAGCGCCCTAGAAGGTACTAGACAAAAACCACAATTTCATAGAGTCATCCAACATAAGATATAAATATCATGCTAAACCACACGGTGCACACATTATCACCTTTACACTGTGATCAAAGTGTCTACGGAGATCTCATAACAAAACCACTTGATGATAAGGGGTAGCCCGATCTTCTCAGTGAACTCTCTTGATAATTTGATAACCAATGTGATACCTCACTCTCTCCTTTGGCTAAACCCTGTCACCAATTGCAACAACACTTAACCCCTTCGGATATTCGAGACTCCACACTCTTGCACAAGTAGCCACCGACTACAAGTGGTCCTGTTTCTCCTTATTCCCAGTGGAACAGCAGAATACACTCAGATTTGCAATGGAAAATATGATTCAAGATGAATGCCTCAAGCAATACAGTCTAGAGTCTAGGGTTTATGTTTTATCGTAGTCTGACCTATCTATTTTGCACCAAGGGGTATATATGAGGGAGAAGGGGTGCGGCCACAAGGGGTATTGTGCAAGCAACCCATCCCAACCTGAATAGAACCCAACTTGGACTTGTTTGGACTTGGACTCGAACCCAACTAGATACAAACCGACCCACCATTAAGGGGTGCGGACTATGATGGTATACAAACCATGCCTAATACAATTAGGACTTCTACTAGGCGCATTTAACCTTGTGGAGGCGCCATCCCCTTGTTTTCCATGAAATAACAATTGTTATTCCCTGTTATTCCTTGTTATTCCAGGAATAACAATTGTTATTCCCTGTTATTCCTTGTTATTCCAGGAATAACAATTGTTATTTTCTGTTATTTCTTGTTTTCACCATTCTATCACTTGGTTTCCATCTCCTCCTCAAGTCCATCTTCATACATGTGCAGCTCCTCTTCATGATCTCGTCCTCTCATGCTTGTGTTATAAAAAAACCTCAGAATACATAAGTGCATGGATTTAGGTAGTATAAAGTTCTCATAATTATAAACATTATACTCAAGTAGGAGTGAATTCACCTGTTGTTGTAATAGTTTGGTCCTTGATCTTGTCATGGGACCAATCCTCACTTCATTATCTTTTATAGCAACATCATTATGTGTAACAAAAGGTGAAGAGCTAGGGATGTCCTCATCATCCTCCCCCTCTTAAAAAGGCATCGTCCTCGATGCAAGATCATCTCCATAGTAAGGTGTCAAATCAGCCACATTAAAAGAATTACTAAAACCAAACCCATCAATTGGGAGGTCTATCTTGTATGAATTATCATTGATCCTCGAAATAACTATATAAGGACCAGCACCTCGGCATCAATTTTGATTTGCGCAATGTGGGAAATCTGTCTTTACGAAAGTGAACCCACACCATATCACCTGGCCGAGATATCACCTCCTTTCTCTTCTTGTTAACTCTTTCAGCCACATGTTGTCCTTTCTTCTCAATTGCTTCTTTTGTTTTCACATGATTTTTCTTCACAAAATCAGCTCTCTTTGATGCCTCCATATTTGTTCTCTCTTGTGTAGGAAGTGGTAACAAATCTAATGGAGTAATAGGCTTGAACCCATGTACCACCTCGAAAGGACATTATTGAGTAGCTGAATGCACAACCCTATTATATGCAAATTCCACATGTGGCAAGCACTCCTCCCACTCCTTCAAATTTTTCTTGATCATGCTTATTAATAATGTTGACAATGTCCTGCTCACCACTTCGATTTGGCCATCAGTTTGGGGTTGACAAGTTGTGGAAAATAACAATTTTGTTCCAAGTTTCCCCCATAATGTCTTCCAAAAATAACTCATAAATTTCACATCTCCATCTGCCACAATTGTCCTTGGCACTCCATGTAATCTTACAATCTCTTTGAAGAATAGATTAGCAACGTGGGAAGCATCATCACTCTTGTGGCAAGCAATGAAGTGTGACATCTTAGAAAATCTGTTCACAACCACAAATATAGAGTCATGTCCCCTTTTTGTCCTTGGCAAGCCCAACACAAAATCCATACTTATATCTTCCCATGGTGTATTTTGTGAAGGCAATGGAGTATACAACCCGTGGGGTTTCAACTTGGACTAGGCCTTATTGCAAGTGATGCATCTTTGCACCAATCTATAAACATCTCCCCTCATATGTGCCCAATAAAATTTTCATCCAACATAAGCAACGTTTTCTCTCTTCCAAAGTGTCCCACTAATCCTCCACTATGAGATTCCTGCAATAAGAATAAACGCAAGGAACACTCGGGTATACACAATTTGTTAGATCTAAATAAAAACCCATCATGTATATGAAATTTTTCCCATGCCTTAACATTAGTACATTTATTAAATGACATAGAAAAATCATTATCTTCAGCATATAAATCTCTTATTCCCTCCAAACCCAAAACTTGAATCTCTAGTTTGGAGAGTAACATATTCTTCCTTGATAAAGCATCAGCAACTACATTATCCAATCCCTTTTTATGTTTAATGATGTATGGAAAAGATTCTATAAATTCAACCCATTTAGCATGTATTTTATTCAAATTAGATTGGATTTTTAAGAATTTTAATGCCTCATGATTAGAATGTATAATAAATTCTTTAGGCCACAAATAATGTTTCCATACCTCTAAAACTCTCACAAGTGCATATAGTTATTTATCATAAACAAAATAGTTTAATTGAGCACCATGCAATTTCTCAGAAAAATAAGCTACAGGTTTGTTTTCTTGCATAAGCACTCCACCAATACCGATACCACTTGCATCACACTCAATTTCAAATTGTTTGTTGAAATTAGGCAAAATCAATAATGGGGTCGGAATCAATTTTTCTTTAATAGCACCAAAAGCAATATCTTGTTCAGCTCCCCACACAAATTCAACACCCTTTTTAGTGAGTTCATTCAAAGGTGCGGCAAGTGTACTAAAATCTTTGACAATTCTTCTATAGAAACCAGCCAATCCATTAGAACTTCTTACGGGAATAACATTAATAGGAATAGGCCAATTTTTAATAGCTTCAATTTTAGATGCATCTACTTCAATGACATGTTTAGAAACAACATATCCCAAAAAAATGACCTTATCTTCGCAAAAAGTGCACTTAGCAAGATTACCATATAATTGATTTGCTCTTAACACATGCAAGACTTGTCTAATATGATCAACATGTTCATGTTCATTGTGGCTATATATGAGAATGTCATCAAAATAAACTACCAGAAATTTACCAATAAACTCTCTCAAAACATGGTTCATAAGTCTCATGAAAGTACTAGGTGCATTAGTTAAAGCAAAAGGCATCACTAACCAATCATATAAACCAAATTTAGTTTTGAAAGCAGTTTTCCATTCATCCCCCTCTTTCGTCCTAATTTGATGATAACCACTATGCAAATCAATTTTAGAGAAAACATTAGCACCACTTAATTCATCAAACATGTCCTCCAAACAAGGTATAGGATGACGATAACGAATAGTGATGTTGTTAATTGCTCTACAGTCTACACACATGCGCCAAGTACCATCTTTCTTAGGAACTAAAATAACACGAACAACACAAGGAGAAAGGCTAATTCAAATGTACCCTTTATCAAGAAGCTCATGCACTTGTTTCTGTATCTCTTTGGTCTCTTGGGGATTAGTCCTGTAAGGGGCTCGGTTTGGCAATGTAGCTCCAGGAATTAAATCAATTTGGTGTTCAATACCATGCAATGGTGGTATCCCTGCTGGTACCTCCTGTGGAAAAACATCATCAAACTCCTGTAAAACATGAGAAACACCAAGAGGAATAGGGGCATATCATTAGAAACCAAAATTTCTCCTGTGCATAAGCACTATAGGAAACATACTAGGGTCCTCTCGAAATTCTCTCAATTCCTCTTTAGTGGCTGATGGCTAGGTTGAGACTCCAAGTGCAGAGTGTGTAGCTAGTGGCAAGCCTTCTTCCCCACGAGGGTGACTCGATGGTTTATATCGAACTCTTGGGGAGCCAGTATTTCAGCAATTGTCTTCCAAGCTTCCTCTAGGATCCTGCAAACAAGTAGAGAATTTTGTGCCCTCAACCTCACCAAGTGGTTGTCAAGCACAAGGTGTGAGACTTCTAAATTGCAATGAAAAACTGAAAGTAAATGTGCAATAATTAAATCTACTACTAAATGCAAATGAGAAAATAAATATGCAATGGATTGTTTTTGTATTTTTGTGATGCAAGTGGTGATGGAGATAATGTAAATTCGAATTGGAGATGCAAGTAAAGTAAAGTGCAAGTAAAGTAAATTGCAGCAAAGTAACTAGAGTGTTTTCTTATAATTAAAATAGGGCCTGGGTTCATGGTTTCACACTTGCATTCTCTCAAATAAAGTGGTAGACGATGGACATAGAGAATTACATGTGAGATTACAATAACATGTTTAACATTGAGTACTTTCATATGGGCATCACGTCCTAGCATAGAGATCTCTACGGTCATATTGATCCCTCTTATACTCCACCAAGATGCGAAATAAATCATAACACCTCGATAATTAAGGAAAAACCAGAGTATAGCTTTAAGCAATGTGACATGAAGTTGAAGTAAGAACTTGCTAGATCTAGTCATGGAGATTGATTAGTGTCACTTCAAATCCCCGGTAACAAGGTACTCCTTTTTATCCCTAGTGAGGTAACTAAGAAAGGTTTAACAAAACCTAAGTGGATCGCTGAACTTCTGTCACTTTCACAGCACTAGCCACCCCCCGTTACTCCAACTAATGCACCCATCACCCACACACTCTCTCAAGAACTAGATTGATCAAAGCTAGCAAATAAGAACGGGGTACATAAGATACATCCACTCAAATAACTCAAGAGAAACAATTGCAATCTCAGATTCAATAACTCATAGAAAAGATCCACCACATAGGAATTACAACGGTGCCCGTAATCATGTGAGGCAACTCATACAGATCTAATTAGTGAAGCACATAGAGAGAGAGATACAAGTGCTACTTCCACAAACCATAGCCCTGGGGTGGACTACTCCCTCTTCATGGAGATGTCGATGGAGATGACGTTGGAGCGGTAGGAGATCACACCGGCGGCGCCCCGCCGGAGTTTCCCCCCTCCAATCTGGAACTTCTGGTCTCTGTTTCGGTGTTTCGGTGTTTCGGCGGCGCTCCTCTCCGTAAGGGTACGGGGAACCCTTTTTATAGTCGGTTTTAGGTCAAGACGGAGTCGGTAAGTCGAAGATGGAAGGAATTGGGGCCGCAGGGGCCAAAAGGGGGCCTCTCACGCGGCTAAGGAATCTGGCTGCGTGGAGGGTCCTCTTTTGGGCCTCCTTGCCCAATCTCGTGGATCCTTCGCCCGCAAGTCTTCTCCTTCCAAGAAAATGACCCCCGCAGATTTTCAGGTGATTTCGCGGAAGTTTGCCCCCTGAATCATCAAAAATATAGAAAACGGGGTTTCTGACAGGCAGGGTTAATTCCATAAAAGTTGGGGGACTTTGTAATTTAACCCCAAAATACTATAAAACATTGAATTATACCCTTATATGATGCAATATGTAATAGGAAACCATGTGAAAATATGCAAAATTCATCTATGCATTTTACATGCATCAGCATCCCCAAGCTTAACCCATGCTCGTCCTCGAGTATGAAGGTGATAAAACTAAGATGGGTTTTGCATATTGAAACAATCATGGGATATCAAGGAGGATTATTCATGCTACATATAATCAAATGATTAATACTAGAAATGAGTAGAAATATACAATTCATGTTGTAAGAAATATCAAATATGCAAGCAAAGATGCTTCATGAAAGTTCACAAAGTGTATAATGAAATAAAAGCACTATGGACCAAATGCATACACAAAATGAAAAAATAAAATCCTATATTGGTCAAAGAATAGCATAATGGAGAATAGAAAATATGGTGGACACTTTGGAGAAAATTGAGTAGAGGTAAAACATGATCAAGTCTTATTTAGCCTCTAAATTATTCAACTAAAATTACTAATTGAAATGTGGTATCCATTGATCTAGGACTCTCATTGCCCCTTTATCACTAGCATCTTAAAATTGTGAGTATTGAAGTAATGAGAATGACAAGGTGGTTGAAAGCCTCATGCCCCGTGAGTGTGAAAACCTACTCCATGATTACTCAACTTAAGATTCCTAATAAGCTTTGTACAATCATAATAAGTATTAATGACATCATAGAGAACCGCAAAGAGGTACCTCTTGCCCCATGACATGGAAACAAGCCCATGTTACAATGACAAGATGAACAAATGGAGTAGACTCATCATCCTTTTTATTTTCATTCACTATTATGCATAGCTTCTTATTTTATTATAGGGTGTGTTGTAGAGTCACTCAAGCTGTAAGTAAATTTCCACCATGATAAAGCATGGATTGGGTTAGCTGACCAATGCGTTTCTCTAGTCATATAGATATTTACTCATCAAAACTTACTATTCCTCTATTTCATTTCGGCATGGCAGGAGTCCAAAAACAAAAGTACATGATATCAACCAAATGTAATTTTTTTTGTGCAATGTTGAAAGCTTTCCGGTGATACACGTTTATAGCTAGCTCCCAACCACACACTTGTCAAACGCAAAACTTGTGGCTCCCATTATTGGGTCATGTTTATTAGATGCATAAAAAGTAAAGTGTGCCTTCAAAAGTTCATGAGAGTCCTATCCCAAGTTCAACCCATGACAATTAATAAAGTGAGTATCTTAATTTAGAACATAAATAACACAATAACATGGTGAACATACTCGGAATAGCAATGAAGCTAATGGGAAGATATGGTGGACTCACTGGAAATACTTGGCTAAGGAGTGTTAGAAACAAGTTTTTACTTGTTGGAATTTTTAAATTTTTGGGCTAGCAAGAGGGAGATAGTTGACCAGCTACTATGCATGCATATGTCCATAGAACTACTCATTTCATGACAAACTAAATAAACCAGCAATTAACATCAAGGACATGAATAAGAGATAGCTCAAGACAACATTATTGCAAATTTCTACACATAAAAAGCCTATAAATCATGCAAACATATGTAGCTCTTCAAATCAACAATGGCATCCCTATTCCAAGTCATAATACTAGCATCCAATACATTCCAACCCCAAACTCCAGTAGCTCAATCTCATATAAAATGATGGTGGTGGTCTTATCAAAACAAAAATAAAAACAAAAACTAGACGCTTCAAGTCTCTATGATAAATGCTTTGATTAGAGAAACAGAAAGTAGACGTGTGCTAACCAAAAGAGTGTAGCTCCAATGGGGTGTTCATCACATCCCCAAGCTTATGGATTTCACCATTCTTGGATGTCTTGAGGCGCAGCTCCTCTATTCCCTGTGAAAAAACTTCACAAAACATGTTTCTCCCATTCTTTTTCTGTGGGGTGAGATTAGCAAGGACAAACAAATCACATGCTTGATGTGCAAAATTCCAAATCAAATGCTCCATTAGATAGAGAATGAGGTTCATTATGTTGTATGTTAACTCTCTTGCTTGAAAGAATCATGGAAATTCGATTCCCAAGCCCAAAGAGTGCATAAAACAAAAGAAGGCAAAATCTGTCCAGAAAAGCAACAGCAGCAAAACGAACGTTTTTACCTAAGCTAGACTCGACAAAAAATTAAGCTAATTTTTGTGCTTACATAGGACGAAAAGTTGTAGAACATAATAAAAAATTAGCTCAATCCGACATACCAATAAAAAACGTAAAATCATACGGTGAGCAGACTTGTGCTGAAACAGAAATTTCATGCACTAGGATAGCAACTTATAAGTCCAAATGGGTTTGACTTGACTCTTTATTGAAAACTCCAGAATTAAAAAAAACTAATATCTTGAGACATAAAGAGGACACTAGGAAAATCCAAACAAAAACAACCGGGTTGCCTCCCGTAAAGCGCTTTCTTTATAGCCATATAGCTAGGCTTTACTTACTTGATAATCAAGAGGGATAAAGCTCATGAGGGAGCTTGTTCTTCAGCGTGCCCCTGTTCCTTGGGAAGTGCTCCATGCTTTTCTTGTGAGGGAACTGAAACTTGACATTCCCTTCCTTGGAGTCTATGATTGCACCTGTAGTACGAAGAAAAGGTCTACCCAAAATAATAGGACTAGGGGATTTATCCCCCATATCCGTAATAATGAAATCAACGGGTACAAAAGTCATGTGCAATTCAATCATAACATCTTTTACTTGTCCTACAGCATGTTTAGTAGAGTTATCAGCAAGGACAAATTCACTTGAGCACTTTTCTAAATTTTCTAGTTCTAGCAATTCATATAATTCTTTAGAGAGTACCGATACACTAGAACCTAGATCTAACATAGCATGGTGAATTTCTGTTCCAATTGAAGCTAGCACCTTGGGGATCCATGCATCCCCAAGCTTAGGAGGTATCATGGCCTCATTATTGTACCTAGCAATTTTTTATTGCAAGACATGATTAGCAATATAAGATCCAAAGCCAGGTTGATTAACATTTATAATGGGATCACTAGCAAATTTTTGTAGAGTAGCAATAAGTTCTTGCAAGCTACTTTTTTCTAAATCAAGCAATGGATCCTTAATTTCAGTAAGCATCATAATTTCCTCTACTTTACTCTCTAATTTAGCTAGCATTCTTGATTCATGAGGACTAATTTCATCTTTGCTAGCAAGATAAGACATATATGGAAGTAAATATTCAGGGTACTTCACTATTTCATTCAAAGTTTCTTCTAAGCTAGTAGGGACATGCTCACTTGTATTATCAGCAATATGATCAATATTTTCAATAATAGGAGCAGCAATAGTAATAGAATTCATTCCTACATTAGGTTGTGCTTGTGGCTTTCCTGCTGACATGCTTAATAGAGTTGCTTGATTATCAGCTAATTTTGACAATGCTTTATCTAAATTCGAAGATTGAAGTTGCAATCCTTTAATATCACTACTAATGGATGCAATAGACTTATTTAACTCATGTATCATAGCATTGTGACTAGTAACTTGTTCCATAAGAAATTTATTAGATTCAGAAATTTCACTAGAAGGCTTCCACTTATTTTCATTAGCATTAGGATATGGAACAAAAGGTTTATTTGGCACATAAGGAGGTTTACTATATGAATTGTAAGCATTACCAAAACCATTGCTACCATAATTCCTAACAAAATTAACATCCACACTTTCAGAATTACTACCAACTAGCTCTTGCAAAGGCACATTCTCCATATTTTGTTTATTAATAAAAGCAAGAATAGTGTCCATTTTAGAAGACAAATCATTGGTTTCTTCAATTGAGTTTATTTTCTTAGTGGGATTGGGTGCTCTTTCAGTATTCCATTGACTACAATTTTGCAATATGCTTTCTAATATGCTCTTAGCCTCACCTACAGTTTTACTCATAAAGGCACCTCCAGCAGCAGAATCAAGTATATTTCTAGACATGTAGTTTAGACCATTATAAAAAGAGTGTAGTATGGTCCATTTATTTACTCCATGTGATGGGCATGTTCTAATAATTAATTTAATTCTATCTGATGCCATGGCTACATGTTCATTATCATTTTGCCTAAATGAGAGGATATTATTCCTATTTTGCAAAATTTTAACGGGAGGATAATATTTCTTAATGAAAGCTTCTTTTAAATCATCCCAAGACTTTATACTAGCTGTAGGTAGTGAAAGTAACCATTCTTTAGCCTTTCCTCTAAGTGAAAAAGGAAATAATTTCAGTTTTAAAACACTACTTTCCACATTTTTAAATTTTTGCATATCACATATTTTCATGAAATCATGAAGATGCATAGAGGAATCCTCCATAGCACTACCACCAAATTGCTCTCTAGTAATTAAATTCAATAAACTAGGACTTACTTCATAGCTTTCAGCTTGTATTTCAAGTGTAGTAATTGGCCTAGCAATGAATTGGTCATTGGGTGTATTTGTGTAGTCACTTAATTTAGTTCTATCACCCATTTTAACGGTTTTTATGTAGTTTTTAATTTTTATGCAAAACTGAAAAGTAAAGTAACTAGGCAAATTCGAAATACTAAAATAAACTAGATAACTAAATGCAAAACTAAAATGCAAACTAAAATAAAATATGCAAGAAAAAACAAAAACAAGAACAAAAACAAAACAAAAACAAAAACAAGACAAAAAACAAAACAATCTACTTGAAAGAAGGTGGAGATAGAAAGGACGGTACTCACGTAGGTGCAACCTCCCCAAGCTTAGGTGTTTGCACACCTTGTTGGTGATGAAGAATTCTTGTGAGCTCCCTTGGACAACTCCTTCACCTATGGCTCCCCGGCAACGGCGCCAGAAAAACGCTTGATGGCTAGGTTGAGACTCCAAGTGCAGAGTGTGTAGCTAGTGGCAAGCCTTCTTCCCCACGAGGGTGACTCGAGGGTTTATATCAAACTCTTGGGGAGCCAGTATTTCAGCAGTTGTCTTCCAAGCTTCCTCCAGGATCCTGCAAACAAGTAGAGAATTTTGTGCCCTCAACCTCACCAAGTGGTTGTCAAGCACAAGGTGTGAGACTTCTAAACTGCAATGCAAAACTGAAAGTAGATGTGCAATAATTAAATCTACTACTAAATGCAAATGAGAAAATAAATATGCAATGGATTGTTTTTGTATTTTTGTGATGCAAGTGGTGATGGAGATAATGTAAATTCGAATTGGAGATGCAAGTAAAGTAAAGTGCAAGTAAAGTAAATTGCAGCAAAGTAACTAGAGTGTTTTCTTATAATTAAAATAGGACCGGGGTTCATGGTTTCACACTTGCATTCTCTCAAATAAAGTGGTAGACGGTGGACATAAAGAATTACATGTGAGATTAGAATAACATGTTTAACATTGAGTACTTTCATATGGGCATCACGTCCTAGCATAGAGATCTCTACGGTCATATTGATCCCTCTTATACTCCACCAAGATGCGAAATAAATCATAACACCTCGATAATTAAGGAAAAACCAGAGTATAGCTTTAAGCAATGTGACATGAATTTGAAGTAAGAACTTGCTAGATCTAGTCATGGAGATTGATTAGTGTCACTTCAAATCCCCGGTAACAAGGTACTCCTTTTTATCCCTAGTGAGGTAACTAAGAAAGGTTTAACAAAACCTAAGTGGATCGCTGAACTTCTGTCACTTTCACAGCACTAGCCACCCCCCCGTTACTCCAACTAATGCACCCATCACCCCACACACGCTCTCAAGAACTAGATTGATCAAAGCTAGCAAATAAGAACGGGGTACATAAGATACATCTACTCAAATAACTCAAGAGAAACAATTGCAATCTCAGATTCAATAACTCATAGAAAAGATCCACCACATAGGAATTACAACGGTGCCCGTAATCATGTGAGGCAACTCATACAGATCTAATTAGTGAAGCACATAGAGAGAGAGAGATACAAGTGCTACTTCCACAAACCATAGCCCTGGGGTGGACTACTCCCTCTTCATGGAGATGTCGATGGAGATGACGTTGGAGGGGTAGGAGATCACACCGGCGGCGCCCCGCCAGAGTTTCCCCCCTCCAATTTGGAACTTCTAGTCTCTATTTCGGTGTTTCGGTGTTTCGGCGGCGCTCCTCTCCGTAAGGGTACGGGGAACCCTTTTTATAGTCGGTCTTAGGTCAAGACGGAGTCGGTAAGTCGAAGATGGAAGGAATTGGGGCCGCAGGGGCCAAAAGGGGGCCTCTCACGCGGCCAAGGAATCTAGCTGCATGGAGGGTCCTCTTTTGGGCCTCCTTGCCCAATTCTCGTGGATCCTTCGCCCGCAAGTCTTCTCCTTCCAAGAAAATGACCCCCGCAGATTTTCAGGTGATTTCGCGGAAGTTTGCCCCCTGAATCGTCAAAAATATAGAAAACGGGGTTTCTGACAGGCAGGGTTAATTCCATAAAAGTTGGGGGACTTTGTAATTTAACCCCAAAATACTATAAAACATTGAATTATACCCGATGCAATATGTAATAGAAAACCATGTGAAAATATGCAAAATTCATCTATGCATTTTACATGCATCAGTGGCTAACATGCATAATAGGCTCACTCCCTCACTTTTATTTTTACCACTCAGATTGGTTTTTCTATTTTCACTTACAACACTCTTGTTTTCATTCTCAATTTTTTCATCACTCTCAATTTTTTCATCACTCTCGGGATTTTTTTTGTCTAGATTCATTTACAATTTGCTATGGTGTCATAGGTCTCAATAATATGTCCTTCTCATTCCACTTCAGCTGATAGGTATTTGCTCTCCCATCATGTATAACACTCATATCAAACTGCCAAGGTATCCCAAGCAACATGTGACAAACTGACATGGGCACCACATCACACTCAATGGTGTCTTTGTAAGGCCCAATCTGAAATTCAACTCTCACCATGTGGGTTACCTTCATCTCTCCTTTATCACTAAGCCACTGTATATGATAAGGATGAGGATGTGGAATATATCTCAACTTGAGCTTTGCACACAATTCTTTGCTTGCTAAATTTCTGCAACTACCTCCATCAATAATCACCTTTCAAGCCAATTGAGGACCTACAATTGCTCTTGTTTGAAATAAGTTGCATCTTTGACTTTCAGGACTAGGGAGAATACTCAATGTTCTTGGTGTTTAAACAAAGGTAGGATAAGTGGAAGGATATGCATCAACATGCCCATCATCATCATCATAAGCATCCTCCTCATTAGGATTAGCATCATCACATGTTTCATATTCATTATCATCATTAATAAGCATGATCTTTTTATATGGACAATCTCTCTTGAAGTGCCCTTTTCCTCCACATGTATGGCAGCTCATGTCTCTATTTCTAGGTGTAGAATTTGTGGATCCACTTGCACTTGCTGCTGGTTGCACTTGCCTCTTAGTCATAGAGGAAGAACTCTCGGGTTTGGTGGTGGAAACCCCACAGCTAGGGGGTGGCTGTGGTGGTGGTGATGAGAAACAAGACCTAGGTGTGAAGGTCCTCCTTCGAGCCATAAGTGCCTCCTCGGCCAATTGTTTTTTTTTCCTACCTTGCTTCATGCAATAATTCATTCATATCACTATATTGCACATGCCTGACAATGCTCTTGATTTTGAATTGTAAACCTCAGAGAAATCTTTGCATAGTGTGTTCAGCATCTTCTCTCACTCTAGCTATTTGCAATATCAACTCCATCTCCCTAAAATATGCATCCACTGATTTTGAGCCTTGCTTCAATTGTTGTAATTTGTCAAACAATGATCTCAAATAGTTTTTAGGCACAAATCTGTCCCTCATAACTTGCTTCATCTCCCTCCATGTAACAATTTCATGTTCTCTATTTATTGCTCTTTTCTTGTAATATTATACCACCATAGCAAAGCATAACCATCAAAACCTGAAGAAGCAAGTTTATTTTTTCTCTCCTCGGTATACTCATGCATCCTCCACAATTTTTCTATTTTCAACTCCCACGTGAGGTATTCTTCAACATCATCAGTATGAAAGTTGAAGGATGGTAACATGAATTTTGGTTTGCCAAGCCCATCATCCTCTCGGTTTGGTTCTTGCACTTGGACCCTTCTAGCAACAAAGCCACCTCCACGGCCAGCACCATGATTTCGTCTTCCACCCCCACGGCCATGAGGGAGAACATTGCCCTCCTCGAGATCATCATCACCAAAAGCACTACCATTATCTTCAGCAGGTAGTCTTTGAGTCACCAAAGTAGTCAAGGCAACAATTTGAGTAGTCAATATGGCGAGAGAAGTTTGTATAGTTGTAACTTGCTCTTTTGTGGCAGCAGCTGTTTCAGTCACAGTATCAATTTGCAGGCCCAAATTCTGAACATGTGTATCCATGTCCACTCCATGCTTGTCAATGAGAGAATGTAATTCTGAATTTTTTGCAGCAATGGTTGTGTTCAATTGTTCTTGCATCTCCTCCAAATCTGTCCACTTCACATGCTCATCACCATTAGTCCTTGTAGCATGTGTAGAAATATCACTAGGAGCAACCATGATTAATAGGTTAGTGAAATAAACAAATTTCTATAGGTTGTGGTGCTCTCTGCCAACTCACTCAAAACCAGCAAAAGAGGTGATCCTTACTGTTCCAAAGTGAATAGAAAATCTTACCACGAGTAATAGCAATTAATGTGACTTGGTGTGAAGAATAGAATACCCAGGGGTTTTTGCTCTCACAAAGGTAAAACAGGATATATGGTGGGGCTTGGTATGGATACCTAATAATCACCAATTAACAGGTCCTATTGTTGTCTGTGAATGATACAAAAATAACACCTAGGAAACACACACCAAAATTGGAGACAAATGTGGCAATTCAAATATGTGTATGGAATTTTGCAATGCTCTAGAAAGACACTAGCCAAGCTCAATGATAAACAGGCACAAGATTGCTCAATGTGTAGTGTCAATGATAGCAATAAAAATAGCTCCAAATGATAGAAATAACAATATGTCTCAATGGCCTCTCTTTTGGCCTTTTCTCAATTCGGTTTTTCTCTTTTTCTATTTTCTATTTTTATCATTTTTTATATACTTTTTATGGCCGAATAACAACTAAAGGAGCAAAATAACAAGTGAAAACAAAAGCTAAATCAATGTGACACAATGATGATAATGAGCAGCCTGCAAAAAGAGCAACAAAATAGCTAGTCTTGTGGGCAAGGTACCTAGATTATTGTTGTAGAATGGTTGTGTCTATGGTTCACAAAGATTGGAAAAGAAATCCTAAAGAAAGTGAAAACAAATTCTAAACCGAAAAAGAACTAGTGATGGAAGTGACTCACGGCAGGAAAATGGGTGCGACAGCGTTTTGCTTCGTTTCTGTGCCGTGGCAGCGTGCGAGCCAGCGGTTGGCAACGCGCACGCAAGTGCAGAGACTGGTTGTGGTAACGTGCGCGTGTTTGCGGGTGGGCAGCGGCAGGACGTACGGCAACAGCAGAGCGCGCGGCAGCGTTTTTGCGATTTCTTCTGTCGCGGCAGCGCGCGCAGGTGGGTGGTGTGCTACGCGTAGGGTTTTATGCGTGCACGGTAAGGGAAATCCGAGTGCGATTGGGGCTCGGCAGCGGGGAAGTGGTGGCATCGATTTTGCGAGAATTGCTGCCACGGCAGGAATCTGACCTCGACTCGAATTTGATCACCACAACAGCTCGGATTGGAAAAAAAATTATGAAATTTTCGGTAGACACGAGTAAGAACTCGAGGAACCCTAACCCTAACTCAAAACCTAAAAATTCAAAAGAAGAAAAGGAACACAAAATCAAAACACAAAACAACACTAGAAATTGAAAACTAGAGATTATCTAAGGCTATGGCAATGATCTAACACTATTTTTTGTTCCTTTTTCTGTATAGGTAGAAAAATAACTCGAATCTAAAGGGATAGATACAGCTCACCGAGTAAAACTCGGTAATCTGATACCAAGATGATAAGGGGTAGCCCGATCTTCTCAGTGAACTCTCATGATAATTTGATAACCAATGTGATACCTCGCTCTCTCCTTTGGCTAAACCCTGTCACCAATTGCAACAACACTTAACCCCTTCGGATATTCGAGACTCCACACTCTTGCACAAGTAGCCACCGACTACAAGTGGTCATGTTTCTCCTTATTCCCAGTGGAACAGCAGAATACACTCAGATTTGCAATGGAAAATATGATTCAAGATGAATGCTTCAAGCAATACAATCTAGAGTCTAGGGTTTATGTTTTATCGTAGTCTGACCTATCTATTTCGCACCAAGGGGTATATATGAGGGGAAGGGGTGCGTCCACAAGGGGTATTGCGCAAGCAACCCATCCCAACCCGAATAGAACCCAACTTGGACTTGTTTGGACTTGGTCTCGAACCGAACTAGATACAAACTGACCCACCATTAAGGGGTGTGGACTATGATGGTATACAAACCATGCCTAATACAATTAGGACTTCTACTATGCGCATTTAACCTTGTGGAGGCGCCATCCCCTTGTTTTCCATGAAATAACAATTGTTATTCTCTGTTATTCCTTGTTATTCCAGGAGTAACAATTGTTATTTTCTGTTATTTCTTGTTTTCACCCTTCTAGCACTTGTTTTCCAGCTCCTCCTCAAGTCCATCTTCATCCATGTGCAGCTCCTCTTCATGATCTCCTCCTCTCATGCTTGTGTTATCAACAAACCTGAGAATACATAAGTGTGTGGATTTAGGTAGTATAAAGTTCTCATAATTATAAACATTATACTCAAGTAGGAGTGAATTCTCCTGTTGTTGTAATAGTTTGGTCCTTGATCTTGTCATGGGACCAATCCTCACTTCATTATCTTTTATAGCAACATCATCATGTGTAACAAAAGGTGAAGATCTAGGGATGTCCTCATCACTTGAGTAGCATAACATATGAAGAGTAACATCTACTTATTCAACTAGATTACAAAGCTCATGGTCACATAAATATCACACCATGGGAGAGAGATATGAAACACATAGCTCCGGTAGATCCCTCAGCCCCGGGGGAGAACTACTCCCTCCTCAACATTCATATGATGTTTAGACAACAGTGGGAGAGATCCTTATGTAATTTTAGAAATGCTAAGGATGTGTTTTTCTATGTTGTAATGAAAAACTACTCGTTGTAATATGTTACCCTAATAGTTTTGTCATATATTCAAATAATTTTTATCTGAATTAAAATACGTGACTAAGGGTGGCACAATAGGATGGAAGAAAGTTCCATGCTGGATTTGAATGAGTTTGATAATTAAAATATTGTGACGGATACTACAACAAAGGCTAAGTATATCGTTTTACTGACAACAAATAATAGGAATATTTTGTGTCAAGGAGTTCTTTATGTAACTTGGTGAATTTCCAAGATTGCTGACACTATGAAGCTACATTTTCACAATGTTAGTAATATTAGTTTAAGGTGAGGAATTAAGGTCTCACCGGTTGACCAAATATTACAAATTCATCTCATTAGAGAATGAGTGATGTGTGTAGACACAAATACATGCAAATACAATAGGACCTGAACATGTTAGATATTTTTTATCAAGTTTACCACATGCGAGGCATGGTAATAACACTGGAACTCCATATGTATTAAGTGCTTACAGACTAGATTATTGACTCTAGTGCAACTGGGAGACTGAAGGGAATAGCCCGAGGGGGAATAATTAAGTGTTTATTATATTATTCCTTGTTATTTTAAATGTTTATTTTTCATGCTGGAATTGTATTAACCAGAAACGTTGATACATGTGTGTCTGATAAATAAACAAGAGTTCCTAGTAATGCCTCTCATTTAACTACCTCGTTGATTAACTGATGATCAAGGTTTCCTGATCATGAACATTGGATATTGTTAATAACGGGGTCATATCATTGGTAGAATGATCTGATGAACATAGACCCAACATAAATATAGCAATGCGATCAAGTCATTAAGTTTACATTGGTATAATCAAACATACAAAGTAACTCTAATCCTTAGACCATGAGATCATGTCAATCACTAACACCGGAAGAGTGTTCTGATGTCATCAAACATCACACCGTAACAGGGTGACTATAAAGGTGACGTTGGGTATTTGGAAAGTACAAGTCGAGGCTCATGAATCAGGAGTGGGATTTCTCCATCCAAATGATGGAGAGATATACTCTGGTCCCTCTTGGTGATATCACATCGACACCGCTTGCAAGCACGTGACTAGGTCACAAGGATCTCATATCACGGAACGAGTAAAAGAGTACTTGTCGGTAACGATATTGAACTAGATATGATTTATATCAATGATCGGATCTCGGACAAGTAAAATATCGCGAGATAAAGGGAATTGGTTACTGCGTTTATGGTTCACACGATCACTATATTCATCGTTGAATGTGTAGGAGTCATTACGGATTTCTAGGTCTCACTGTTGATTATTGATCGGAGAGGTGTCTCGATCATGTCTACATTATTCACGAACCATAGGTTGAAACACTTAAGGTTTGATGACGCGATTGAGTGGATATGGAATATCGGAGAAAAGTTTGGACAACACTAAAATTGTTTCGGGGAATATTGAAATAGTTACCGGAATTGTTTCGGGAATATTGAAAAAGTTCAAGGTGTTAGTTAATGTTTGTTTAAAAATAGTTCAAGGGGGTAAGTGTTAATGTTTGTTAATAGGATTAACAAATATTAAAATAAAGAAATGAAATTGTTTTATTTATTTATTAAGGAAAATCCTTAGAATTTTGAGTGGAAATTAATGTGAGAATGAGTGGGTTTAGTGGATACTCCACCCACATGATGATGGAAGAGGTGGAGGCACCAAAATTTCATGGCTGCCTCCCCCTCCCTCTCCCCACACTTGGTGCCATATATCTCTCCCTCCTCCCGTTGCTCCACCTGTTGGTTATCCACTTGGCGAAGCCATGGACGTCTAATTTCTCCACCACACCACGTCGTCTGTTGTTGGAGTTTCCAGTGGATCCTCTACTTCCGCTGCCCTGCTGGATCGAGGGAACGAAGGTCGTCATCAAGCTGTACGTGTGACCGAGTGCGAAAGCGCTGCCGGATTGCAGCGCTCTTCTTCGCGATCTTGTGATTGATGTGAGTTCGACTACATCACCAATGAGATTCGATCTCGTAACGCTTTGTGTGTTAGAGTGTGTGTTCTCCTTAAGACTTTCTCTATGTCCGTTGCTTGCATCTCCTAGATTAGATCTTGGCCCTTCGGGTATCTCTCGCGTAGGAATTTTTTTGTTTTCTATGAAACGAACCCTTCAGTGGTATCAGAGCCGGATCTATGCGTAGATGATTTGTACGGGTATAACACATAGGTTTATGTGGGTGTTGATGGTCATGTTATTGCCTCCTTGAGTATTTTATGATCTTAGTGGCATAGTAGGATGAAGCTGACCTAGACAAACTTTACGTGTACTTTGTACGCGAGACCTGTCTTACTTGTGGCTGAGGGGGTGTATGTTTATCCTACTATAGTTAAGATATAATCTACGAAGGGTTGTTAAAAATATGTTTATCACGTTGTGGTTCATGTTCGTAGGTATGAACGGTTCTATCCTCAAAATCCCTAAGCCACGTAAAATATACAAAAATAAATTAGAGACGTCTAACTTGTTTTTGCAGGGCATGTGATGTGATATGGTCAATGTTACAAATTTGACATATGAGATGATCTCTTTTGTAAATTACTGACATACCGGCAGGATCCATATGGTTGTCTTATTATTTATGGCATGCGTGTTGTATATCATATCCATGTGATATGTTGTAATTTTGATGGACAATCAAGATGGAGGTGCCATGGACCCTCGTGCCACGCCGGTGGAATGATGGAGATCATACCATGATGCACAAGATGGAGATCAAGTGCAAGAAGGACCATACCATATCACATTATCTATGCATGTGATGTTAATCCTTTTATGCATCTTATTTTTCTTAGATCACGACGATATCATTATAAGATGACCCCTGATAAGGGGTGGCCCGATCTTCTCGTTGAGCTTCTCTCTCTCTCTTTTTGTGGTTTTCTGATAATTGGATAACTAGTGCTACACTGAGACCTCTCACTTAGCAGACCCCTGTTGCCAGATGCAACAACAATCAAGCTCTTTGGATATTCTCAACTACACACTCTTGCACAAGTAATCAAAGATCACAAGTGGTCCTGTATCCCCCTATTCCCAGATGGAATAACAAGATATCACGCAACTTTGCAAGGGTAAACTTCAAGTAGTATGCTTAGCAGCAATACAAACTAGAGGCTAGGGTTTCATTGGTTTTGGTTTAAACTTGTTCTCCCTCTTCCACACGCAGGTGGGGAGTATATATAGGTGGAGGGCTCCTTCCACAAGCACCTCTCCTACTAGGACTAGGACTCAACTAGGACTCCTACTTGGACTAGGAGGACTCTACTAGGACTCCTACTTGGACTAGGAAAGGATACAAACTGACCCAACTTTAGGGGGTTCGGCCATTATGGCATACATGCCATGCCTAAATTAATTAGGACTTCACTATGGCGCATTTAACCCTATGGAGGCGCCATCCCCTTGTTTTCATCCTTGCAACAATTGTTTTCACCATTTGCAGGATTGTTTTCATCACTTGTACTTCTGTTTTCACCATGGCTTGATTGTTTTCAACACTTGTAAGCTTGTTTTCCATCAGCCACATATTATTTTCCAGCTCCTCTTGAAGTCATCCTCCATCCATGTTTGTGTTAACAATAACCCTGCTAATAAATGATAACATAGCTTAGGTTGTATAACATTCTTATAACCACAAACAATATTTCATAATAGGAAAGAATTCACCTTAAAATAATCATTAGTGAGACTTAATATTTCTTTCCAACTCAAGCATGAATAAACCTCATGGACCTCTATTATGTCCCTATCATCCTCCCTTTCTTCAAGACAAGACGTCCTCGGCTTGTTGTATGCTGAAAGTGGAATAAACAAAAAAGAACAACGTGTATGCACAATACATATATCTATAATGAGGTGCATTAGTTGTTATCATATCATAAAATTGTGCCCTAGACATGTGACCACGAATTTTGCTTGTAAACATCACATAATTGTCATAGCACTCAATAAAATAGCAATCACAATTGCAAATATAAGTGAAGCTCATTAAATCATGATCAAAAGGAGAATCATATGTGTATATATTTTTATTGTTTAGTATCAATTCAAGTGTTCTCACAGAAGATCTATGATCAAATTTATGTTTATTAGTACACTCAAAGGTGCGAACATGCTTATTATTTTCATCATGAAAATTGCAACTTAATTTGCAGATATAAGTGAAGAACAATTTATTAGCACATGTATGTGACAAGTATTGTGGCAAACAAAACATATGTGTAAAATCATGCTCATATGTAGGAAATTGTAACCTATCTACCCAAGGTAATACATTGTTTAATTCGGCCACTTTATCACAAGTTATGCATATGTGATCCACCATAAAAATTTCACTCATGTTATAGTCACCAATCAAGTTAAAAGTGAAAGAAGACACATAATTGCTAGAATTTACATATGAAATTTCAGCAACCTTTTTCATAGCACTTTGCACATTAATTGATTCATTTAACATGATGTAATCCACAATATCATTAGGTGGTATTTTAGCAAGTACTTCTTTATATGAAATCAACACCACATGATTAAATTTCGAAATTAGCACATTATCACATGTAGGTGGACTATCTATGCTTGTTAACTCACAAGAATCAATTAGCAATTTAGTGGATTCACATAATTCAATACTTGAGGGGGGTAACACGAAATCAGCACCTTTATCAATAGCATCCTCCTCAGATTTATTAGGTGCCAATTCAACTATCTCAAATGGTGATGCAGGTTCTACTTGTTGTGGCTCCCTTTCTTCAAAAGTAACCTGCATATCACAAGAAACAACACTAGGAGTAGACATGATTACATTAGTAGAAATAACCTCACATGCCTTCTCATCCTCGACAAATCCCATAACTAGACGCTCAAGTCTTTGCATCTCAAGTTTTTCAAGTCTTTGCTTTTCAAGCATTTGAGCAGAAATTAAGGGTTGATGTCTAATTCTTTGAAATTGTGTAAGCCGTGCATGTATTATCCAATTTTTCTTATTGTTCCAAAAGAATTGTAAATCAGGATAATGGCTATCAAAATTAACTCTATATTTAGTGCACCATTGTTGTCCCAACAAAAGATGAGAACAAATAATATCTCTAGGCATCACATGACATAAAATTTTCTCCTTATGGCCATGAATGGTTAAAGGAACAAAAACTATGTGAGTAATAATAAGTTCATCATCATATGTAGGTAACCTAAATGGATCATATGTGTGTGGAACCAGCTGCAATTCTTCAACAACCTCAGGACTAACAAAATTATACCGTGTACCTTTATCAAGGGTAACATCAACCTTACTTTCCTTGATGTCTGCCGTGAAGTGAAATAAATCTTTTGCTGGAATCCCACTAGCATCCTCCTTCCAAAACGTAGCACTGCACGCATCAACACTAGGAAAACCCATTGATTAATTTGTTAGTGAAACAAAATAACAATAGGTTGTGGTGTTCTCTCACAACTCACTCAAAACCAAGCAAAGATGGCTTCACTTAATGTTCCAAGAGGAAAAAGGATCAACTTACCACAAGTATCAATGAAAAGTGTACCAAGTGTGAGAAGAGAATAACCAGGATATGAAGTGTCACAATGCAATACAGGGTATTTGGTGGGGCTTGGTTGGGAATCCTAACAACACCAAAATAACAACTCCAATGCACTGTCTATTGTGATGAAAAACACTAAAGGAACACACTCACACTGGGAGACAAATGTGGCTTAGCAATTATATGGAAGAGTTATTGCAAGCACTAGAAAGACACTAACAAATACTCTATGAAAACAGGCACAAGATTGCTCAAATGTCCACAAAAATATCCAAGATATGATAAGATTCCACTAGTGATAGTATGGCACGGCCTCTTTTTCACAGTGTGGCTTTGCTGCTGTGTGCGTGCAGTGTGGCTTTTGATGCCAATCTGTGCGTATGGCAATGATGGACAGGACAAGCGTCCCGCAATAATCGGAACGAGCGCGTGGTTGAATCCGACAAGGATCGAGAGCGCTTGGACCCAGCAGTTTTGGCGCGTAGCGGGTGTGCGTGTGTGGCCTGCGTGGACCGACTCCAAGAAAACGCGTGAGCAAGCCTGGCCGCGGTCGGTTCGAGAGACAGAAAATCGCGCACGCGCGCGTCTGGCGCGTTTCTGTTGGCGCGTATGGACACGCCGCCAGGGAATTTGTGCCAGGGACAAGGGACGCTCGCGATTGGCGCGTAGCGTTTGGCTTGGTCGCGGTCGGATTCCGATATGGGCCAGGACGCGTATGGGGACCGAGTCCAGGAGGAAATTCGAGCGGCGCGCGGATTGGCGCGAGCAGCAAAAATAGAGGTATATACACTATTAGTCCCACATCTTGTACCGTGCGTGCAATTTAGTCCCACATCTTGGGAACCGTGCGCTATTAGTCCCACAATTTGCTAAACGGGGACAATTAGGTCCCGGGCCAATTAAAACGCGACAAATGGACGCTTACGTGTATTAAATGGTTCCGCGTTGGATTGAGGCATTTGCAGAAAACCCCCTGTAGAGATACGGCGACTGCCATCTGGACCAAATCGTGAAATGTAATCGATTCCCCAATTGCGAACCCTAGACTGCACGCTCGTAGGCGATTTTCGCCGGCGGCGACTCGAGGGCGACAGTCGCCGACGGCGACTGGAAATTAAGGAGAATGGCAGATTGGGGCTTTGCGGCGAAGGAGAAAGGAGGTGGCTCAAGGGGAACACCTCGCTGCTCGGGGAGGCTGGCTGGCGGCGACTCGAGGCGGACGGAGGCGGGCGGATGGGAGATGACAAGCGAAGTGCACTGGTCTCCTCCGGCGACGTCGACGGCAACTAGGAGACGACCTGAACAGGCTAGCTCGATTCCGCTGCTTGCTCCTCGATTCCGCTGCTTGCTCGCTCGATTCTGCGTCATGCTCGACCTCAACAGGTGAACACGCATGGCCCAAAATCAACCGATCCTTACAAATTATAGGAAGCCATCGAGTAATCGAGAATGAAAACCTTATGAATTCTCTAACGGCCTAGAGGCTAATACAAGATAATCGATGGCGGACGGTTCCTTGATTGGGTTCAGTAGAACCAGTTGGGTTGCTTCTGCGGAGGCCGCTGCACGGCGGTGGCGTAACCAGGCGCTGACGATGTGATTTCCCTGCTTGCTCGTTGTGATTCCCCTGCTTTCTCGCTCGATCGCTCTAAATCCCTTGATTGCCTGCTCCATTTTATTTTTCGCATTATTTGTTGTACACTGGTAGACAGATAATTGTCTTCTCTGAATGATGAACAGGGTGCAGTCAATTTTAGAGAAGTGCAGGCCAGTAGAATTAATGTGAGAGAATTACAAGATGACAATGTGTTTCTGTTGAGGAAGATAGCTGAAGTTGAGCTGGAGGTGAAGAATCTAATCAAAGAGAAGAAGAAAAACGAGAAGAAACAGAGGAATATGCTGATTTTTTTTCTCTCTTGTAGCTGTAGGTGTTGTTATGTATTGCATAGCTAAGTAGTTTCTGTCTGTAATGGTGATCCAAATGTACCTACAGTTACAGTGATAATGCATCAAGCATTCTGTGAATTTTGAATAAAATTATGGGATCTTTTATCTTATTCTGTGGTTGCTATTTTAATTTTGCACATGCAATGCATCTGTACTGTCATTGTTATTGGCCTGTTATTTCGAATGGAATAAAATGTTTTTGGCTTGTTAGATGATAGAGCAGAACTGTAATAGCAGCAACATCCATAATCAGTGTACCATACATAGATGCAAATGATGCTGGAATTATATGTCCAACATGTACCTCCTCTGCTGCTATTCAGAGGATTCATGGTTATTATATAGCAGTACCAGTACTGATTGAAGAAGCAAAATTGGAGGAAGGTAGCAACAATTTATTCAATACAAATATAATAGTACTGGTACAAATTGCAGAAGCAAAGTTGCAACAACAAGCAGTGATCAGTACCAAGGCAAACAGTAGCAACATTGCAACTAGAAATCTCACTGTATTTCTCAACAAATGCATAGTACAAACAGCAATAGAAATGACTGTGACACGGTGAAATAATATTTCTTTTGCAATACTCAGGTATTTGAATATTTGGAAGATCTTGAACAACAATATTTTTGCATATAAAAACTACAGGTTTTTCTTTAATAGGAACAGAACTAGAGGCCAAAAATTAGAAAATGGCAAAATCTTCTACATGTCATCAGCAGGTGGTGCACTCTGGCTGAGAGGAAACTCCTGGGCTTCATCATCTAGAGGAATTTCAACATTGAGATCTGGAATGTCTACTGCTGCTGCTACCCTTGGCTGTTGTGCATCACCAAACAACAAATGGTGTGCACTCCCAGGACCAGTAGCATATGAGCCCCTCCTCTGTGTTCTTGTTCTTGTAGTTGGTGGAACAGGTGCATCATGTGTACTGGCACTTGTGGAAGCTTCTGCACTCCTTTTATTGGTCTTTCTTCTGCCTCTACCACTGTTCCCATCCTCTGGTGCTACATTTGGTCTCGGGGGGACAAAACCACCAATTCTTCCTCTACCTCTACGAGTCAAACTCCCCCTTGTTGTAGATGTTGTTACTCTCTCTCTTGGATCTGGAATGCTTTCTCTAGCTTGTGTTATGAAAGCATTTTCTGGCAGAGGGCCAAGAAGCCTATTAATTGGCATATTTTCTAACTCCTGCACAGTTGTTGTGATAACACATTAGAACCATGTACTGAAACAAGTATAAAATGCACAAGATAATAATTTTACAACCTCCTGCTGCATTGTATACACCATGCTTCCCAACATATTAGTAGGATCAAGCCTTTCATCTGGAATATGAGGTATCACATGCTGCACACAAGAATAAATTGAGGGATGTAAATCTATGTGTGTGACCAAAAAACCATGAATTCTTTTGAGATGGATAAGACAAATATACCTCTAAAATGGCAGGAATATCTATTTCTTCATCCACACCAGCACCATTATTCATCTCCATTTCCTCTCTCCGCCTCTCAAGGTATTTCTGGTGGCCTTTACGTGGCCAAGTTCCCTCACAAGTGTGTGTGCCATCATATGAAGTAATTACAAAGCCACCTGTCCTTTTACTATAATTTGATGCGTTCAGATACCAAGGACAACCTTCAACACACACAGCTTGTATTCTTCTTTTATCATTCTTCTTCTTAGTGAGTTTCACTCTATTCCTTATACTGTAGGTTGCCAATGCCTTTCTCACCTCCTTCACATCACTGAATACCATGCCAAATGCAATGTGGGGTTGTCCATGTCCACCTCTGGATTAAATGCCTTGAATTTTGCCTTCAACTTATCCTTAGCTCCTTCTGCAAGATTTAAATCATCGTCCTCCAAAGCAACCTCATCTTCATTCTCATCACACACCTCCTGCTCGTTATTGTCATTGAGAGATTTATCAATATTATCGGCAAAAAGGTCATCATCACCACTTTCAGCATTGTAATCACTATCACACATCTGAAACTCACTGTCACTATCACTGTCACTGTTATTCTGCTCCCTCCTCTCTTCAACTAAAACATTACATGGATTTGATGCTTGAGGTGTACTTGCTGATTGAGGTACAAATGATGGTTTAGGTGCATCTGCTGCAAGACCACTCTGCTCCATTTTCACTGCCACAAGCTCATCTCTTCCAATGTGTGTGCCATGTATAATTGATGCTTCAGGTGGATTCTGTTGTGGAACTGCCACATTGCAAGCAGGTTCACCAAAACAGAATTTCCTCGGAATGTTTCTGCCAGTGATGAAAGATCCATTATTGATGATTAACTCTGGTCTAAAATTTCTAAGAAAATTTGTATGATCAATAAACATGACAAGTGTTCTATGCAATCTGCTTGCTTTCACCATTTGCATTATCTGACTGTGGTTATTAATTAGCACCAATCCATTGTTAATATCCTTATCTGGCAAGCACCAATAAACCTGAAGTCTCCCATCTCTGTTGCAGTTCAGATTTGAAAGAATGACATCTATCCATTTAACTGACCAAGTATCCCCTGTTAAGTTGTCAAAAAATGTTGTCGACGAACTGACATATTGTATTTCATCTCTTAGACCAGTAAAAACCCCATTGTGCACTACTTCAACAGAAAACAAGTTAGAATCTTCTCCTGCATTTAAAACTGCAACAAAATTAGACCATTTACATACATTAAAACTGCAGCAAAATTAGACCATTAACAGGCAAAATATTATAGCAGACACAATATACTAGCAGTGAAGCAATTTCTGAATGCTCTGTTACTAAAAGGCAAAAAAAATCAGCAAACCCATGAATTGTTCCACTTTACATGAATGTCTTTCCACCTTCTATAAAAGAGTGATCTAATGCTAAACTGATAATTCAGTTCAGGCTGCTAGTTCTTAGATGTTCTCTTGTAATAGGACCAGAAGACATGTGGTTTTCCAGTAAACTAGAATAGCACAATTTTTTAATAATGTCATCTAAAATTTAGATAAATCAGATGTAACCAGTATCGTCACTCCCTCTCAAATATAATCAAGCAACAGTCTCTGTACCCGAAGATAGAATGACTAACGAAATCGATTGATGCCACATTTTATTCAGAAAGGGTTGAAGCATACAAGGCACACTAAACTACGTGTTGCAGCAGAACAGCTGCGAAGACATAAAAATGAATCTGGGATTTCAGTAGTAGTAAACAGTGTTTATTTCCTTCCATGTTAGCGCTGCTGAAAAAATGTAGGTAAAATCCCAGGTAAAATTTCTCATGCAATTTTATATGCACCAAAATCCATATATTAACGAGCAAAATATTATAGCACGCAAATTATACTAGCCCCAACAAAATTTCTGAATGCCCTGTTAACTTCACCAATTAATCAGAATGCCATGTACTACTCTCTGAACGAAAGTTCAAACTTGCCCTGTCACGAACCTAATTCACGAACCCTCTACAAATTTCAAATGACCAGTTGCTTAAAACTGCGAACAATCAGTGCGAGCAAACACGCAATTTCACAATTTGATCAGAATTCCATCACGCATAGTTCATCTGCGGTCAGAACACGGAGACGGCGGACAGAGCACGGTGACGGCACCAATTTGACCTAAATCCATCTACTTTAAGCAACTAAACCACTCTGCCAATGCTACTAAGTCGATTTCCCAATGTAATCTCTGCTAATAACAATTCTAGTTCGACCGATCATCACGCACAGTTCATCCGAGAGTCGGCCGGCGGCGCTGCAAGCTCACAGGGAGAAAAAATACGATGCGGGCACTTTCCATAGTCAGGCGGGTCCTCGTGGTGCTGCCGGTAATGCATGGCCGTCCGATTGTGCTCCGAATCGGCGGCGCCGCCTCCACGCCTCCGCCGATGGTCGACTGTTTTACTACCGGAAAAAGAACGAACGGAAAAGGAAAAATCGATTTCAGCCTATTTTGGTGGATCTGGATTGCAAAGAGGACTAAATCGCAAAAACGACGGCCGTCCCAGTATGTCTCGTACGCGGAAGGGCTTCGTCGCGAATTAATAAAACTCCTCTTACTAAAGCGCAAGGTGACTTGTCCACGTCGTCCTCCACTTGTAGCGTTTTAATTGGTCTGGGACCTAATTGTCCCCATTTAGCAAGTTGTTGGGCCGTCAGCGCACTGATTACAAGATGTGGGATTAAATTGCACGGTACGTACAAGATGTGGGACTAATAGTGTATATACCTTGCAAAAGATCGGCTGCAAATGCCTGGCAGCGCTTGGATCGATGGAACGAACCGACAGAGAAAACGCGTGGCGGCACGTTTCCGCGCGTTTGACGCGGTTTCGAAGCAGCGACTTGGATTTCCGTGCGCGGAGCAGCACAAATCGAGTAAGACACAAATACGCACAGCAACTTTGGACAAATATTTTTGGTGGAATTTTCGGTATAGATCTAAAACAAAAGATGATGACGAGGAACCCTAACCTAATAGACAAAAACTAAAAACAGAAAAACGGGAACGCAAATCAAAAAGAAACAGCAACTAGTAGATGCAAATTGGTGTTGATCTAGACTCTGGCACAAACTAAACCTAATATTTTTGTGGGGCTTTTTCTGGATAGGAAATAAAAACAACTAAACTAGGGATAACTTTGCTCACCGAGTAAACCTGAGAATCTGATACCAAGATGATAAGGGGTGGCCCGATCTTCTCGTTGAGCTTCTCTCTCTCTTTTTGTGGTTTTCTGATAATTGGATAACTAGTGCTACACTGAGACCTCTCACTTAGCAGACCCATGTTGCCAGATGCAACAACAATCAAGCTCTTTGGATATTCTCAACTACACACTCTTGCACAAGTAATCAAAGATCACGAGTGGTCCTGTATCCCCTATTCCCAGATGGAATAACAAGAGATCACGCAACTTTGCAAGGGTAAACTTCAAGTAGTATGCTTAGCAGCAATACAAACTAGAGGCTAGGGTTTCATTGGTTTTGATTTAAACCTGTTCTCCCTCTTCCACACGCAGGTGGGGAGTATATATAGGTGGAGGGCTCCTTGCACAAGCACCTCTCCTACTAGGACTAGGACTCAACTAGGACTCCTACTTGGACTAGGAGGACTCTACTAGGACTCCTACTTGGACTAGGAAAGGATACAAACCGACCCAACTTTAGGGGGTTCGGCCATTATGGCATACATGCCATGCTTAAATTAATTAGGACTTCACTATGGCACATTTAACCCTATGGAGGCGCCATCCCCTTGTTTTCATCCTTGCAACAATTTTTTTCACCATTTGCAGGATTGTTTTCATCACTTGTACTTCTGTTTTCACCATGGCTTGATTGTTTTCAACACTTGTAAGCTTGTTTTCCATCAGCCACATATTGTTTTCCAGCTCCTCTTGAAGTCATCCTCCATCCATGTTTGTGTTAACAATAACCCTGCTAATAAATGATAACATAGCTTAGGTAGTATAACATTCTTATAACCACAAACAATATTTAATAATAGGAAAGAATTCACCTTAAAATAATCATCAGTGAGACTTAATATTTCTTTCCAACTCAAGCATGAATAAACCTCATGGACCTCTATTATGTCCCTATCAACCCCTCTCACTTAATATCAAGATTATAATGTGTTCTTCCTTAGTATGCATTGTTAAGAAAGTTCATCGTTTAGAGACACCACGTGATGATCGGGTGTGATAGACTCAACGTTCGCGTACAACGGGTGATGACGAGCCTAGCATGTATAAACATGGCCTAAAAACACACGCAGTAGTATGATTCTACTTGGCGAGCCTAGCATGTACAGACATGGCCTCGGAACACGTAACCAAAAGGTAAAGCATAATTCATATGGTTGATATGATGAACATGTCGATGTTCGTCTCTGCAACTACATCATCTCACGTGATGATCAGCTTTGTTGTAGTGAATTGGCTTTGTGTAATCACTAAAACGACTAGAGGGATGTTGTTTGTGAGTGGGAGTTCACGTAGTAATTTTGAATTAACTTAACTTATTTTATCATGAACAACCAATCAAAGTGAATTTGCATAAATGTAGTATTCATTGGCATCCACAAACTACCTTACACCTAGATTGTTAATTGAGATATAATTGTTATGATCTGGTAAAACCATTTAAGATTGGTACCGTATTAGTGAAATTTCAAATTGATTCCTATTGTAGATTTTTGGTATAATCTACCTAGCTCCATATTATTAATGATTGATTGATCTAGAGAGCAAATAATTCCTACTTAGAATCCAGTGTCATGCTTGCTTCCATAATACTTTATCTTCAAAATAATGTTTTGTTGATCAAGTCAGTTTAGGAATTGAAAAGAATTTTTTTCAGAAACAATCAAGTGAAAGATATATTGATATCTAGAAACTTATTTATGGCAACATGACTGATTATAATTTAGCGTGACAATGTGTGAATATATTATTTGAATATATGCAATGATTGAAGACGCTAGGCGTTTGAATCTTCCAAGAAGTTGGGCGCTAAAATTTATCCTCTAAATTCCTTCCTTGAAGCTATAGTAGCTGATGGTGAGAGTGCACTCGTTGGGAAACCCCAAGAGGAAGGTATGATGAGCGCAAGAACAGTTTTCCCTCAAAAAGAAACCAAGGTTTAATCGACCAGTAGGAGGAAGTAGTAACCTCAGAAGGTTGATGCAGCTGAGATGGCAGGGCGCACTAGCAGTTTAGCAGCAACGTGGAACCTACACAACACAAACAATTCACTTTTCCACAATGAAGCCGTGAGGTTCTCAATCTCACCGATTTTGGTGATAACAAAGAGGTTAAATGTATGGTGTGGAAAACAATATGAGAACAGTAGTAGTAGTGTGAAAACAGTGGAAGTAGTGTGTGTATTATCAGTATGAGAAAATGGACCGGGGTCCACAGTTCACTAGTGGTATCTCTCCATAAAAGATAAATAACATGTGTGGTGAACAAATTACAACTGGGCAATTGACAGAAATGAAGGCTGCACCGTAGTGCATATGCAAGACATAAAGATTACTGTGTGATTCATGCGGGCATTACAACAAGATACATAGACCGTCATCCAACTGCATCTATGACTAATAATCCACCCTCCTAATATCATCCAAACAAGGTATTAAGTTGCAAGCAACAGATAAACATCGTTGTTTTCTCCCTAATGGCAACAACACATCCTCCATCCGTGAGGTTTTTGTCACTCGAGCACAGATGCAAAGGAGGCATGAACCCACTATCAAGCATAAGTACTCCCTCTTGGAGTTACTAGCTTATACTTGGCCAGACCATCTACTAATAACAGAGAGCATGCAAGATCATAAATAACATATGCATGAAGATAACATGATAGATTGATAATCATAAGACATAACATTCAACATTCATCGGATCCCGGCAAACACAACATGTAGCATTACATAAAGATGATCTCGATCATGTACGGCAGCTCACAAGATCTAAACATGAGGCATAAAGTGGAGGAGACAACCATCTAGCTACTGCTATGGACCCGTAGTCCAGGGATGTACTACTCACACATCACATCGGAGGAGGGCATGGTGGTGTAGACCCCTCCGGTGATGAATTTCCCTCACGGCGGGGTGCCGGGGAGAGCTCTAGAACCCTCCCGATCTGGGGATGACGATGATGGCGGCCTCGGATGTTTCTTGGAAAAAGTGATATATTTTTAGGGTTGATGTCTTGGGGGGAATATATGGGCGAAAGGGAGATGGCAGTGGACGCCCGAGGGGCCCGCACCACCCCCAGGCGCGGCCATGGGGCGCCGCCCTATGATGTGGCCCCCTGTGGCCCCACTCCGGGCCTCTTTGGAACTCCGTGGAACCTTTGGGATTTATAAAACTTCCGGGCTTCGAATTTTCCAATTCCGTGAATAATTCCAAAACAATTTTTCTGAAACTATAAACCGCATAAAACATGGAACTGGCTCCGTGGCATCTTGTCAATAGGTTAGTCACGAAAATTGAAAACATGACATAAAGTGTATATCAAACATGTAGGAAATAACATGAAAACAACATACATGAGAAATTAGGGATACGTTTATGACGTATCAGTAGCTTAATCACAAACTTGTTATGATGGGATGGATTAAAGTATGGGTAAAATCATTTACCTTGCTTGGAGATTGCTAAGAGTGGAATCTGGAAGAGTGCTATTAATATGGTGATATTAGTAGAACAATCAAACTCAAAGTATGACTCAATGGGTGATAGTATATGACTAACACGCCAAGTAAAATGTGATAGTACAACTAGCATTGTTTAATGTTGAATGATTCTTCTGTAAAGGAAAGGGAATATTGAAAATAGAATTACAAAAAGGTATATGTCAGAAAATAATATAACTGGAAAGGTCCATCTCAGGAGTATATGCTTGATATACAAGTTATAGATGTATTACTAGTTAACAAAGTAATTTTGGGTATTTTGATACCAGATTGGTTGGTATGAGTTGTCATATAAAGCAACACAATGCAAGAAATACAAGGGCCTAAAAGGAACTAGTAGTAGATGTGGGATCGATCATGACAAAAATATGAATAAAGTGTTATTGTGTTCATTGTCGTATCAAACCAAACATTCAAGATTTATTTTAAGAACTTAATAAGTTGTTATTTTGTTCCGGTCTTTTGTAAGAACAAATAAGATTGTTCAAACTATGACCATATTCCATAATTAATGGATGCGTTAATATAAATCGTGTTGGTAAAGTAAACATCTATAATACTAAATTCTAAACGTTGCAAGACGTAAAAGGATTTCACTTAAATTGTGACACCACCCTTTAGTTCATGTCGGAAAGGAAAACAAGAAGGAACTCCATGTTAATGGATTTTCGGAGTCATTTTGTTTTGAATAAATTGAAGCTTCTGAGACCTCTTCAAAAAGATGACTAGAATTCCATTCATACGCCAAAGTAGAATGGACGACTAATTTAGTGGAGATTGTACATATTGATGTATATAGTCCATTATGTGTAGTCATGTGTGGTGGATTAATTTTCCTTCATAAAATTCCATCGATGATTTGAGTAGATATATGAGTATATATATTTAAGGAGAACAGAGTTTGATATTTTTGAATTGGTTCAAATTATTGTTAGTATGAAGTAAAAAAACATCGTAACAAGATAATCAATGATTTATGATTGTATCATAAAGGATAAAGTTTGAGTTACAAGTTTAGCAAAACATCTAAGGAGTTGCAGAATTTTTTTCTACAACTTATCCTTCTCGAATACCTCACATAAGTTTGGAGTGTTCGAGATACAAAATCAAACCTTGTTGGACATGGTAAGATAGATAAAAATGCCATGACAATTTTGTAGTTTATACAGTAGATACAACCGCTTGTACACTGAAAAGAGCGCCATCATGATCCGTTAAAATTGACACCATATAAGTTATGGATTGGGTAGTGACCCGAGTTGTCTTTTTCTTAAATTTTGGTATGAATAGAATGTGTAAAATGTTTACAACCAAAATAGGATTCATATATGTTTATAAGGTTATCCCAACGAATCCATTGAGTACTTCTCCTATCACCGAACTAAAGACAAATGTTGTTTGTCAGAAAGGGTCGATTTCTCAAGAAAGTAGTTCTTGCGAAATAAGTGAGTGGAAGGACAGTACAAACTCGACGAGATTAGAGAATCTTCATTACCATGTCAAGAGTAGCGCAACGATAGAAATTGTTCTAGGGTTGACACTACATGTGTTGTAGATACTTCGAATGAGTTTGCGAGCTGAACCACAAAAGTCCTAAAACTTTGTAATTAGACCAACTCGTGGTTTAAGAGTAAAGTGTTGTTTTGACAACAAAGGATCTGGAACTTACAAAGGAAGCAAATGATGGGCCCCGACTTCGTAAAATTGGTTACGAGTCATTATATCCGCGATAGTATCCCTGTATGAATATCAAGTATGTGACTTGGTAGTCCTTTCGATAGGCATGATGCCTAACGGTAGCAAACGAGTATATGTAGCAACAAATACATGTATATTTACATCCTTTGAAAGTTGTGCTTGTCGAAAAGATGTTTTCAAGGAAGTTAAAAGATTTGACTACTGCAAGATTTTGATATTCTGTAGTGATGCTTTAGTCTTTGCGAATAGTTCTAGCAAAAGTTACATATTATGATATGACAATTGAATAACAAAACCAACTCTCCTCTCTAGGAAGTTTGGTCGAGGATGTGTACTTGACACAGTCTGAGAGTTTATAAAATTCAAATGGTTGCAGGAAAGGTATGCAAACTTCAATGGTTGAAGTGATCATAACGAAGTTGGAATCATTACCTTAATGAAGTTATCAAAAGAGTTTGATTCCACCATGAACGGTAAAGATGCTTGTAGAGTTACAAGAAATTAAGTGGGAGCGCTAAGACATATTTCTAATGCTTTATGTAGATGAAATATGGTTGATTGGAAAAAATATATTTTAAATTAACACAGTTAAGATTTTCATATTGATGAACGGCTTAGGAGATATTGGGCATCGATATCTATGAGAGATGTGAAGCCCCTGATATGGTTGAGCCAAATTACATAGATGAAGTATTGAAGCAAGTCAATATCAAAAAGACAAGAAGGGATTCTTGCCACATGGAAAAGAACTGAGCAATATTCTAGTGTTTTGACACACGATGATCATATTGAAATTGAGATTTCCAAGTCATGTGTTCCATGCTATGTACACAACCAGATGAGTCCTATGCTATAGAATGTTATAGCGGAATAATTCATATGATGTTTAGACAATAGTGGGAGAGATCCATATGTAATTTTAGAGATGTTAAGGATGTGTTTTCCTATGTTGTAATGAAAAACTACTCGTTGTAATGTGTTACACTAATAGTTTTTTCACCTATTCAAATAATTTTTATCTCTATTAAAATATGTGATGAAGGGTGGCACAATAGGCTAGAAGAAAGTTCCACGCTGGATTTGAATGAGTTTCAGAATTAAAATATTGTGACGGATACTACAACAAAGGCTAAGTATATCGTTGTATTGACAACAAATAATAGGAATATTTTGCGTCAAGGAATTCTTTATGGAAATTGGTGAATTTCCAAGATTGACGACACTATGAAGCTACATTTTCACAATGTTAGCAACATTATTTTAAGATGAGGAATTGAGGTCTCACCGATTGACCAAATATATACAAAGCCATCTCATTAGAGAATGGGTGATGTGTGTAGACACAAAGACATGCAAATTCAATAAGACCTGAACATGCAAATCTTTTTTATCAAGTTTACCTCATGCAAAACATGGTAATAACATTGGAACTCCATATGTGTTACGCGCTTACAGACTAGATTATTGACTCTAGTGCAAGTGGGAGACTGAAGGGAATATGACCGAGAGGCAATAATAAAGTGGTTATTATCTGATTCCTTGTCTATGATAAATGTTATTTCTCATGCTAGAATTATATTAACCGGAAAGCGTTGATACATGTGAGTCTGATAAACAAACAAGACTTCCTCGTAACGCCTCTCGTTTAACTAGCTTGTTTATTAACTCATGATCAAGGTTTCCTGATCATGAACATTAGATTTTTTTTTTAATAACGGGATCATATCTTTGGTAGAATGATGTGATGAACATAGACCCAAAGTGAATATAGCAATGTGATCAAGTCATTAAGTTTACATTGTTATAATCAAACATACAAAGCAACTCTAATCCTTAGACCATGGGATCATGTCAATCACTAACACTGGAAGAGTGCTTTGATGTCATCAAACGTCACACCGTAACAAGGTGACTATAAAGGCGACGTTGGGTATTTGGAAAATATTAGTTGAGTCTCATGAATCAAGAGTGGGATTTGTCCATCCAAATGAGGAGAGATATACTCTAGGCCCTCTCGGTGATATCACATCGACACCGCTTGCAAGCACGTGACTATGTCACAAGGATGTCATATCACAGAACGAGTAAAATAGTACTTGTCGGTAACAAGATTGAACTAGGTATGATTGATACCAATGATCGGATCTCGGACAAGTAAAATATCGCGAGACAAAGGGAATTGGTTATATCGTTTATGGTTCACACGATCACTAGATTCATCGTTGAATGTGTAGGCATTACGGATCTCTAGGTCCCGTTGTTGACTATTGATCGGAGAGGTGTCTCAATCATGTCTACTTTATTCACGAACCGTAGGGTGAAACACTTAAGGTTTTATGACGCGATTGAGTGGATATGGAATATTGGAGAAAAGTTTGGACAACACCGAAATTGTTTCGGGGAATATTGAAATAGTCACCGAAATTGTTTCGGGGAATATTGATAGTTCAAGGTGGTATATGTTAATGTCTGATTAACAAATAGTTCAAGGGTTAAGTGTTAATGTTTGTTAATAGGATTAACAAATATTAAAATAAATAAATGAACTTGTTTTATTTATTTATTAAAGAAAACCCTTGGAATTTTGAGTGGGAATTGATGAGAGAATGAGTGGGTTTAGTGGAGACTCCACCCACATGATGAGGAGAGGGGTGGAGGCACCAAAATTTCGTGGCTGCCCCCTCCTATATAAAGAGGGGTTGGACCTCTCTCTCCCCACACAACTTGGTGTCATATCTCTCTCCCTCCTCCCGCTGCTCCACCTGTTGGTCATCCGCTTGGCGAAGCCATGGCCGTCTAATTTCTTCATCACACCACGCCGTCGTGTTGTTGGAGTTTTCAGTGGATCCTCTACTTCCGCTGCCCCGCTGGATCGAGGGAACAGAGGTCGTCATCAAGTTGTACATGTGACGGAGTGGGGAAGCGCTGCTAGATTGCAGCGCTCTTCTTCGCGATCTTGAGATCGATGTGGGTTTGACTACATCATCAACGAGATTCAATGTCGTAACGCTTTGTGTCTTCGAGGGTATGTTCTCCTTAAGACTTTCTCTATACCCGTTACTTTCATCTCCTAGATTATATCTTGGCCCTTTGGGTATCTCTCGCGTAGGAAATTTTTTTGTTTTCTATGCAACAGACCCTTCAGAAACATATCCTTGTATCCTTGTTTACACCTGTGATTTATCTTGTGCTTTAAATACTGTTTTCGTTCCGTACTTTGTATCATATCACATAGGTTGTTCATCTAGTTGCACATTTAGTTAACCATGTGATTCATCTTGTTTAGCCAAATCTAAAAGAAACACAAGAAAATTTAGCAGTCACCTATTCAACCCTCTCTAATAACCATACTTGTACTCTCAACAAGGCCTGGTGACCAGGGTTGTGCATCAATGCATGGGTATTCTAAATTTAGTTACTATTACTAGCTACCTCCATGCTGATGAATACCTCCGTATAAGTTTCTTGTTATCAGTATACACCTTCGTAGCTACATATTGGTGATATGTGGCGGTAGTTGTACTTTCTATGTTTGTTCTAGATTTATGAAGACTTGTTTCAAGTTGACTTACATATATATTGCCATATGTGTCTATTTATTACTACCTATGCAATCTTGATTTAGAGAAAGCAATGGCTTATAGAGTTTTTGGGAATTTAGATGAGTATGTGCTTGCATTCAAGTTTAGTTTTGAATCATAAAAGGTCTTGGCAATTCAAGATATGTGCTTGCGATCATGTCTAGTTTTGACTTATCAGTTTCCTTACTGCCACCCAAGTTTCCAACTGAAATGCAATTTTGGGGTTTTGAATCTTGTTTGTTAGTTTCGAATTTTACGTGCTTATTTCTTCACAAAAATACTATGATTGAATGTCTTCCACACAATGGATTCACATACACATGAGATTTGTAAATCTTAATTAAGTGATAATAACTATATCTGTGGGTCAACCAACTTACATACACATGTTTTTGTAGACCTAAGCCATGAACAACAGATCAATTTTAGATTTAAGTGATAGTAACTACATGTTATGGGTCAATCCTCTTACATAAATAGAGGTTTACATACACAGTGATTTTGTAGATCTAACCCATGATCAACAGATCTATTTCAGCTTTATCAAATAGAAACACCCGACGATAACACTCAGAATTCTTAAAGTAGAAGTCTAAATCATAAATTTCGGATGAATCAATATTAGCTTTCATCTATACGCAAAATTTCCTAACACGTCTCTTTATGGGTTGTGTTCAATATGATTTATAGTGATTTTTCTTATGCCAATAAAACCGCGACAACTCAAACATTTGCACGAGTCGGCGCAACGGATCATCTAATACATAACCTTTCTGTCAGGACAGCTTCTTACCGGGTGACCGGTGACACGGTCAACGGGCGAGGCGTGAATCCCGAGTGGAGCCCACCCACATTACGCACCAAAGACCGGCACCCGTGGGCCGTCGGAATTTCGACCGTGCCCACGGGTGACCGTAAGCTAGGAGCGCCCCAATCTAATCCCTCTGCTCTTCTCCTTCTCCACAGAAACAACAAGCAGCGAGCGATGGATGAGAATCCACTCGCCATCGCCCGAGCGATTGGCGCTATCGTTTCGCTAAACGATTACGATCGTGGGCCTAGCCCATTAAGCTTCGTTCGCTTTTCTTAGGTTCAGTATACTGCGCGCAGAGACGTGGTCACGTACGTACGCAACAGAGACGTGGAAGGGAAGTGGTCACGTGTGCCAGGCTACACCTCCGTTTGTTTGTGCATCCACGCGTAGCAAACTTCTTCCGTTTGTCTTTTTCTTTCTTTCTTGATTTCTTTTCTTGTCCTAATTTTATGCTTTATTTTTTTGCTTGTTCCATTTTTTCCTTCCTACGTCTATTTTCTTTTCTTTCCTTTTTCTGTCCTTTTTTATTTTTCTTAGTTTAGATTCTAATATTTGTTTTTTTTCAGCTTTTGTTTTCATATCTCTAAGAATCGTTTGTTCCGACTTTTCTTCCGAGTTTTGTTCCTAAATTTTGTTCCAATCTTTATGGAGACTTTTGACCTAAATTTTGTTCCAATCTTTATGTTTTTCTCGTAGTTGTTCCTTCGTTCCGAACATGTTGTTCCTTTTATTTTGTGAAAACTAGTTCCATAATTTTTTTGTTCCTAGCTTTGTTTCAAGCTTTTTTTTTATTTTTGTTCCATCGGAAATAATGTTGTTCCTATTTTATACCTAGTTGTTCCTTCGTTCGAAAATTTTTTGTTCCTTTTTTTTTTCTGAAAACTAGTTCCACAATTTTGTTTTGTTCCCAACATTTTTGTTTCAAGCTATTGTCCTTAGATTTTGTTCCTAGCATTTGTTTTAAACTTTTTTGTTCCTTGATTTTGTTCCAAGCATTTTGTCCTGCATTTGTTGCTAGATTTTGTTCTAGGAATTTTGTTCCTGGAGTTTTGTTCCCACCATTTGTTCCTAAATTTTGTTCAAAGTTTTTGTTTCTCAATTTTGTTCAAAACAATTTATTTCAAGAATTTGTTCCAAGCATGTTTTGTTCCTACATTTTTGTTCCCAGATATTTTGTTTCTATCATTTTGTTCCTAGATTTTGTTCCAAGCCTTTATTCTTAGATTTTGTTCCAAGAATTTGTTTCTAGATTTTTTGTTTAGGGAATTTTGTTCCTAGATTTTTTTCCCAGCATTTGTTCTTAGATTTTGTTCCAGAAACTCATTTCTAGATTGTGTTCCTATTTTTTAGTTTCTGGAATCTTCCGAGTTTTGTTCCTAAATTTTATTCCAATCTTTTTATGGAGACTTTTGACCTAAATTTTGTTCCAATCTTTATGTTTTTCTCGTAGTTGTTCCTTCGTTCCGAACGAGTTGTTCCTTTTATTTTGTGAAAAGTAGTTCCATAATTTTTTGTTCCTAGCTTTGTCTCAAGCTGTTTTTTTATTTTTGTTCCATCGGAAATAATGTTGTTCCTATTTTATACCTAGTTGTTCCTTCGTTTGGAAAAGATTTGTTCCTTTTTTTTTTCTGAAAACTAGTTCCACAATTTTGTTTTGTTCCCAACATTTTTGTTCCAAGCTATTGTCCTTGGATTTTGTTCCTAGCATTTGTTTTAAACTTTTTTGTCCCTTGATTTTGTTCCAAGCATTTTGTCCTGCATTTGTTGCTAGATTTTGTTCCAGGAATTTTGTTCCTGGAGTTTTGTTCCCACCATTTGTTCCTAAATTTTGTTCAAAGTTTTTGTTTCTCAATTTTGTTCCAAACAATTTATTTCAAGAATTTGTTCCAAGCATGTTTTGTTCCTACATTTTTGTTCCCAGATTTTTTGTTCCTATCATTTTGTTCCTAGATTTTGTTGCAAGCCTTTATTCTTAGATTTTGTTCCAAGAATTTGTTTGTAGATTTTTTGTTTAGGGAATTTTGTTCCTAGATTTTTTTTCCAGCATTTGTTCTTAGATTTTGTTCCAGAAACTCATTTCTAGATTTTGTTCCAAGAATTTGTTTCAGGAAATTTGTTCCTAGATTTTTGTTCTCAGCATTTGTTTCTAGATTTTGTTCCTACCATATTTGTTTCTAGATTTTTGCTCCAATCATTTTTGTTCCTAGAATTGTGTTTCTAGCATTATTGTTCCAAGCATTTTTTTTGTTCCTAACATTTTGTTCCAAGAATTTGTTCCTAGATTTTGTTCCAATTTTTTCTTCTAGCATTTATTTCTAGATTTTGTTCCTAGCTTTTGTTCCAACCTTTTTTACCTAGATTTTGTTCCAAGTATTTTGTTCCTAGATTTTTGTCCTGAGTATTTTTTCCTATATTTTGTTCCAAGTTTTTGTTTCCATTTTTATTCCACTTTTTCCAATTAAATCATATTAAAAAATATTGATCTTAGTTGTTTTATTTTTCTTGGTTAGTAAAATTGTGTTCCATCGGGTTAAAAATTTCCTAGTTACCAAATTTATCTTGGTTAATAATTATGTGTTCCGCATGTACTTGATTTTTTTTTGTTTGCGGTCGGTAGTTATTTTTCCTATTTTGGCCAATTTTCTATTCACCGGTAACTAATTATTTCTATGGTCTTTTTCTGGGCTCTAATTTATGTTTCGCTTGGTCTAAATCTTGGTCACATGTCACCATCTTTTTCAGATGTCGCAACACAAAAATGGTGTGTATTTTATGTATTGATTTGTTTTTGGTTTATTTTTGTTCCTCATAACACGTGCACACATCAGTAAAATAAAAAGATGCAAGTGCAGTACAACACATACATGCTCTGTGAGTGAAAGGTGGCAAGTGAGCAAAATATGGCAAGAACAGTACAAACACATGCATGTGCTGCTGTGCAGCGTCGACTGGAGATTGCACATGAAGAAAAAGCTAGCTTCCTGTATGCATTAAATGTGCCATATTTTAATACTAAACAAAACTTCCAAAGGCCTTAAGCTACCGACACAAAACCAGCTTTTTTCCCGGATGAAGGCAACGTCACGTGCTGCTTCATGCATGCATCGGGTCAAAGGAGTCCGCGCGAAGTGGAACGTGGAAGTCCGCGCGAACAACGCGCACACGCGCAGCGGTCGGTGTGCTCTTTTTTAGTCCCACATCGGAAGCTGACTAAAAATCTGACCGGCTTAAATAGCAAACCACCCACCATTGTGCAACAGGTACAACACAACCACATAACACATGCTGACAAGCGGGGCCCACGCTCCGCGGGACCCAGGCGCAGCGACCCGGATTGGAACTGGGGGGAAAGAAACATGGGCCGGCCCAGTAAGAACATTCTTCAGCGAAACGGGTGCAGGGCATCGCCCGAGCAAGAGGGAGGGGGGTCCGATGGATGGTCTCACTCACAATCATATCAGCAAGGGGACTCTACAAATTACAAACACAGAAGCCCAACCCACGAAGGTCGAATGGTGCTTTGCACTCCCCGGGCCTCCAGCCCAGCACGGGTCAGCCCAGACCCGAGTCCCTACTGCACATTCCTCAAGGCGACCCCAGTATCCTCGATTCCCGCACCCTCGCCGCACCCCAACAAAGCCCCACTACTCTTTCTGCCCGCGAAATCCCCATCTCACACGCGCGCTCGCCCGCCAAACCCCTAACTTTTCCCGCCGCCCGTGCGCGCGCACATTTCGCCGAGCACCTCGTCCGCACCACCATCCCTCCCTCTCCCGGCGGCTTTCCTGTACGCAGTGTGCGGTATGGACAGCGACGACTTTCTGCCGGAGGGGGGCAAGCTCCCGGAGCTCAAGCTAGGTGCGTGCGCTCGCGTTCTTTGTTTGTTTCGTATTTTCTGTATGCGTTAGGGTTTGGCTTTCCTTTTTTCTTTTCTTTTCTTTTCTTTTCTGATTGGTTCCGTGGTTGGATAGATGCGAGGCAAGCGCAGGGCTTCATCTCCTTCTTCAAGAAGTTGCCGAAGGTGCGTCTCTCCCCCAGGCAGATTTATCTTCCTTTTCTGTATTCCTGGTGTGACTGTTTGGGGGTAATATTGTTTCTGAATTTTTTCTTGGCACTGTAGGATCCTCGGGCCATTCGTTTCTTCGATCGCCGGGTAAGTACTTTGGCAGTGAAGTTGTGGTAGTTTTCTTATACCACGTTTAGATGTGGGCCGGTATTTGTTTCTTGGTGATCAATTCCGCAAACTTAATCGCAAAGCAGTTAAACTTTGACTTGTGAGACGATATCTACTACAGATGAGCTCTTGGTGTTAGTTTAATTTGTTGGATATATTTCAGTAATCATGTGCATGAAATAATTTAGGCATCATGCCCCAAATTTGAGCGTACGTTGACCAACATTTGTGAAGTTCATATTAGTTTCATTGCCATTCTATGTTGCCGCTTTATCAAAATTTTCCAAAAGTGGGCCACTACCTGAAGTTGCCAATACGGGCAATGTTTGGATTGTATCCAATATGTACCTTGCAATTTTTGGTCTTGTCCAAAAAGTTTCTCATTGTTTGGGTGGTGGCCACTCTTTGGCAAGCCAATACCCCTTTGCCTACTCTAGTTCAGTTTTCTTGCCAATCTTGGCCAACTTGTGGGCAAGCAAAAACTTCACCATACTTTTGGTTGGGCAAACCTAGGTTCAAACCAAACACACCCTTAGTATCCGTTTGGCATCTCAATGCAATACTTCGGACTTTTTCTGCGCTAGATATTTCGTAGTAGGATATCGTTTCTAATTTGTTGAAATGCAATTAAGTAGGGCTGAATATTCATAAATGTTTCATCACACGAGTTTTAGGGGAATACAGTAATGCTACAGATAGCCTTATGAAAGGCTTCGGCTTCTACCTTTATGTGCATTTAGGTTGTTGACAAGTAATTTTAATCTGGACATGTTGTTCCAGATTTTATTTAAACAGTTCATACAGGTCCCTGCATCATAAGAAGTTTGTCTTTATCGCAAAAGTTACAACTCTTGAGATATACCATCCTCACACAGTCCTAAATCTTTGCTGTGCTCTTGAGAATATTTGAACTACTTATTCATATGCATCAAAGTGCTGGGATACTTTATACTAAAGCTTAAATGTTTTACCAGGATTATTACACTGCTCATGGTGAGAATGCAACGTTTATTGCAAAGGCGTACTATCACACAATGACTGCCTTACGCCAACTAGGCAGTAACTCTGATGGAATCTCAAGTGTCAGTGTGAGCAGGGCTATGTTTGAAACCATTGTGCGCAACCTTTTGTTAGAGAGGACAGACCATACACTGGAGCTCTATGAGGGAAGTGGGTCAAGTTGGAGGATAACAAAATCTGGAACACCTGGAAACATTGGCAGTTTTGAGGATATTCTGTTTGCAAACAATGACATGCAAGATTCTCCGGTTACTGTTGCATTGTTTCCCGTGATCCGTGAAAGTCAGCTATATGTAGGGCTTAGTTTTGTGGATATGACGAACCGGAAGCTTGGGTTGGCCGAGTTCCCTGAAGATAGTCGATTCACAAATGTTGAATCAGCTCTGGTTGCATTAGGTTGCAAGGAGTGTCTTCTTCCAGCTGATTTTGAGAAATCAATAGATTTACAGCCTCTTCAGGATGCTATTAGTAACTGCAGTGTTCTACTGACTGAAAGAAAGAAGGCTGAATTTAAATCGAGAGATCTTGTGCAGGATCTTGGTAGAATAATCAGGGGTTCTGTTGAGCCAGTCCGTGACCTCCTATCTCAGTTTGACTTTGCTTTGGGTGCCCTTGGAGCTCTAGTATCGTATGCTGAGTTGCTAGCAGATGATACTAACTATGGAAATTACACAATTGAGATATACAATTTGGACCGCTATATGCGACTTGATTCTGCCGCGGTGCGAGCATTGAATATCGCTGAAGGGAAAACTGATGTAAACAAGAATTTTAGTTTGTTTGGTTTGATGAACAGAACTTGCACTGCTGGGATGGGAAAGCGACTACTTAACAACTGGCTGAAGCAACCTTTGCTAGATGTAAACGAAATCAATAACAGATTGGATATGGTTCAGGCTTTTGCAGAAGACCCGGAGCTTCGACAGGGTCTTAGGCAACAACTTAAAAGGATATCTGATATTGACCGCCTAACACATGCTCTCCGGAGAAAATCAGCCAACCTGCAGCCTGTTGTGAAGCTCTACCAGGTATTTGCTAATACCTACAGTTGATTTGTTGCGACGATGGTTCTTTGGCTGAAATGTGTATGCAGATAAACTTATCACACTGTCATATTGGCTTCTTAGCAGTTAGTATACGGTTCACATGACATATTTTTAAAAGAAGGCATTGGACCTTTCTAGTGCTTATGTTGCTGCATCTTTACACATAATCTCCTAGCAGACTAGAATTAGATTTCTGAGCCAGGATAATGCTAATCAAAGAGGGGTGTAGATGTATGTGCTTCTAGTAAAACGCAATCCACTTTTAACACATATGAATCAAAATCTGTTTATCTACTTACATAGACACATGTATTTTGCATTATTTTCCCTTTTGAATCTACTTGCTCAAGTAAAATTCACCTTTTTAATCATATTTTTTGCAGTCCTGCCGTAGAATCTCGTATATCAAGGGTGTTCTTCAACAATACAATGGGCAATTTTCTGCATTGGTAAATACAAGGTTCCTTTGCACTCTAGAAGAGTGGCTGGCAGAGAATCGGTATGGTAAGTTTGCTGAGCTTGTTGAGACAGCTATTGACCTTGAGCAAGTTGACAATGGCGAGTACAGGATATCTCCCTTATATTCTTCTGATCTAGCTGTGCTGAAGGATGAGCTTTCTGATGTTGAAAATCATATAAACAATTTGCACAAGCATACTGCCACTGATCTGGATCTTTCTGTTGATAAATTGAAGATAGAGAAAGGGCCATTTGGGCATGTGTTCAGAATCTCAAAGAAAGATGAGCAGAAAGTCAGGAAAAAGCTCACGGCCAATTACATTATCATAGAAACTCGTAAAGATGGTGTGAAGTTTACAAGCACCAAGCTTAAAAAGCTAGGTGACCAATACCAGGCACTGTTTGGTGAATACACCAGTTGTCAGAAAACGATTGTCGATAATGTAGTGCAAGTTTCATGCACCTTCTCAGAGGTACATTTAGATATTTTGTTTGTAGTTTTCTTTCTTTTTGTCATTTGTGTTTGTAACAGATCTTAAATTCTTGATGCAGATATTTGATAATTTTTCTGCAATCATATCCGAGTTGGATGTTTTGCAAAGTTTTGCTGATTTGGCAACAAGTTGCCCAGTTCCGTATGTAAGACCAGACATCACAACATCTGTAAGGAATATTAGCTAACACCCTTCCAAAAAGAGCAATTTCACTTTTTATTTTGGTGCTGTAGTTCTAATCCTTCTAACTTAATACAGGACGAAGGAGATATTATTCTTCAAGGTAGTCGACATCCTTGTCTGGAGGCCCAAGATGGTGTTAACTTTATTCCAAATGATTGCACTTTGGTAAGTATATTTTTAAGTTATATTTGCCAGGGCAGCACTTAGTTACTGTGGTTTGTGATGCTTCAAATGTTTCTAAATAGGTGAGAGGGAAAAGTTGGTTTCAGATCATCACTGGGCCGAACATGGGTGGAAAATCAACCTTTATACGACAGGTCAGATTTACACTTGTTATAATAACATCAACAGCAATTTATTGAAGGCATCTTTTGACATTCGCGAATGTTTTAGTTTTTTTCTACCTTGTACTGAAAAGATCTTTATGGTGCTTTGGATGATCAATAAGTTTGTTGGTGTCATTGATAGCAGGACAGTATAGTGCATTATGCATAATAGTAATTCGGCGTGGCTGCATTGCATGCTGATATAAGCACACTATACGCTCTAATAAGGGTAATGCTACAACCATGAGATGCAGCTGCATAGAATTATTTGATCCTTGTCTACAAATTTCAAGGTTCAAACAGGCATTGGGCGTTAATTATGCGTTTTGCTACCTACTTGCGCTTTTCTGACCAAAGCGCACACCTATGCGCAATTATGCGCTAGGCGTTTTGCTCTCACCTAGAGCATAGGCGTGCTTTTTGAACCATGATAAATTTAGTGAAACATAAAAGCTGGTCAAGAAAGGTTATCGTGGAGACGTGGAGGTGTTTGCAAATCAACTGTAGTCTACATATTGAGAGGGTTGTCATGTAGGCTGCTCATCAATGTTTGGTGGTGGTCGGGCCATATATGTGGCCCCAACAGGCAGCTTGAGGAAGAACTGTGTCAAAGACAGGGGTGTTATGTTGTCAACTGTCGTGTGGGCACCACATGCATATATCAGACAGGACACGCGGAAAGAAGGATTATTTTCCCGGTTGTTACCAATTGCAGGCGCTTTAGGCTAGTTAGTTAGGACAACGTAAGATTACCCTAGAGAAAGATTTTTAGGATTTGGGTTGTTAGAGCCTCTCTCTCATGGAGATACATTGATCCTAGATCCTTAACAGGTGTAGTTTTGGATTCTAGGAACCTAAGGATCCATCTAAAACAGATCTTGATAGTGTTTAGGTCAAAGCAAACCAAAATACCAAATTGATTCAGGTCGCTCCTAGTGCATATGAATCTAGAACCAAAGACTTGTCGACCTGCTTTCTTGATCCTTTTATATTTATCTCAAATCTCTTGTTTTATTTATTTTGGAACGTATTAGTTGACATAACATATGTTGCCTTTTGCTACATATGTCCTCCTGTAATTCTTCATTTATCATCTTATCTGAAGCCCTTTTCATTTTGGAACCAGGTTGGTGTAAATATCTTGATGGCACAAGTTGGTTCCTTTGTTCCTTGTGATCAGGCAAGCATTAGTGTGAGAGATTGTATTTTTGCTCGTGTTGGTGCTGGTGATTGCCAAGTAAGTTGGTTCAATCGTTAATCTATTTTGTTCTGAAGTTTTTATTGAAAATTGCTTTTGGTTGTAAGTTTTTTATATGCTTCTGTTAGAATCGAGTAAACTGCAGCATATGATTTTGTTGTTTTAGATGATGGTTCAAAATTAGCTACCTAAAGAGGCATGCATACTGGGAATGAAAACATGAAGTATATGAGTCACACATTTGCAATATTGGTTAAGAGTTCTTGGAAGAAGACAATAGTCATTTTAATTCCTGTTTTAGAGGAAATTACATCCAAATCCAAAGAGTTTGGCACACATTAAAACCATCCAAAGTTTCACAGTTCTATTTCTCACACTCCCTTGCTTTCTGTTTTTCTCTATCTATATAAAATACCGAGGACATGGGAAAACCCAAATACCCTTATTTTATTTGGTTGAACTAGATGTGTAGACCCAATCAAAATAGACTGGCCACTGCCTGCGTAATTCATAGAACAGGCACCCTCTTCATTGTGCAAGGATCCCAGGTTGCCACCCCTCTGCTGCACGCTCTGCCCGCCTCTGGCTGGCCCTCCATCGCTCTGATCATCCTCTGGTTGGGATGCTCGAAATGCAAATGTTTTTAGAGACAAGATCATTCCTTCCCATGTAAAGGTTAGCAGAATTGTCGATGATCTCTGTGTGTGCGGGCAACAAGATGTTTGGGTTGAGAAACGGCATTGCTTGCAGACATGGCAACAAGGTGAGCACTGTGCGTGGGATGTTATAGGGCTCTAGGAGGGATCAGCAAGAGAGATCCAGTGTCGGTGAGGGGAAGCCATGGTGGCCTCTTGGCAGTGCCGCACACGGCATGATACTTTTTTATTGGTTTGGTGAGAGTTGTGACTAACGAACACATCGAACCCATGAGAGAGAAAAACAGTCTGGTTGACGTCTATCTTTCCTTGAGTTGAAGGAACGAGTGAAACCTAAAGTACTAAAGCTTCCAATATTATTAAAGTGCCCTATATTTTTTCGGAATGGTTTTTCTAAATATATGATATTTTTATGATGACCAAATTATCCTTACATTAGGACCTGCCAGTTTCATTTGATTGCAGGTTCTTGGGTCGGACCAGCCTAATTTGGACGATTTTATGGCCACATAAATGGCAGAGTAACCTAGTAGTGCGGGGGGGGGGGGGGGGGGGGGGGGCTCAGATGTCCAATTGTCAATGACATAATCTTTATAAATGGCACTCGTTTAAATTTAACCAATAACTGGGGATATTTTAGGGCAAAACTGTTATTACTTTTTGAACAGGCTTTGGTCTATGTAGTTCTGCAAAACCTTGAATTTATGACTATTTTGTTGGCAGCTCCGTGGTGTTTCAACCTTTATGCAAGAAATGCTTGAGACAGCATCCATCTTGAAAGGTGCATCTGAGAAGTCTCTTATAATTATCGATGAGTTGGGACGTGGAACTTCCACATATGATGGATTTGGTTTGTCTCTAACATTTCTTGATTTTTGTCTTCCCGCTTCTTCTTTATCAAGTTTGGACCTAAGAGTTCATGAGCATCTGCAGTTTGCATCTTTGTTCCCAATGTAGGTTTGCAATATTCCTTCTTAGAATCATATTTACTGCAAGTTGATTTGAACTAAATATTTTACGTTATGTATTTGTTTCCTACTATAGTTCATTCTACTGACATTGCATATCTTACACTCTTCAATTGGTTAGATTTTATCATTTATGTGTTGGACCAAAATGCAATGCCTTATTCCAGTAGATAGTTGGACTGTTTAGTGTATGCACCCTTGGAACAAGTATTTCCTCTTCCGTACTCTTGACAGATATATTAGTCACTGAACCTTGATCAATAAGCGCATCATTTTAACAGCCGCTTTATGTTTACCACCAGAGCACTACAGTATGCTGGGATTTTAGGCAACCAAAGATATAATATTTTATTGTAACTTGAAGGTCTAACTCATATTTTGGACTGTCATATTTAATCAATCAGGTCTTGCATGGGCTATCTGTGAGCATCTCGTGGAAGTGACCAAGGCGCCTTCATTATTTGCTACTCATTTTCATGAATTAACTGCATTAGCAAATAGAAATGGTGATCAGAAGCAAGGTGTTCCAGATTTAGGAATTGCAAATTACCATGTGGGTGCACATATAGACCAATCAAGTCGGAAGCTGACTATGCTTTATAAGGTACCCTGTGCTGTGCAATTGCGAACTACATTCTGAATTATCAGTTTGCTAAATGCCTTTGCCCCCCTTCCTTTTTGTAGGTTGAACCTGGTGCCTGTGACCAAAGTTTTGGTATCCATGTTGCGGAATTTGCTAATTTTCCAGAAGCTGTCATTGCTCTTGCAAAAAGCAAAGCAGAAGAGTTGGAAGATTTCTCTACTGCACCTAACATCAGCAACGAGCCCAGTGACGAGGTATCTGCAACTAAAAGTTGAAATAAATGATGCATCTTTTCAATAAGAAGTAAATGCGTATTGTTTTGTCCTATTGCCCTTTAACGACTGTTCTTAGGTCAACCCAAAAAATGGTGCATTTATGTTAATATTTTCTGTGATTAGGAATTGTCTGAAAACCGTTGAACTGAGCCAGTTCTACTGGCATTTCAGAGACTAGTACCCTCTTCCTGAGCTGAGTTTTGTCGCTTGCAGGTTGGATCGAAACGCAAAAGGGTGTTTAGCCCTGATGATGTGACCAGGGGAGCTGCTCGGGCTCGCCTTTTGTTGGAGGATTTTGCTGCGTTGCCTCTAGAGGAGATGGATGGGAGCAAGGCCATGGAGATCGTCGCCAAACTGAAATCTGAGTTCGAGAAAGATGCAGCCAGTAATCCCTGGCTTCAGCAGTTCCTCTGAAGAGAATGAATCTATGGGGAATTTGTAATGTGCAGTTGGAATCACCAGAGAACTACGGCGATGTGGACGTCCTGAATTCCTGATCCTTTTGAAGTACTACGCATCGGCTTAGGGTTAAGTAGACTATTCTAAAAGGATGTACATATGTTAGCGCCGTGCTGCTCTCCTCTACTAAATTTTGCTTGGCTGCTGATTTCCCACTTGACGTCAGTGAACTGCCGTGTGCAGCACTAGCATGGACGGCGTTAGCTCAACTGCGACGCTTCGAGAGCTATACGAGTCTGATGTTGAGGACATGTTTGGTCACTCACACCAGTTAAGGGCGCGTTTGGTAGCCATATACTAATGCGCCCGGTGGGGACATGCTCTCTATTGGCTGAGTGAAGACACCCTCTAATTTATGTTGTGTAAGTCGTTTGGTAGCCGTGGACTTGGCTGGAAACAAGGCACTGGGTGTTTGGTTAACTGCTTTGCATCCTCTAATGCAACTAAGCATGCGTTTGGTTAGATGCAATTATGCTGTAACCTCTTCTATCCTTTGGTGAGGTTACCACTGGTATGTAATCCTGCGTTTGTAAGAACTTGGCACACAATATTGAAGGCAAGTAATGTGACATAGTGTAAACATAGTCTCGTACTGAGGAAATTGCACATAACACCAACCATTAGGGCCTTTGTTGCACCAAACCACAACTCCAGACTTTTTTGGCACAAAATACCAATATTTGGGGTAATTACTTGCACAGAACACAAATCTCGCGCTTACCCTCTTTGACTGAGAATTAAGTACTTAGAAACACCAAGATTGTCAAATTTTCAAGACTCCATGTTGAGTTCATGATTTGGATTATCATCAGAGGTGACTGCAGTTGTATAGATGTGTTGAGTTATATAGATGTTTCCTAATACTTTTTGCATAATGGATATTTCCTAATGCTGCCGCCATCGCCGGGTCTGTTCTTGTCACGCGCTCTCTGTTGGAAGATCGACCAGTTCATAAACATGTGGGTCTATATGCTTAGTTATTTGTCAAAGAGGGTAATCATTGGATTTGTGTTCCGTGCAAGTAATTACCCCAAACATTGATGTTTTGTGCCAAAAAAAATCTAGAGTTGTGGTTTGGTGCAACAAAAGCCCCAATAGTTGATGTTATGTGTAATTTCCTCTCTCGTACTGGACAGCCAATACCGGTAGACAAGTTCATAAGCAAGCAACAGAGACATGGATAAGTGGCAAACAGAGTCATAACTAAGCAGTACCATAGTCCAATATCTTGTTTCTCTTTTTTGCAGCTCGTTGGGTGCTCTGAGGCACTTCTTCACTATCTCATAGTCTGCAGTGTTGAAAATGATCACTCGGTACTACTTTGGAGCGAGCTTCTTGAACATGACTAGGTAACCAAGATCGATGTCATGAGCTATGGCAAATGCATGCCATCCCTTTTCTAGGCAAGGTTTCCTATTGACGTCTGCGATTGTGATTGTCTAGACGCACCATATGTTCGTCCTGAGCGTGATCTCACCAGGAATGACCTGAAGGGTTCAGAAATTGGAAGGAGTCCCAAGCCAAGAGCCCGAACCACTTTGCAGAAGTGGCCAGGGGAAACCTCTTCATCTAGCGAAAATTGGCCTTTCTTTTCTTGAAGACGGTGTTGATCTCTACCACCTGCAACAGGGCTTCCATCTTCGAGTCCTAAAACAAAACAATGTTGTAAAACATGTTAGATGAACCATCCACATTCAACATTACACAGTTGAATACACGTTTGAATTATTGGCCTTAGTTAGGAAGAGCACATCATTGTATTTCCATGTGATGGAAATAAAGGACCAAGAGGTATGGACAAGCTTTGAACATATCACCTGATCATTTACTCCAACACTTGCACTTGTATGATGCATAGTTTCATAACTGGCCATAGTAAAAGGTAGACCAATATTTGGCCTCCGCTAACATAGACATAACAAGCATTGCACCAGCACACAAACCACCAAAAGCAAGGAAAAACCACTTTAATTTGTGAGTAGTCCATACTTTTGCCGGCTGTGTGCTGTAGATAGTGCTGCATCCACCTTTGGACAGAGGTGTCAAAGACATAATCATAGGCCAAATGAGATAACAATTTGGCTCATAGTAGCACAAAGATTGCAGGAAGATGACTCTATAGGACCGAGAGATAGGCACAACAAGCAAATATGTATATTTCTCAAGGTCCTGTAGAGTCAGCTCCTTATATTTATGTTATGCCACAATATAATTATCGACTTGGTGGAAATAAAGTAAACCAGCAGTAGCAAACAAAGATATCTAATGGCCTCAATGGTCAGCTGCACCACCAGAGAAGCCAACAAAAGCAAGTAGAAGCCAATTCTATTTGTTGGCCACTGCAAAATTTTGTGGTTGTCTGGTGGTGACATCGTTTGAACCGGTGAAATTGGCGTTGAAAGAATCATAGACAAAGAGCTCAGCCTCATAAAAATCAGCACATGCAACAATAAATTTGAAGTCTCGTTCAAAGTTGCCAAATGGAGGAAAAGAGAGCACCAACAATATCATGAAGTAATACAACCAGTTACGTAGAAACTTCAAAATATTGTTGGACTCTCCTTTCCATGAACATTGGACAATATCATTTCATCTGCTAAAAAATTACACACACTAAATAAGAATTGGCTAATTGGAAGGCCTCAGAAAATTCGAATACAACAAATTGTTAGAACCAACACTACTGAACCAAAGAAAACTACACATACAACTTCGGTTCAGTATCACTCAGCCCTAAGATGATGTTGTATAGGCGTTCATAACTGGCCGATCATAACTAAGCCAAAAAAACCCAAATCTCAAACATACACACGAGAAAATTTCCAAATCTAAATCGGATCAAGCATTACATCGAGATCGGATCAACCATTACATCGAAGCGGACACAAAACACCATGCACACAAGTGAGATAACCAAGAGATGTAGCACACATATGAACTAAGATCAAATCGGCTAAATGTCCCGAAATAATTAACCCTAGACGCAGATAGAACCCTAAAACTGTGCAGATCTACTATAATCCTTGAGTTGTCTGGCTTTCCATAATTCCCCTTTTTCAAATTTATTCTGTTGTGAAACATATGTGGTCACTGTATCCTTGCTAGGTGGTACGCTATTCTTTTTGTAACTTACTTTTCCCTGGCCCTTAGGCTTTTCTAGAACTCCTTCATGTACCGTAGCAAATGTTGCTGCTTCTGTCATTATGTCCGGCATTTGCACTTCCATCGTGGCTCTTAGTTCCTCTTTAAGACCCAAAATGAATTACTGCACTAACATCATGCCTCCTATTCCTAAGTGTGGATCATATAACTTGATTTTATACACTATGATGTCAAACTGTCTCTTGTACTATTCCACAGTACCAGTCTGCTTAAGTGTCAGTAACTCTAGTCTTGTCTCTGAGAGCATTGCCTTCGAATTCTGCAATCACTGTAGCTGACTTCTTGTTTTACCTTGAACCTCTAGTCAAAAGTCGGCGTGGTTTCCGCCTCGGGAGAGTTTGAAGGTCCCCTTTGTTCAGGTTCCGCCCTTTCTCGCACATCCGTGTCGGATGCAACAGGCTGGATGGAACTGCAAGGGACACTCCTCCCGAGCAGCCGAGTTTTCCTCTCCAGCTGCTACTGGAGAGTCTGGGCAGCTGCGGGAGATTGCTTCGGCCCCCAAAAGCAACGGCTTTCAGCTTCTTCCTGTCTTTTCCCTTCAAAGGGACATGAGCAAGGCTAGAAAAGAGAAAAGCATGAAAATCCGAGATCAGAAATCCGAGAAAAAAGTTACGTAAGAAAAGGCATACAAATATGAAATCCTGGATTTTTACCTGGAAGTAGCGACGGGTGCACCGTCAAGATCGATAACTTCCTGGCTAGAAGATACCTTCTTGCGCTTTCGCCCTCCAGCTGATTGAAAGCGGGCTTTTAGCGCCGCTAACTCGTCGTCGGTGGCGAGGTCCCTCTCTAGAAGATCAAGAAGCTCTAAAAAAGAAAAGTCCGGATTAGTATCAAAACAAACATCCGAGAAAAAAAGAAGTTTGAACAAATACCCAAAAGACGTACCTTGGGAACCCGGTTCCCTACATTTGTAGGCTTTCCTCGTATTGTTCACGAGTAGCCACAAGCTGGTTGACGCGCTTGTCGGATATATACTGAATAGGGGTATAGAAGATGGTAGACAAAAGAGCCGGACTACCAGGGTGGCCTACATGGTAATGGGCTTAGGTCCATTGGGCGGCCCAGTAGTCCGACGCGCAGAAGCCGGATTCTAGAAGAACCCGGATCACGGCCCACGTGATCTGGCTTGGAGGAGAAGACGGATTCCTTACTTTCCAAGTTACAAGTTAAACGTAGTCTTCTAGGTTTCTTGTTCTGTAAGCCCTAATCCGGCTATTATATAAAGCCGGACGGGAGATAGATTACATAAGGTTCTAGGTTCAAGCTCAAGCTCGACGCAACTCGCCGAGAAGTTCATCCTCGTCGAGTAGCTAGATCTATTCCCTCACATTGTAACCCTGTTATACGGGCTTTTGTCCCAATTAGTGAGAAGTGCAGGAGTAGGTACGCCGTACTGTCGCGACGTACCGAACCTGGGTAAAAACCCGTGTTCTGTGTTACTACGCTATCCCGTTACCCCACGTCTCTACCGTAGTCTCATGGCACCCCAGTCTATGAAAACTACTACGATGTCTCGACAGTTGGCGCCCACCGTGGGGCTAACGACGTCAGGCGTGAAATTCCGATCTGGGATACTTGGCGGAATTGGAAGATCGATCACTGTCGGAAGCTTGGAATTCGACGACGACGTCGGGCGCTTCCTCGACAACGGATCCTACATACCGGCGCAAAACCACCTGGTAAGTGCCTGCGTGTTACCGATTGGATCTGCTAACATCTTCATCGGACTAACTGCAGAGGCAATGGGGTTTTGCGGTGGAAGCAAATTTATCCCACCCGCCCTATACCCAGTCGAAGACGACTATGATGCCGGATTTTGCTCAGATCGCCGACAAAACAGTGATACGCACTTTATCGGCATGGTGCAATCCGAGATCGCTGAAAACACGGATGACGGAAATCCCGTGCAAGAGGCAGATAACAACCTACCCGTCATAGAGACGGAAGAACCAATACCCGTCACAGAGACGGAAGATCCGACATCCGTCCACCAGACGATGAACTCGGAAACAGAGTCCGTGCTTGCCGCCATAGAGGCGAGATTGGAGTCGGAAACCGGATCGGATAACTTCGACTCCGAAGACGAAGACGATGATGCTTTCGTAAGAAAAGTTAAGTCCTTTCAAGAGGGATTCCATGAAGTGCTAATGGCAAAACCAGCTGATACAACGGGTGCCGATAGCCAGGAAAGCCCTAAAACTCCTCCGCCAGTGGAAGAGAGAGAAGACGGAGAAACTTCTCCGATATTCCCTAATGTCAAGGAGATGACAGAGGATGAACCTGTCAAAAAACCTCCTTCTTCCAAGAAAAAGCACCGTGCTTCTAAAAAACTCCAGTACAAACTCCGGAAGAAAAAGTCAGCTGATCTCGCTGATGAAAACCTGGAAGTTGGAGATATTAGTGGCACAAAGCCTGCGGAAAAGAAATCTAAGGAAATCACCGCTCCGCCAATGACAGAACTGGAAGAGCAAGAACTATTACAAACTCCAGTGGGACCCAATGAACCCCCTGAGATGCTGGAAGCCAGGAGACAAGCTTTCCAACGGCAACAGCAACATCTGCTTAGATCTCGGCAACATCTCCAACAAACCCATAATGACATCAAAGTCATGAAGGAAGAAATAGAGGAGTACGAGAGAAAGCATAGATCTGCCTTAAAACCTACTAGGTTACCCGGAATCGCAAAACCGGAAGAAATGCCGCCAAAAGAAAGGTTTTATAACCCATCTTGGCAAAAGCAGTTAAACGACAAAGATGCCAAGGGCGAACCAATATACAAAACCGCAGCGGAAAACGCGGAAGCAGCGTTCGCCATCCTAAACAACGATCTGTACTCCAACGGGGAAAAACTCCAAGGGGTGTATGCTTTCCTAGGAAAAGCATTACAGCAGCAACAGCGAGGCCAAGAGCGATCAGGGAGGCTGCATGATAATTCCGCCCTCTGCAAAACGGTTACTTGCGCTGCTGGAGCACCTGGACCGGAAGAACCCGGAGATTCGGATAAAAAAGAGGATCCGAGAAAAGACAAGAAAAACCCCGACAACCGGGACGCAGCGTCTAGAACCGGACCTCATCTCCCGAAAGATGGATATAAACCACACGATCGGGAAGACAAACACCGGAATGACGGCAAAATAATGCCACCCCCGAGAAACCCAGCTGAAAAAGCTGGAAGATACGATACACCTCACAGACGTGAAAGATCTCGGACACCGCCTAAAGATAAGGAAAGGTACAGGAGCAGGACTCCACCTAATCCCAGGGGGCGTGACAACGGAAGAGATAGAGATAACCTCGGAAAAGCGCGTCCGCGCAACAATGGAAAAGAAAGGAGCAGATCCCCTTCTGTCCATTCAGCCGGGAGATATTCTGCACATATTGATAGAGCAGAAAAGGATGATCTATACTTTGGTCCTAAGTGTTTTACTGACAGGATCCGAAGGATAACCCTGCATTCTGGCTTCGCCAAAGTTGGTCCAACCTACCAAAAGTATACCGGCAGTACAAACCCGGATACCTGGCTTTCAGATTATTACACAGCCGTCCAAATCAACAACGGGACAGACCTGGAAGCTGTCAAGTTTCTTCCCCTAATGTTGCTAGACGGAGCCAGAGATTGGATCAATGGTTTACCATCAAGAACTGTCGACAGTTGGGATGATATGGCGAGAGTATTTACCCAGCACTTTAGGGGAACATACAAACGCCCAAATAGCATCAACCAGCTGAACCGTTGCACCCAATTTGAAGACGAACCATACGTGGATTTCATCTCCAGATGGACTGCGATGAAGAATAGTTGCTCTGGAGTAACTGACGTACAAGCAATGCATGCTTTCGTCAATGGCCTAAAACCCGGACTTGTACCGTTCATGGTTGGTTCTAAAAAGCACAAAGATCTCGGATCTATGCTTACAACCGCTAATGAGCATGCTGCAGCCGAAGACGATATCGGAGCAAGAGGAGGCAATATTGAGTCACTGATACTGGCCAAGAAAACACCTCGTTCTGATAAAAAAGGAACTCCGGAGTCAACAACAAAGCCCAAGGAGGTCAACATAGCCTTTGGAGGAGAAAAGGTGAACAAGTGGAAAGGCCGCAGTCCGGATCCAATCAATTACACTCCCGAAGAATGGGAGAGAATTAAGTCGGAACCCTGCGTCCACCACTCTCAGTTTGGGAAGCCAACCCACACAAACGCGCAATGCCGGCTAAACAAGCATATGAAAGGCAATGCAGGATCCGGAAATAAAGGGAAGGGTTCCAAGAGGAAACCTGCCAAACAAAAGCCAGAAGCTGAAAAAGAAGACAGTGAATCGGACACTGATGACAAAATCCAGGAACAACAGCGAAAAGACGAACCCAAATTTCCGAGAGTTGACGGAGAAGCAATGTTAACTTTTCTAGCAACCCCGTCAGCAAAGGTGGCCAAAAGGACACTTCGAGAAATAAACGCGGTTGTTCCTGCAACCCCAAAATTCTTGAAGTACTCCAACACACCGATAATCTGGGATCAGTCAGATCATCCCGGAAATATCCCTGAACCCGGCACACAAGCTCTTGTTGTAAGCCCTATTGTTCAAAACACTAGGCTAAGAAGAGTGCTGATGGACGGAGGATACAGCATCAACATAATGTACCTGGATACACTGAAGCACTTGAAGATCTCCGAGTCCCAGCTCAACTACAGCAATATACGCTTCCACGGCATTGTTCCTGGCAGGCAAGCACGATCCCTAGGAGAAATTTCCTTAGATGTCACCTTCGGAGATAAAGATCACTTCCGGTAGGAAAAAGTATCCTTCGAAGTAGTGCCGTTCGAAAGCGTGTATCACGCAATACTCGGACGTCCGGCTTTCGCCAAATTTATGGCAAGATCTTGCTATATCTACAACAAGCTGAAGATGCCAGGACCCAAAGGAGGAGTAATCACCATTGCCGGTGATTTCAAGCTGGCAAACGAGTTCGAGAAAGAAAACGCCCTTTGCGCTCAGAGAGTCATAGCAAGGGAGGAACTGAAGGAATTAGCCAAGGAGGTATCGCCGAAAGAAATGCCGGCAGGAAAAGAAACTCGGAAGCCAACAGATAGCTTCAAGGCGTCCGAGAATACAAGACAGGTAATCCTAGATCCCAAAGATCCGACAAAATTTGTCGTAGTAGGGACTGGGATGACCGACAAATAGGAAGGCGAGCTCATCAAGTTCCTCCGTGAGAACTGGGATATTTTTGCCTGGTGTCCAGCCGACATGCCAGGCGTACCCAGGGAACTTGCTGAGCACCAACTCAAGGTTATTCCCGGATCAAAACCCGTCAAACAAGGTCTCCGTCAATTTGACGGAAGAAGACGGAAGGCTATTGGCAAGGAAATTATCCGGCTTTTAGCAGCGGATTTTATCAAGGAAGTAATCCATACTGATTGGTCCGCAAATCCGGTATTAGTGCCGAAGAAAGACACCACTGCTCTTAGAATGTGTATAGATTACACAGGATTGAACAAGCTGTGTCCGAAAGATAGGTTTGCGTTACCGCGAATCGATCAAATAATAGACGCCACTGCAGGCTCTGAGCTTTTATGCTTTTTGGATGCATACTCCGGGTACCACCAAATACGCATGAAAAAGGAAGATCAAATCAAGACTTCTTTTATAACCCCGTATGGGACGTACTATTACGTAACCATGCCTTTTGGCCCGAAGAACGCAGGTGCAACCTACCAGCGTTGCATGCAACGCTGTTTGCATAGTCAAATTGGCAGAAACGTCCATGTCTACGTGGACGATATCGCTGTCGTAACCAAGGAAAAAGATACACTCCTTGAGGATTTGCGAGAAACCTTCGAAAACTTGCGCACTTACAAGATGAAGTTGAATCCATCTAAGTGCGTATTCGGGGTTCCCTCAGGAAAACTTCTGGGTTTCATCGTTTCTCACAGAGGAATAGAAGTTAACCCGGAAAAGATCAAGGCAATCTTGAATATCTCAAAGCCTACATGTGTAAAAGATGTCCAAAGATTGACGGGTTCCGCCACAGCCGTCAGCAGATTTATCAGTTGGCTGGGGGCTAAAACCCTACCACTCTTCAAGCTGCTGAAAAATTTCGACAAAGTCAAGTGGATTGCGGAAGCCTGGGAACGTATAGAAAGTTATGTACCTTTCCGTACTTAGTTCAATTTCTATGTAAACATCTTTTGAGATCATGAAATAAAGTTGTCGGAATGCTGTCATCCATGTTTCTTATAAGTGCAAAGTGTTTCCGCCTCATCTATTTCCCAATGATCTTACAAATTTCTCAACGTTAACCCGAATTGTGCTTGCGTACTCGGCGTTACATAACTGAATGATTTTTCAGCCTTTTAACGGCTAAAGGAAACTTGAATTGCCTGCGTGCCCAAGTTTCACTTAAAACTTTCCTTGTTTCTCTAAGTCTTATCTGATTGTGCGTATGCTGGGTTACTGGAACTAGTTAGTAAAAATGCCTTTAGCATGATTCATGTTTCCGAGTTTCAAAAACTGATTGGTTCGTCCCCAGTTACTCGGCATAACGATTCATAATGCTATTTGAGCCATTTCAAACACTAAGGACAGTTAAAGCATATACACCAGAGAACTTAGAAGATAAAGGAATGGTAAAATCCAAAATAACTTGCAAAGTAATTTCATAGTTTAAACTGCAAACGACGGAATTTTCATTCATACAAAAGAAGCATTACATTTTGGATTACAAATGAAAGAACAGTAATGCTCCTATTGTCTACTTTTTCTATCCAGGTTCCAGGTAACCTTTCAAGAATCCGACTCCTCCTCGCTGCTTTCTTCATCGGGGATTGGAGGAGCTTCCTCTTCTGGATAGTGGACGGAGACATTTACCATGGAGGCAATCTGGGTGGCGTGGCCCTTAACTTCACCAAAAATGGTGTTTCGTTGAGCATCCGTGTATCCCTGAGGGACACCGGTGGCCACACGCCAGGATTTGGCACTAGGGTAGTGCATGCGCATAAGGCCTAGAGCCATACGCGCACCACCCCGTGCAGCGGAGCGGAGAAAGGACTCCTCGGACTCCGCCACCGCCATGATGGCACCCGGAAGTTTTTCAACCTCCGAGTATTCCCCAGATTTATCGGGAAGGAACTTCTCTATGAGCTGCGTCCCAGCAGCCTTAATCGAATTCCATGTTTCCCCGAAAGCTCGGATGCCTGCAGCCCGAGTGCCATCTGGGGTATCTCCTGGTTTTTTCCAATAAAACACCCAAACGGGTTAGACAGAAAACCAGAGAAAGTAAAACATGGATAAATGGTACATAAGTTAGAAATTTACCAATGAGCTTGTCGATCTCGGAAACTTCCTCCAGGCGAAGGTTTAGAGCATCGGTCAAATCCCGGATGGTGGATTTGTCCTTCTCCGCCTGCTCGGAAGCCTTGGAATTGGAAACTCCAAGGGCCAGGTTGCTGGCTTCCAAGTCTTGTTGAGCTTTCACAAGGTTCTTGTGAAGCTCAACATTCTCCTTGCGGAGAATTTCGGCATTGCCAGAATCTTCTGCTGCTTGTTTAGCTTCAGCTAATGCAGCTGAAAAGCAAGGGAAAAATCCGAGTTAGTTAGCTTCTCGGAAAAAACTTAAGCAAATGATTGAATCGGAAATTTCAAAAGGAAAATGTTCACCTTGTGTTTCCGACAATGCGAGTTTAGCTGATTCCAGCTCTGCTTCCCTTTCTTCAAGAATAGAGAGAAGACTTCTAACTTCTTTATTCTTGATGGTAAGCTTCAGGAAAACTTCCCTGTTAATGGCTTCCGAGGTTTGCTGAAACATGGCAAGGAGAAGAATGAGTACAAAAAGCATCAAAGCAAAAAGCACGCATTTTAATTAATGCTTGGGGGCTAGAGTTATATACCTGGCTCATGCGCTGCAAACCTGCTAAGTTTTCTTTGAATTCTTTCGCGTATTCCGCGAAAAGATTTCCGGCTGCGTCCAAGCCGTCATTGATAGCTTTAAAATCCTTGTCAAAGGTGGGAATTTCCTCGTCAAAAGTCCGAGTTAATTTTTCCACCTCTGGGGCCGCCCTTTCCCTCGTGTCCGGGTCAGACACAATGGGCTGGCTGGGCTCCGGGGGCTTGGTGGTGGGGGCTGCAGTAGGCTCTTTCGCCCTCGTGCTTGGCGTATCCGGGGCGACGGCAGGAGAAGGTTGGCTGCCTCGGCTGGAAGAAACCTTGAGTTTCTTCAGCTTCTTCGGCTTCAGGGCTGGAGGGGGGCAGGCTAAAAACCAAAACCCGGAAAAGGTTAAAACACCAAAGATGGACGAAAAAGATCCCATAAAAGAAAAACCCAGAAGAAAATAACCTGGAAGTGGCGACGGGGATTCCGTCAAGATCGATAATTTCATCCGAGGAAATTATCTTCTTGCGCTTGCGTCCACCTGTAGCGGCGGTGCGCAGCGCGTCCAGCTCAGCCTCAGACACCAAGTCCGAGTCTGAAAGATCCTCGAACTGTCGAACAAGCAAAAACCAAAATCAGAAGCTAGGAAATCCGAGATAAAATAGAACTGTACCCAAATGACTGAAAAATTACCTTGGGAACCGGATTTTCGGCCGTGTACATTGGCCGACTCTCTGTGTATTGGTCGCGCGATGCGACCAACTGGTTGATGCGCCGCCTAAGTTCCTTTGCGGGCCAATCCTTGGTGGATGTCCGCATCGGATCGTTGACTCCCGTGTATTCACACAGGAAACGGCCGCTGTGGTTGGCTAGTGGCTGGATCCGCCTAATCAGCCAGCATAGAACTGTGTCCATGCCGGTTAGAGGCGGATCCGTGGAGGTGAGCTTGGCGATGCGCCGCTTGATCTTTAGCAGATCTGGCGGCAGAACTTGGACGGCTTCTGTTACCTAGTTATCCTGGGGAACAGCGGCGGAGTTCACAAAAGGTGGAACCCCGACGGCCTTTTTAGGAAAAGGCACGTCGGGATGATAGAAAAAAGAACCCGTCCAAAATTTGACGGATTCTGAGGTTTTGATTTTGGGGAACCAATCCTCTCGGAATCTCCGAAGAGTAAAGGAAATGGTCCCGCAATTTGGGAGTGCGCCCTCCGAAGAGTTACGCTTGACCCCAAAGCAATACAGCCAAAAATCTAACCTAGGCTCTATTCCTAGGTAACCTTCGAACAAGGCCTGGAAGCCGGCCATGTACAGAATGGAATTGGGAGGAAGGTTGTGAGGTTGGATGCTGTAATGTGACAGAACCTGGAGGAAGAAAGAGGAAGGTGGGAGCCCCATACCTCGTAGAAGGTGGGAGGTAAGAAGCACCCTTTCGCCTTCTTGTGGCATGGGTTCGGTCTCTTCTTCCGGGAGCCGCCACTTCTTTTTAAGAACCAAGCCCTCCTTTTCCAAGTTTGGAAGGAGGGCCGGGGGAATACTGCAGGCACTCCAGTTGCCTGCAGTTTCCTCTTCCTCGTCCGCTCCGGCGGCGGCGGCCTTCGCGGCGGCGAGCTTTTCGCCAAGGAGCTCGATTTTTTCCTCCGCCGTTTCAGGTGCAAACGGCGGGGTTGTCGTGGCGCTCGATGCTGTGACGTCCGCGGCGACGGAAGTGCTTCCTCCGTCCGTAGTGGATGCCGTGATCTTTTCCGGCTCGCCGCCGGCATGCTTGGGCGACCCTAGCTGTGGATCTAGGTCGCCCAAAAGTTCGTCGATGGAGGCGCGAGCCGGTGAGGACGACGGAGAGGCCATCTTCTTTGGTGGCGAGTGAGCGCTCCGGCGTGCAAAGAGTTCGTCGGGGCAAGGTCTTGCTCTCGTGCTCGCGTTTGCGTCAATGGCGTGGGCAGTGTGGGAGTGAGGAAAGTTTCGGAGGAGGACGATGATGGCTATTTATAGCCAGATATCCGTTTAGATACGTGCCAACGGCTCTTTTGACCGTTGGATGTTCGACGCGTGTCGCTCGCCGGAAAATCCGGGAAACGAAACGACAGAGGAATGATGGCTATCTCCTCGTTTCTCGTGAGAATCTGTCAGAGATACGTTGCAGGGTTCCCCGCGTGAAAGCAAGCGGCGCTTGCGTCAGCATGATTAAAGCGCTGATGTCATAAGTTCCTTTTCCGCGAAGGATCGCGAGAAGAAAAGCCGGATTTTCATAGTTCCGAGTTTTATGTTACCATCTCCTTCAAAAGGAAAGAAGAAAGAATCAAGACTGCTGAATCAAGTTTTCCCGGACAAAATGTATTTGACGAAAGGCGGAGTATCAGAGTTTTGATCCTTCCTGGGGGCTACTGTCGGATATATACTGAATAGGGGTATAGAAGATGGTAGACAAAAGAGCCGGACTACCAGGGTGGCCTACATGGTAATGGGCTTAGGTCCATTGGGCGGCCCAGTAGTCCGACGCGCAGAAGCCGGATTCTAGAAGAACCCGGATCACGGCCCACGTGATCTGGCTTGGAGGAGAAGACGGATTCCTTACTTTCCAAGTTACAAGTTAAACGTAGTCTTCTAGGTTTCTTGTTCTGTAAGCCCTAATCCGGCTATTATATAAAGCCGGACGGGAGATAGATTACATAAGGTTCTAGGTTCAAGCTCAAGCTCGACGCAACTCGCCGAGAAGTTCATCCTCGTCGAGTAGCTAGATCTATTCCCTCACATTGTAACCCTGTTATACGGGCTTTTGTCCCAATTAGTGAGAAGTGCAGGAGTAGGTACGCCGTACTGTCGCGACGTACCGAACCTGGGTAAAAACCCGTGTTCTGTGTTACTACGCTATCCCGTTACCTCACGTCTCTACCGTAGTCTCATGGCACCCCAGTCTATGAAAACTACTACGATGTCTCGACAGCGCTTCTTGAACTCCTTTTTCGACAAAGCATACTTTGTCGTCCTCATCGAATCCTCGGGTCCCGAGTATTCGTAGAGAAGCCGGCCGCCATGATGAGCAAGAGGCTGAATCCGCCTTCCGAGCCATCATAGAACTGTATCCATGCTGGTCAGAGGAGGATTGGCGGAGACGAGTTTGGCGATTAGACAGCGTCCAACGCCCAATTGTCTTAGGGGGTGGCCACGGAATTGATGAAAACCGGAATTCCCGTATCCTTTCCAGAATAGGGAACATCCAAATGATAGAAAAAGTAGCACGTCCAGAATTTGACGGACTCGAAAGTCTTGATTTTCGGAAACCATTCTTCTCTATTCATACAGAGGTTAAAAGAAATGGCCCCGCAAATCAGGAGAACACCTTCGGTGTTGTTGCGTTTCACGTTGAAACAATACTGAAAGAAATCTAGGCGGGGTTCTATCCCTAAGTAACCCTCAAAAAGGGCCTGAAACCCGGCTATATACAAAATGGAGTTAGGTGGAAGGTTGTGGGGCTGGATGTTGTAGTGGTTGAGGACTTGAAGGAAAAACGCGGATGGCGGAAAACCTATACCTCTATTGATATGAGAAGCCAAAACTACGAGTTCTCCGGCTTTCGGAGAAGGCTCGGTGTCGTCCTCCTCCAGACGCCACTTGTCCTTAACAATGAACCCGTCCTTCTCCATGGCCTGGAGAAGAGCCGGGGCCACGTTGTAGTGGCTCCAATTGCCGGCGTCTCCATCGTCGTTTTCCTCGCCTCCGGCGGTGATGACGGTCGTGTTCTCACCGTCGCGAGTGGAAGTATCTCCCTCCTCGGTGTCGGGGAAAAGAGGAGGAGGAGGAGTGCCCGAAGGCGGCGGCATAGTTTCGGTGGCGGGAGTAAGGTTCCCGCCCGCCGGTGCACTCGCAGAAGCCTCCGACGCGTTGCAGAGAAGCTCGGGGAAGCTCCGGAAATGGGGTCGAGATCCTCTATGAGATCCTCGATGGCGGCGTCGACGTTCGCGGTCTCGGAGGCGCGGAGAGGGCTTCTGGTGTCCATTTGCGGGCGGCGCGGGCGGGAGCAAGAACCACCGATGTATTTTTTCGGTGAGGGCTCGGGGGCTCGAGTTTGCGTTTTCTCTGGATGCTTTGGCTCGAGGAATTGGGAGCAGCTGTGCTCTGGTGCTCAAGTGGCTCGAGGAGGGGGAGGAAGCGGAAGGTTAGCCGGAGACCCCGAGGCGGCTATTTATAGCCAGGTTACGTTGAGATTAGATCCAACGGCTCTTTTAGGCGTTGGATGATTGACGCGTGTAACGCCTGAAAATCCGGGAAACGAGGGGGCGGGGTGATTATTTCTATCTCCTCGTTTCTCGCGCGAGAATCTGTCAAAAATAAGGGTTCAAACTTTTGACTGACCCTTGATGATCGTGGCTTAAGCAAGATTTCATCGCTTGCATCACAATTTCCTTCTCCACGAAGATTCGTGGAAGAAATGCCGGATTTCGGTAAATCCGAGTTTGACATCAAAGAATTTTGATGAAAGAAGAATCAAGACAAAACGCCGATATTTCTAGAAAATAATACAAATCCACAAGGAGCGGCAGAATGAAGTCTTAATCCTTCTTGGGCTACTGTCGGATATATGCCAATTAGGGGTATATCCGGCATTGGCCTAAGTCCGGATTACCAGGGTGCCCCACAGGCAATGGAGCATAATCCATTGGGCGGCCCAGTAAGCTGACGCGTAGGAAGCTGGATTCTAGAAAAATCCGGACCACGGCCCAAAGTGGTGCGGCTTGGAGGAGAAGACGAATTCCTTACTTTCCAAGTTAGATACTTTCCATAGTCTTCTAGGTTTTCTTTCTGTAATCCCTAATCCGGTTATCTATATAAAGCCGGACGGGAGCAAGAACAAACAGACAATTAGCTAGAAGCCAAATCGCCGAGAAGTTCATCCTCGTCGAGTTAGCGAAACTATACTCACGACTGTACTTTGTATACTTCAGACTTCAGCCCTGATTTAGTGAGATTGCAGGAGTAGGAACGTCGCCTAGTTGCGTCGTACCGAACCTGGATAAACTCGGTTTTCTCGTTTACAGTTCTTTCACGTTCCCCCGCGGTTCTACCAGTAGGCTTATGGCACCCCCGTCCATGAACCTTACTATGATGTCTCGACAACTCTTCTGTCAATTCCATGTCATGTTCAGTAATTTCTTGACGGAGCATTGTCCCGACGTTCGAAACATCACGCTTCACATAGCTAAGGCACCTTGGATCACCTCCATGCACACTACCAAGCAGCCCATGATTTGTGAAGTGGTAATGTTGTGGTAGTGTAGCGTTTTCAGAAACTGATAATCCTCCTCAGGGACTTTCCGATGTGATCGGTAGAACCTTCGTCTTCCAACCTGCAAAATCATGGGGTGTGTGTGTTCTTCTTTGAAAACAGTCACCGTCCATTGTCCATTCCGAATGCCCACGAGCATGTGCGCCTTGCAATCACAGCGGATCAACTTCCTTCGTTGTCGTGTGTCAGATGTATCTAGCATTTCACCAGCTTGCTTGCTACTGTTCCTGTCAGCACCGTGAATGCTCATATCAACCTCAGCATTCTGCTCTGTCGGTGCTCCAGCATTTTTGCTACTAGCTTTCTTCTTTTTATCAGCAACAGACTTTCCAGTGTGTACGCACTCAAATTCTGCTCAGTATTGTGTCTGGGGGAGCATTTCTTGCTTGGCTGTATTTGGTATTGCCAACGCGTGTGCCAAAACCCACCTTAAGAGAGTATTCATTGTATACTGCCTGCGTCTCCTCAATACTGTCAAAAGTCATCTCGACATACGAAACCACATGCTGTGATGTTATTTCCTCACCTTCTTCTTCAGTAGCATTAGAAACGTTTCCACTTGTTGCGCTTCGTGGCCCATCAGCAAAACCATTAGGAGTTCTATCTTGGTGCACATAATGAGCACTATCCCATTCTGAAGGCATCTCATTGAGATTGAAACCACCCAAAATGCTATCAACAGCAAACCCCTAAAAATTCGAAAACAATTGCCTTCAAACACAAGTACTTTTTTTTAGCAAAATTTAGCAAACACAAATAATGTAGCAAACACAAGTATTTCTAATGTACCACAAGAGTAAACCAAACGTTAGTTTCTGCTCTAGACGAGCAAACTAAGTTTCATTATCATTATTTTTTTACTTCATATTATATAGATGTGCCATGCATTTTTTTCACGAGTAGCAAAACTAGTTTATCAGTAAAAAAATAATATTAAAGTAGTAAAATCATTTTTGGAGTAGCAAACTCTCATTTCACAGTAACCAAACAAAGCAATCTCAGGGTTTAATAGCAAAAACATTCGTTTTCATCGTCCTAACAAATGCAGCAGAGCACAAATTTTGCTAAAACACCAAGTAGGAAGCAAATTAGTTGCAAATCCTCCAGAAGAATGATTTCTACCAAATTTTACCATGTGCAGCAAAAGTAGTTTTGAGTAACATTTTTTTGATTGCAAACATTTGTGCTACTGAGTGCATGTGTAAACTAAGTTGCTACTCAAGCATCTTAGCATGTGCACCAGTACAAGCTTTTTCGCAACTTAAATTTCAGAGTGTCGAGACATCGTAGTAGTTTTCATAGACTGGGGTGCCATGAGACTACGGTAGACACGTGGGGTAACGGGATAGCGTAGTAACACAGAACACGGGTTTTTACCCAGGTTCGGTACGTCGCGACAGTACGGCGTACCTACTCCTGCACCTCTCACTAATTGGGACAAAAGCCCGTATAACAGGGTTACAATGTGAGGGAATAGATCTAGCTACTCGACGAGGATGAACTTCTCGGCGAGTTGCGTCGAGCTTGAGCTTGAACCTAGAACCTTATGTAATCTATCTCCCGTCCGTCTTTATATAATAGCCGGATTAGGGCTTACAGAACCAGAAACCTAGAAGACTACGTTTAACTTGTAACTTGGAAAGTAAGGAATCCGTCTTCTCCTCCAAGCCAGATCACGTGGGCCGTGATCCGGGTTCTTCTAGAATCCGGCTTCTGCGCGTCGGACTACTGGGCCGCCCAATGGACCTAAGCCCATTACCATGTAGGCCACCCTGGTAGTCCGGCTCTTTTGTCTACCATCTTCTATACCCCTATTAAGTATATATCCGACAGTAGCCCCCAGGAAGGATCAAAACTCTGATACTCCGCCTTTCGTCAAATACATTTTGTCCGGGAAAACTTGATTCAGCAGTCTTGATTCTTTCTTCTTTCCTTTTGAAGGAGATGGTAACATAAAACTCGGAACTATGAAAATCCGGCTTTTCTTCTCGCGATCCTTCGCGGAAAAGGAACTTATGACATCAGCGCTTTAATCATGCTGACGCAAGCGCCGCTTGGTTTCACGCGGGAAACCCTGCAACGTATCTCTGACAGATTCTCACGAGAAACGAGGAGATAGCCATCATTCCTCTGTCGTTTCGTTTCCCGGATTTTCCGGCGAGCGACACGCGTCGAACATCCAACGGTCAAAAGAGCCGTTGGCACGTATCTAAACGGATATCTGGCTATAAATAGCCATCATCGTCCTCCTCCGAAACTTTCCTCACTCCCACACTGCCCACGCCATTGACGCAAACGCGAGCACGAGAGCAAGACCTTGCCCCGACGAACTCTTTGCACGCCGGAGCGCTCACTCGCCACCGAAGAAGATGGCCTCTCCGTCGTCCTCACCGGCTCGCGCCTCCATCGACGAACTTTTGGGCGACCTAGATCCACAGCTAGGGTCGCCCAAGCATGCCGGCGGCGAGCCGGAAAAGATCACGACATCCACTGCGGACGGAGGAAGCACTTCCGTCGCCGCGGACGTCACAGCATCGAGCGCCACGACAACCCCGCCGTTTGCACCTGAAACGGCGGAGGAAAAAATCGAGCTCCTTGGCGAAAAGCTCGCCGCCGCGAAGGCCGCCGCCGCCGCCAGAGCGGACGAGGAAGAGAAAACTGCAGGCAACTGGAGTGCCTGCAGTATTCCCCCGGCCCTCCTTCCAAACTTGGAAAAGGAGGGCTTGGTTCTTAAAAAGAAGTGGCGGCTCCCGGAAGAAGAGACCGAACCCATGCCACAAGAAGGCGAAAGGGTGCTTCTTACCTCCCACCTTCTACGAGGTATGGGGCTCCCACCTTCCTCTTTCTTCCTCCAGGTTCTGTCACATTACAGCATCCAACCTCACAACCTTCCTCCCAATTCCATTCTGTACATGGCCGGCTTCCAGGCCTTGTTCGAAGGTTACCTAGGAATAGAGCCTAGGTTAGATTTTTGGCTGTATTGCTTTGGGGTCAAGCGTAACTCTTCGGAGGGCGCACTCCCAAATTGCGGGACCATTTCCTTTACTCTTCGGAGATTCCGAGAGGATTGGTTCCCCAAAATCAAAACCTCAGAATCCGTCAAATTTTGGACGGGTTCTTTTTTCTATCATCCCGACGTGCCTTTTCCTAAAAAGGCCGTCGGGGTTCCACCTTTTGTGAACTCCGCCGCTGTTCCCCAGGATAACTGGGTAACAGAAGCCGTCCAAGTTCTGCCGCCAGATCTGCTAAAGATCAAGCGGCGCATCGCCAAGCTCACCTCCACGGATCCGCCTCTAACCGGCATGGACACAGTTCTATGCTGGCTGATTAGGCGGATCCAGCCACTAGCCAACCACAGCGGCCGTTTCCTGTGTGAATACACGGGAGTCAACGATCCGATGCGGACATCCACCAAGGATTGGCCCGCAAAGGAACTTAGGCGGCGCATCAACCAGTTGGTCGCATCGCGCGACCAATACACAGAGAGTCGGCCAATGTACACGGCCGAAAATCCGGTTCCCAAGGTAATTTTTCAGTCATTTGGGTACAGTTCTATTTTATCTCGGATTTCCTAGCTTCTGATTTTGGTTTTTGCTTGTTCGACAGTTCGAGGATCTTTCAGACTCGGACTTGGTGTCTGAGGCTGAGCTGGACGCGCTGCGCACCGCCGCTACAGGTGGACGCAAGCGCAAGAAGATAATTTCCTCGGATGAAATTATCGATCTTGACGGAATCCCCGTCGCCACTTCCAGGTTATTTTCTTCCGGGTTTTTATTTTATGGGATCTTTTTCATCCATATTTGGTGTTTTAACCTTTTCCGGGTTTTGGTTTTTAGCCTGCCCCCCTCCAGCCTGAAGCCGAAGAAGCTGAAGAAACTCAAGGTTTCTTCCAGCCGAGGCAGCCAACCTTCTCCTGCCGTCGCCCCGGATACGCCAAGCACGAGGGCGAAAGAGCCTACTGCAGCCCCCACCACCAAGCCCCCGGAGCCCAGCCAGCCCATTGTGTCTGACCCGGACACGAGGGAAAGGGCGGCCCCAGAGGTGGAAAAATTAACTCGGACTTTTGACGAGGAAATTCCCACCTTTGACAAGGATTTTAAAGCTATCAATGACGGCTTGGACGCAGCCGGAAATCTTTTCGCGGAATACGCGAAAGAATTCAAAGAAAACTTAGCAGGTTTGCAGCGCATGAGCCAGGTATATAACTCTAGCCCCCAAGCAATAATTAAAATGCGTGCTTTTTGCTTTGATGCTTTTTGTACTCATTCTTCTCCTTGCCATGTTTCAGCAAACCTCGGAAGCCATTAACAGGGAAGTTTTCCTGAAGCTTACCATCAAGAATAAAGAAGTTAGAAGTCTTCTCTCTATTCTTGAAGAAAGGGAAGCAGAGCTGGAATCAGCTAAACTCGCATTGTCGGAAACACAAGGTGAACATTTTCCTTTTGAAATTTCCGATTCAATCATTTGCTTAAGTTTTTTCCGAGAAGCTAACTAACTCGTATTTTTCCCTTGCTTTTCAGCTGCATTAGCTGAAGCTAAACAAGCAGCAGAAGATTCTGGCAATGCCGAAATTCTCCGCAAGGAGAATGTTGAGCTTCACAAGAACCTTGTGAAAGCTCAACAAGACTTGGAAGCCAGCAACCTGGCCCTTGGAGTTTCCAATTCCAAGGCTTCCGAGCAGGCGGAGAAGGACAAATCCACCATCCGGGATTTGACCGATGCTCTAAACCTTCACCTGGAGGAAGTTTCCGAGATCGACAAGCTCATTGGTAAATTTCTAACTTATGTACCATTTATCCATGTTTTACTTTCTCTGGTTTTCTGTCTAACCCTTTTGGGTGTTTTATTGGAAAAAACCAGGAGATACCCCAGATGGCACTCGGGCTGCAGGCATCCGAGCTTTCGGGGAAACATGGAATTCGATTAAGGCTGCTGGGACGCAGCTCATAGAGAAGTTCCTTCCCGATAAATCTGGGGAATACTCGGAGCTTGAAAAACTTCCGGGTGCCATCATGGCGGTGGCGGAGTCCGAGGAGTCCTTTCTCCGCTCCGCTGCACGGGGTGGTGCGCGTATGGCTCTAGGCCTTATGCGCATGCACTACCCTAGTGCCAATTCCTGGCGTGTGGCCACCGGTGTCCCTCAGGGATACACGGATGCTCAACGAAACACCATTTTTGGTGAAGTTAAGGGCCACGCCACCCAGATTGCCGCCATGGTAAATGTCTCCGTCCACTATCCAGAAGAGGAAGCTCCTCCAATCCCCGATGAAGAAAGCAGCGAGGAGGAGTCGGATTCTTGAAAGGTTACCTGGAACCTGGATAGAAAAAGTAGACAATAGGAGCATTACTATTCTTTCATTTGTAATCCAAAATGTAATGCTTCTTTTGTATGAATGAAAATTCCGTCGTTTGCAGTTTAAACTATGAAATTACTTTGCAAGTTATTTTGGATTTTACCATTCCTTTATCTTCTAAGTTCTCTGGTGTATATGCTTTAACTGTCCTTAGTGTTTGAAATGGCTCAAATAGCATTATGAATCGTTATGCCGAGTAACTGGGGACGAACCAATCAGTTTTTGAAACTCGGAAACATGAATCATGCTAAAGGCATTTTTACTAACTAGTTCAGTAACCCAGCATACGCACAATCAGATAAGACTTAGAGAAACAAGGAAAGTTTTAAGTGAAACTTGGGCACGCAGGCAATTCAAGTTTCCTTTAGCCGTTAAAAGGCTAAAAAATCATTCAGTTATGTAACGCCGAGTACGCAAGCACAATTCGGGTTAACGTTGAGAAATTTGTAAGATCATTGGGAAATAGATGAGGCGGAAACACTTTGCACTTATAAGAAACATGGATGACAGCATTCCGACAACTTTATTTCATGATCTCAAAAGATGTTTACATAGAAATTGAACTAAGTACGGAAAGGTACATAACTTTCTATACGTTCCCAGGCTTCCGCAATCCACTTGACTTTGTCGAAATTTTTCAGCAGCTTGAAGAGTGGTAGGGTTTTAGCCCCCAGCCAACTGATAAATCTGCTGACGGCTGTGGCGGAACCCGTCAATCTTTGGACATCTTTTACACATGTAGGCTTTGAGATATTCAAGATTGCCTTGATCTTTTCCGGGTTAACTTCTATTCCTCTGTGAGAAACGATGAAACCCAGAAGTTTTCCTGAGGGAACCCCGAATACGCACTTAGATGGATTCAACTTCATCTTGTAAGTGCGCAAGTTTTCGAAGGTTTGTCGCAAATCCTCAAGGAGTGTATCTTTTTCCTTGGTTACGACAGCGATATCGTCCACGTAGACATGGACGTTTCTGCCAATTTGACTATGCAAACAGCGTTGCATGCAACGCTGGTAGGTTGCACCTGCGTTCTTCAGGCCAAAAGGCATGGTTACGTAATAGTACGTCCCATACGGGGTTATAAAAGAAGTCTTGATTTGATCTTCCTTTTTCATGCGTATTTGGTGGTACCCGGAGTATGCATCCAAAAAGCATAAAAGCTCAGAGCCTGCAGTGGCGTCTATTATTTGATCGATTCGCGGTAACGCAAACCTATCTTTCGGACACAGCTTGTTCAATCCTGTGTAATCTATACACATTCTAAGAGCAGTGGTGTCTTTCTTCGGCACTAATACCGGATTTGCGGACCAATCAGTATGGATTACTTCCTTGATAAAATCCGCTGCTAAAAGCCGGATAATTTCCTTGCCAATAGCCTTCCGTCTTCTTCCGTCAAATCGACGGAGACCTTGTTTGACGGGTTTTGATCCGGGAATAACCTTGAGTTGGTGCTCAGCAAGTTCCCTGGGTACGCCTGGCATGTCGGCTGGACACCAGGCAAAAATATCCCAGTTCTCACGGAGGAACTTGATGAGCTCGCCTTCCTATTTGTCGGTCATCCCAGTCCCTACTACGACAAATTTTGTCGGATCTTTGGGATCTAGGATTACCTGTCTTGTATTCTCGGACGCCTTGAAGCTATCTGTTGGCTTCCGAGTTTCTTTTCCTGCCGGCATTTCTTTCGGCGATACCTCCTTGGCTAATTCCTTCAGTTCCTCCCTTGCTATGACTCTCTGAGCGCAAAGGGCGTTTTCTTTCTCCAACTCGTTTGCCAGCTTGAAATCACCGGCAATGGTGATTACTCCTCCTTTGGGTCCTGGCATCTTCAGCTTGTTGTAGATATAGCAAGATCTTGCCATAAATTTGGCGAAAGCCGGACGTCCGAGTATTGCGTGATACACGCTTTCGAACGGCACTACTTCGAAGGATACTTTTTCCTGCCGGAAGTGATCTTTATCTCCGAAGGTGACATCTAGGGAAATTTCTCCTAGGGATCGTGCTTGCCTGCCAGGAACAATGCCGTGGAAGCGTATATTGCTGTAGTTGAGCTGGGACTCGGAGATCTTCAAGTGCTTTAGTGTATCCAGGTACATTATGTTGATGCTGGATCCTCCGTCCATCAGCACTCTTCTTAGCCTAGTGTTTTGAACAATAGGGCTTACAACAAGAGCTTGTGTGCCGGGTTCAGGGATATTTTCGGGATGATCTGACTGATCCCAGATTATCGGTGTGTTGGAGTACTTCAAGAATTTTGGGGTTGCAGGAACAACCGCGTTTATTTCTCGAAGTGTCCTTTTGGCCACCTTTGCTGACGGGGTTGCTAGAAAAGTTAACATTGCTTCTCCGTCAACTCTCGGAAATTTGGGTTCGCCTTTTCGCTGTTGTTCCTGGATTTTGTCATCAGTGTCCGATTCACTGTCTTCTTTTTCAGCTTCTGGCTTTTGTTTGGCAGGTTTCCTCTTGGAACCCTTCCCTTTATTTCCGGATCCTGCATTGCCTTTCATATGCTTGTTTAGCCGGCATTGCGCGTTTGTGTGGGTTGGCTTCCCAAACTGAGAGTGGTGGACGCAGGGTTCCGACTTAATTCTCTCCCATTCTTCGGGAGTGTAATTGATTGGATCCGGACTGCGGCCTTTCCACTTGTTCACCTTTTCTCCTCCAAAGGCTATGTTGACCTCCTTGGGCTTTGTTGTTGACTCCGGAGTTCCTTTTTTATCAGAACGAGGTGTTTTCTTGGCCAGTATCAGTGACTCAATATTGCCTCCTCTTGCTCTGATATCGTCTTCGGCTGCAGCATGCTCATTAGCGGTTGTAAGCATAGATCCGAGATCTTTGTGCTTTTTAGAACCAACCATGAACGGTACAAGTCCGGGTTTTAGGCCATTGACGAAAGCATGCATTGCTTGTACGTCAGTTACTCCAGAGCAACTATTCTTCATCGCAGTCCATCTGGAGATGAAATCCACGTATGGTTCGTCTTCAAATTGGGTGCAACGGTTCAGCTGGTTGATGCTATTTGGGCGTTTGTATGTTCCCCTAAAGTGCTGGGTAAATACTCTCGCCATATCATCCCAACTGTCGACAGTTCTTGATGGTAAACCATTGATCCAATCTCTGGCTCCGTCTAGCAACATTAGGGGAAGAAACTTGACAGCTTCCAGGTCTGTCCCGTTGTTGATTTGGACGGCTGTGTAATAATCTGAAAGCCAGGTATCCGGGTTTGTACTGCCGGTATACTTTTGGTAGGTTGGACCAACTTTGGCGAAGCCAGAATGCAGGGTTATCCTTCGGATCCTGTCAGTAAAACACTTAGGACCAAAGTATAGATCATCCTTTTCTGCTCTATCAATATGTGCAGAATATCTCCCGGCTGAATGGACAGAAGGGGATCTGCTCCTTTCTTTTCCATTGTTGCGTGGACGCGCTTTTCCGAGGTTATCTCTATCTCTTCCGTTGTCACGCCCCCTGGGATTAGGTGGAGTCCTGCTTCTGTACCTTTCCTTATCTTTAGGCGGTGTCCGAGATCTTTCACGTCTGTGAGGTGTATCGTATCTTCCAGCTTTTTCAGCTGGGTTTCTCGGGGGTGGCATTATTTTGCCGTCATTCCGGTGTTTGTCTTCCCGATCGTGTGGTTTATATCCATCTTTCGGGAGATGAGGTCCGGTTCTAGACGCTGCGTCCCGGTTGTCGGGGTTTTTCTTGTCTTTTCTCGGATCCTCTTTTTTATCCGAATCTCCGGGTTCTTCCGGTCCAGGTGCTCCAGCAGCGCAAGTAACCGTTTTGCAGAGGGCGGAATTATCATGCAGCCTCCCTGATCGCTCTTGGCCTCGCTGTTGCTGCTGTAATGCTTTTCCTAGGAAAGCATACACCCCTTGGAGTTTTTCCCCGTTGGAGTACAGATCGTTGTTTAGGATGGCGAACGCTGCTTCCGCGTTTTCCGCTGCGGTTTTGTATATTGGTTCGCCCTTGGCATCTTTGCCGTTTAACTGCTTTTGCCAAGATGGGTTATAAAACCTTTCTTTTGGCGGCAGTTCTTCCGGTTTTGCGATTCCGGGTAACCTAGTAGGTTTTAAGGCAGATCTATGCTTTCTCTCGTACTCCTCTATTTCTTCCTTCATGACTTTGATGTCATTATGGGTTTGTTGGAGATGTTGCCGAGATCTAAGCAGATGTTGCTGTTGCCGTTGGAAAGCTTGTCTCCTGGCTTCCAGCATCTCAGGGGGTTCATTGGGTCCCACTGGAGTTTGTAATAGTTCTTGCTCTTCCAGTTCTGTCATTGGCGGAGCGGTGATTTCCTTAGATTTCTTTTCCGCAGGCTTTGTGCCACTAATATCTCCAACTTCCAGGTTTTCATCAGCGAGATCAGCTGACTTTTTCTTCCGGAGTTTGTACTGGAGTTTTTTAGAAGCACGGTGCTTTTTCTTGGAAGAAGGAGGTTTTTTGACAGGTTCATCCTCTGTCATCTCCTTGACATTAGGGAATATCGGAGAAGTTTCTCCGTCTTCTCTCTCTTCCACTGGCGGAGGAGTTTTAGGGCTTTCCTGGCTATCGGCACCCGTTGTATCAGCTGGTTTTGCCATTAGCACTTCATGGAATCCCTCTTGAAAGGACTTAACTTTTCTTACGAAAGCATCATCGTCTTCGTCTTCGGAGTCGAAGTTATCCGATCCGGTTTCCGACTCCAATCTCGCCTCTATGGCGGCAAGCACGGACTCTGTTTCCGAGTTCATCGTCTGGTGGACGGATGTCGGATCTTCCGTCTCTGTGACGGGTATTGGTTCTTCCGTCTCTATGACGGGTAGGTTGTTATCTGCCTCTTGCACGGGATTTCCGTCATCCGTGTTTTCAGCGATCTCGGATTGCACCATGCCGATAAAGTGCGTATCACTGTTTTGTCGGCGATCTGAGCAAAATCCGGCATCATAGTCGTCTTCGACTGGGTATAGGGCGGGTGGGATAAATTTGCTTCCACCGCAAAACCCCATTGCCTCTGCAGTTAGTCCGATGAAGATGTTAGCAGATCCAATCGGTAACACGCAGGCACTTACCAGGTGGTTTTGCGCCGGTATGTAGGATCCGTTGTCGAGGAAGCGCCCGACGTCGTCGTCGAATTCCAAGCTTCCGACAGTGATCGATCTTCCAATTCCGCCAAGTATCCCAGATCGGAATTTCACGCCTGACGTCGTTAGCCCCACGGTGGGCGCCAACTGTCGAGACATCGTAGTAGTTTTCATAGACTGGGGTGCCATGAGACTACGGTAGAGACGTGGGGTAACGGGATAGCGTAGTAACACAGAACACGGGTTTTTACCCAGGTTCGGTACGTCGCGACAGTACGGCGTACCTACTCCTGCACTTCTTACTAATTGGGACAAAAGCCCGTATAACAGGGTTACAATGTGAGGGAATAGATCTAGCTACTCGACGAGGATGAACTTCTCGGCGAGTTGCGTCGAGCTTGAGCTTGAACCTAGAACCTTATGTAATCTATCTCCCGTCCGGCTTTATATAATAGCCGGATTAGGGCTTACAGAACCAGAAACCTAGAAGACTACGTTTAACTTGTAACTTGGAAAGTAAGGAATCCGTCTTCTCCTCCAAGCCAGATCACGTGGGCCGTGATCCGGGTTCTTCTAGAATCCGGCTTCTGCGCGTCGGACTACTGGGCCGCCCAATGGACCTAAGCCCATTACCATGTAGGCCACCCTGGTAGTCCGGCTCTTTTGTCTACCATTTTCTATACCCCTATTCAGTATATATCCGACACAGAGAAAAAATGCTGGAGATATTTTTTGCTACCGCAATACTGAATACTACAATTTACTTGCTACTTATAACATCACATTATAGCACAATGCAGCAAAATTCATCTTCTTCTAGATCCTGGTCGAAGAAGACTTGGGGATTATTGTACTACCGTGTAGTAGATTCCTCAAACCACCTCCTGAAGCTACCGCCGGCAAATCCACCTGATTTTCTCCGCCCGTTAGGTCTCGATCGAGGTGCAGTTTGGATTTGCTACGCGAGGCTGCCCCCCCCCCCCGGAAATGACTAAGCACTCCTTACCTTACATGCGCCATGGCGGTAGGACCAGCAACGGCGATTTGCTGCTCGTCGGGTCTCCGCGTCACCCGCCGTCGCGTCGCCTTTCGCCCCGCCTCCCCCTTTCCACGGGATTCTGTCGCGACCGTTCTGTTCGTTTTTTGCTGGAAACAGTCATTTTGCTGTCGAGAGCAACGCGAGACGAGCGCTCTCGAGGGGTTGATCCGACGGCTCCAGTTGTTTGCATCGGACGGCTCCGCATCCGGGGCTCGCGCGGAAAGAACCCGTGGGCCGCTGAGCAGTTTCCTACTGAAAATTGTTTGGTGACCCTAATCGAGGTAGCCCTGATCGCACGAAACGACCGAAAGTAGAACTAGAACTGACGAACACAACGCGCTCGTGTTCTTTCCGTCTCTTCCACATTGCCGGCACCTCCGAAAAAAGCCTGCGCCGCGATTCGTTCCCGATTGCACCCGACATGTCCACCCCTCCCCTTTTTTTTTTTTTGAGAATTAACAAACCTATATTAGGCAAACAAGCCTGCCTCGTTAAAAACCTTCCAGTCCCCGTAGGTACCCTGGTAAGGAAAAGAGTACAGACTTGCCGCCGGAAAAATCATTCGGTATTACAATCTCTCTTGATACAGGCATCAAGAAAGCGAGGAGTAAAATTAATCCAAAGGCATCTACTCCTTTCAGGGCTACAATTTCTAGCACATAAATGAGCCAACTCATTAGCAACTCTAGGAATATGTTGTAAGGTTAGGGACACAAGGCTCCCTTCCACTTCAGTGATCTCCGATAAAATGGCAGCTACCTCCGAACGTTCATAATTCTTGCTCTGCCATAATTGTACCAGTTGCAAGGAATCCGATTCAATCACCACTTTCCGAAACCCTCTATCCACAGCCAACCGAACTCCATCTCTAAACGCATATGCCTCCATCGTAAAAGGGCTAGATGCTGCCTCGTACCAAAACGCTTGAGCACAATATAATTTACCTTCAAAGTCTCGGATACCAACTCCAGTACTTCCTTGGTTCGTCTCAGTAAAGAAAGAGCCATCCACATTAATTTTGAAATCTCCCTGTGGTGGTGCTTTCCACTTAACAGATGCATTTCTTCCACTAGGTACCAATTCCTTGCTAGCAACAGAAAGGTCCGATACAACATCCAGTGTGTGCTGGACCGAACCATTAATGGTTCTGCGAGAACCCTCATGCCTCCGTGCGTTCCTCTCCGACCAGATTGACCAAGCACCACATAAGATAACAGCTTTGGCCTCCTCTGTAACATACGATCCCTCAATAATATCTCTAGACCATGAAGTGGGCTGCAGGTTCGGAATTTTAATACCTTTGGACCTATAGATTTCGGCCCAGAAGTTTTTTGCCCAGGTGCACTTGAAAAAAGCATGAAATATTGTTTCTATTTGACCACATTCCTCGCAAAAACCCAATCTTTCAACATGGTGATCACGGAGTACCTCTTTTGTTGGAATAAACCCGTTGATCACTCGCCACCAAAAGATCTTCACCTTGGGGGGCACAGGCAGCTTCCACAGCTTCCTCCATAGCTGCGGGTTAGAGCCACTAGACGAGCCAGCTTGTTGAACACTAGCCCGATGAATCAAGACTCGGTAAGCTGACCGTACCGAGAAAAAGCCCAGACGTTCTGGACGCCATGCCCACGTATCTTCCAGAACACTCCCCACCGGGATCCTCAAGATGGCCTGTGCATCAGAATGCATAAAATTTGCCCTCACTCTATCTTCCAACCAAACTCCAGTAATTGGATGTAGTAGTTCTTCCACCTTCGTAACCGTGCTTTCAGGTTCCCTTCTCAAAGGTCTCATGTTTGGATTCTCTGGTATCCAGGGATCCTCCCACACATTAATAGAATTTCCGTCCCCCACTCTTTTTATCAAGCCGAGTTGTAATGCTTCCCTCCCATAGAGGATTGCTTTCCAGGTGTGTGATGCCCCTCTTTTCTTAGTAGCCTTCATAAAATCCACATTATGAAAATACTTCCCCTTTAGAACTCTCGCACATAAAGAATTAGGAGTAGTGATTAGCCGCCAACCTTGTTTAGCTAACATTGCTTGATTGAATAGTTCAATATCACGGAAGCCCAATCCTCCTTCTTCCTTTGGAGTAGCCATGTCTCTCCACTTACGCCAGTGCATTTTCCTCTTATTTTCATCCCCACCCCACCAGAACCGAGCTATGACGCTGCCAATTTTCTTACACAATTTCTTTGACAACCTAAAGCAGCTCATCGAATATGTTGGGATAGCCTGACAAACTGCTTTAATAAGTACTTCTCTCCCCGCACTACTCAAGAATTGAGAGGCCCATCCATTGATCAAACGCTTGATCTTCGTCAATATACTCTCGAATTGATCATCCGTAGACCTTCCCAAGGCAGTGGGCAGGCCTAAATATTTTTCCCCTAGAGCCTCTGTCTGAATCTCGAGAGCTGATAGAACATCTTGCTTCGTAACATCATTACAATTAGCACTAAAGAAAACCGCTGATTTGGTTTTATTAACCATCTGCCCCGAGCCAAGACGGTATCTTTCTAGAATATCATTAATTCTGTTTGCTCCCTCCACTGTTGCTTGAGTAAAAACGATGCAATCATCCGCAAATAATAGGTGGGAGATCCATGGAGCATGGATACCCACCCGAATACCCCTTGCAAGGAAGTTTAAACCACAAGTTTTCAAGAGAAAAGTTAGTCCTTCCGAACAAAGAAGAAAAAGATATGGGCTTAATGGATCACCTTGTCGGATTCCCCTCGAAGGTTTGAAAACTTCTGAAAAAACTCCATTGACACGGACTGAAAAGGAGGCAGTTTCAACACATGCCATTATCCTGTTAATCCACCACTCCGCAAAACCCATCTTCTCCATCACCCTCCGAAGATAAGGCCACTCTACACGATCATAAGCTTTTGCCATATCCAATTTAATTGCACAGGCACCCGACTTCCCCTTCTTCCTTTGCAGGTAATGAATACATTCATAAGCTGTCAACACGTTGTCTGTAATCAAACGACCCGGAACAAAAGCGCTTTGTTCCTCCGAAATAACCTCCTCCAGTATAGGGCGTAGCCGGAGAGCAAGAACCTTCGAGACAATTTTATATAGCACATTGCATAAAGAAATAGGTCTGTATTGGGTTAGGCTTAAGGGATCCTTTACCTTCGGAATTAGAACCAGTACAGTCTCATTTACCTCGGCTGGCATAATACCTGTATCAAAGAAATTTCTGACCCCGCAGCAAATAGAAGTCCGCAATAAATCCCAATGCCGAATGTAGAACCCCGCCGTAAAACCATCTACCCCAGGAGATTTATTTGGGTGCATCATGAATAGGGCCTTCTCAATTTCTGCATCCGTAACCGGAGTACACAGATTATGATTCATATGATCATCCACTTTCTTCTCCATTAGCTCCGTTATCACCTCTGGATTTGTATTATCACTCGTAAAGAGATTTTTATAGAACACAACGGCTGCATTCTCAATTTCCACTTGGGAGTGAATAGTAGACCCATTATCCAATTGAAGTTTTTTTATTCTATTTTGCTTCGCCCTCTCCTTGGCCTTTGCATGAAAAAAGGATGTATTACGGTCTCCCTCTTTAAGCCATTGGATACGTGACCGTTGTTTCGCCAATACCTCCTCTCTAGCAATTAATTCCGAAATCCTTTCCATCAGTATACTCTCCTGTCGTGAAGGTCCATTGCCAATTGACAGTTCTCTCAATTTTTCTAGTTTCCCTCTCATAGCCCTCAGCTGTCGCTTAACATTACCAAACTCTCTATTACTCCAGTGTTTTAATTTTTTCCGAACACCACCAAGTGCATTAGCTACTGCTGTTAGATCACCCATGGTTGGAACCCATGCATCCTTCACTGTATCGCCATAATTTCCATGTCTCGACCAAGCATTCTCATAGCGGAAAACCTTGGTCTTAATCTCTTCTGTATCTTGTTCTTCCAAGACCCTAACGAGTAGAGCACAATGATCCGATTTAGTGGTCTGAATATGCACCACTTCCGAATTGCCGAACCAGTCCAAAAACCGGTTATCCCCAAGGGCCCGGTCCAATCGAACTTTGATGTTTCTGCTGCCATATTGCCTATTATCCCAGGTATATGGGAGTCCCAGAAATCCCAAGTCCGAAAAGCGACAAAAATCAATAGTATCTCGGAAATTCTCCATCATCCATTCTTCTCTCCTATTACCTCCAAACTGTTCTCTAGCATCAACAATCTCGTTAAAATCCCCTGCACATAGCCACGGACTATCAGACTCAGTCCGTAGGTATTGGAGGAGTTCCCAACTGCGCTTCCTCTGCGATCTGATCGGATTGCCATAAAAACCAGTGAACCTCCACTCCTTATTTCCCAGTGCTGAATTTTGTATCATGACATCAATATGAGACCTGCTATATGAATTTAAGGTCACTACTGACTCATTATTCCAAAAAAGAGCCAAACCACCACTCAATCCTTCGCACTTCACCGCAAACGCATGTCTAAAACCAAGTTTGAACCTTAAATCTCTTGCTCTCGTATCTGACAATTTGGTTTCCGAGAGAAAAACCAAAGAGGGGCGATGCAACTGTACCAAGTTGCCAATCTCTTGAACTGTCTCGGGTCGCCCGCAACCCCGACAGTTCATACTTAGTAGATTCATTGGTCCCGGCGGTCTCCGTCGAGCGGAGCCGCCGATCTGCTGTCATTCGAATTTGTGTTACTGCCCTCACCTGCTTTCTTTGACCTCTTCTTTTCCCTCGGTGCACAATATCCCGGAGGGGGAGGGGGAACAAGGTCCCCCTTTCCGCTTGCTACCTTTTCATCATGTTCAGATAATGCACGACCAGCCACTGTCTTCTCCTTGTCGAAAACCAATTTCTTCGAGGTAGTCACCACTATGCCCCTCTCTCGGCCCTCTAGGTCTTCCTCCATGTGGTCCCCTACATTCTTTAGTGGGCTTGAGGCCGTGTCAGATATTTCCTCCTCCGTTTCCAAGTCCTCCGAGCCTCTCTTACGTCCATATGGATTAATAGTACCGCGTCCCCAACCTCTTCCTCCAGTTCGTCCAGACATACCGCCTCTCGATGAAAATTGTCCTGTCAGGTTTCTCCTTGTTGCCATGAGCCATTTACCATATTGCATTGACGTTTTATCATGGACTCCATCTCCACACTCCTCCATATCATGGCCCATAATACCACAGACATCACAGAAAAAACCTATCTTCTCATATTTTACCTTTAGTAATATTCGATCCTTTCCGCCGATGTTGAGGGGCACAAACCGAATAAGAGGGCTATTAACTTCAATGCTGGCCCTAACACGAACATAATCACCTTCGAAGTATCTTGTCGGGTTCATCTCCACACATGTAACTTTCCCAATTCTCCGTGCCAGTTGATCTACCACTTTGGTTACTCTATACAATTCTGGTATTGCATGTATTTGTGCCCACACTGTAGTCCTTTCAAGCTTCACTTCTCTAGGATCGATCAAACCATCGTACTCGCTTATGATCACCACGAGTTTTTTGAATAGCCATGGGCCCTGGTTCATCACCTTGTTCCAATCTCCTAAACAGAAAAACTTCATTGTAAAAAGATTATCATCTACTTCGCGGAATTCTGGTTCATAGGCTAATCCCCAAATTCCTCTCAGTGTATCGAACAAAGCTGATGAGTTGATTGTCTTCCGTGTGTGGACTTTAGCCACTGCTAGCCATCTGGCTTGTTTCCTGAGGTCCTGTAGTTCATCCGCCCCGATGATCACGTCGTCAAGTTCACCCTCCCGCAGATCAAGGTTCTGCAAGGCCTTCTCCAGATCGTCTTCGTTCGCCTTCGATCTCCCCCCGCTGTTTCCGATGGAATCCGACATCGCCTCCAGCCGAAAACGAGAGAAGGAACCCGTCGAGATACAGCAGCCGGAAAGAACCAAGATCGCTAGGGACCCCTACCTCGCAGCGATCGTATAAAGACCTTCCCCTGGATCCGATTCCCAGTCTTATACCGGTCTTGCCGTCAAAAATCCAATCCAATCTCACTCCGGTGACCGAGTCGCCGGAGGAGTCGCCGAGCCCTAGTTTCCTAGGTCGACAACGTACTTTTCCAAACTGTTGCGGAGCAGGTTTCCAGCACATGTCCACCCCTCCCCTAAACCCTTCGAAGGACGTAAAACGGCCACGCGCAGAACCCGCGATGAAGTCCGGCTCTCGCAAGCGCGCCTCGCCGCCGCCGCCGGATCCCGTCACGCTGGCGCTGCCTGGTTTCGTGGCGGACCGGTTGGAGGCGGCGGCCCGCGTCGAGCGCCTTCTGAAGTACGAGTTCCACAACCGCTCCCTGCTTGAGGAGGCGCTCACTCACCAGTCCTTCGCCGACGGCGCCGCCTCTTACCAGCGGCTCGAGTTCGTCGGGGACGCGGCGCTCGGCCTCGCCTTCGCCAACTTCCTCTACCTGACTAACCCCACCCTGGGCCCCGGCGCGCTCTCCTCGCTCCGGTCTGCCAATATCTCAACCGAGAAGCTTGCGCGTGTCGCCGTGCGACACAACCTCTACCCGCTGCTTCGACGCAACTGTCCTCGCCTCGATCTGTTGGTATGTTCTTCAGGGACCCAGCTTTGGATGAATCTGAGAAGTAAATTCACTGAGCGACTTTGCCCTCTTATCTATTCTACATTCCAGATCCAACGTACCAGACTGAATCAGATTTCGAACTTAAATAATTAGAACTGTTTGAAAAAAAAATGAAAAAAATCAAGAAAATCGTAAGTACTTCGTTTTTGTATTATGAGAAAGTTTCATTCCATTTGATGACTAGTTTATCATAATTTTTTTTTATGTTTTTGAGCACTAGTTTGACTAAAAACCTATTTAAGCACAAACCATTGATCCAAATATAATGAAACTTTTAGATACAAAAAGAATTATTTATGATTTCCAGAGTTTTTCAATTTTTTCCTAGCAGTTTTATTTCTTAGCTCGAAATCTAAGGAAATCTGATACATTGGATTTGAAATAGAGGGTAGATGAAGAGAGCAAAGTTGCCAAGCTGAGTCCATTCTTCAGCACACTCCTCTCCTGGAGTATAATAATGTTTGACTCACATCTTAGTTTTGATTTAGGCCATTTTTTTCTTTGTTCCTACGCTTTGCCCTGTCATGTTTACTCTTCTCTCTATCCATAATTCCATATAGAAGGCAGAGCTCCTGCTTCTTTCTAAGAAAAATGTTAATGGCTAAAAGTGTTCTGTACTTAGCAATGTTCTAAAGTGCCATTTGTGTGTAGGTGATAACAAATTGCTAATTTTCATGCTTGTTGTAGTTTGACTTTTGACCTAGCTGTGTTGACTTGCTTGAGCCTGAAGTGCCATTTATGCGCCATGTTGGAAGCCACAATAGCCACACACCAACTTAATTTTTATACACATACACAGATGGCCTATATGTTCCCCTTTTGAATCTTTAAAATCAAAACTCTATGGCACTTATATATTTGGACATTTTTACATCCCCCACCCTTGTTGTAGAATCTTGTTTCTAATGATAACTGGCTTGGTCACGAGTCTCATGACAACACTTTTGGGCCATCCATGTTTGATTTGAAGCTCTAAAACATAATTGAAATTAGTTTAGCAATTTCCATATCTATAATGAAAATACACAATTTTGGTCAACCATTTTTCCTACCTATCTGAGAGCTTCAAGCATTGATTAGTATGATTCTAGTTCATGTAGATATTTGGTTATTTCTTTATGTGTTGCAGTGTGAGTAAATCATTACGGCTGTGTTTGGCAGATTTGGTTTTCCAAAACCTCACTATTCCAAAACCACAGTATTGTTGTGCTAGGGCAAAGAACACTTCGGTTTATAAAAAGAGGTAAGGGTGAAGTTCTCAATACCGCAAAAGACCTACAATTTTGGAGGATACCATAGTATCTGTATTCATTGCCTCCAAAAACCTCAAAGTATTTGATACCATAGTATTGTTAAAACCCATTGTATTCTCTACATCCTATTTTCTCTATGAATATGTCGATAATAGACGAACTGTTTTGGTGAATATTGCTCTCTTACTGGTTACAATTTTGATTATGCAGGTAGGACAGTTTACCGAGTCAGTGAAACTAGAGTTAGAGGATGACCTTGGCACAGCACCCTATGGTGGCAGTGTTGTTAAGGCTCCCAAGGTGCTTGCCGACATAGTCGAGGCCATTGCTGCTGCTGTCTATGTGGATTGCACATTCGATCTTGAGAAGCTCTGGAAGGTTTTTCTCCATTTATCATTAATTCTCTATTAATTATATGTTAATGAGGTCTCTAAGAAACTTAACTGTTAATTTCAATCATAATATATTGGTAAACATCCATGTAATTTTTTTTAATGTACTTCTATGAAAATCTTATGATATCATTCTCTTTTGACTTATCTAAGATAACTTGTCAAAGTTAGAAGAAAAGGTTTAACTTCCTACTCTCTAAAACATCATAATAGAAATATTGATGTCTATATATATACGGTCACGCTATTTGACTCCTAGGGAGTAGAATAGTTATTGTACACCCACGCTATATCTTTGCAACCATACATGATTTTTATGTCACGTAAATTTTATCTTATTTCTTATGTCGAGTAGAGCGTAAAAAAATTTATACATGGCATAAACTTTTATTTACATGACGCTACAAAATTACGACTAAAATACACATATTTATGTTGTTTTTGTGACTTTTACGTTATTATGACTCATATTTTGCATTTTTTATGTTCACCTTTTACGTTATGGGTCAACACGAACGTAAATATTTACATTTTATAACATAATTTCTTTTAAAATCATGACATAAACAAATCGTGGGTGCATAATAAAGTATTCTGCACCTTGGGTGCTGAATAGGGCTATATATATATATTTATCGACAGAGTATTAGGAACAATTTGTGACAACAATGATATCAGCGTTTATCTTGTAGGTAACAAGGTTGCTCTTTGAGCCGATTATCACGGCAGAAACAATAGATGAGCAACCTGTGTCTACGTTGCATGAGCTGTGCCAGAAACATGGGAAGGTTGCACAGTTCAAGACTTGGCAGAAGGGTGGAACAACAGTTGCAAATGTATTTGTTGGTGGGATCCTTGTTGGGATGGGCTCCTCAGAGCAGAAGGGAATTGCTAAGCTCAATGCTGCTCGAGATGCAGTAGGCAAGCTTCTTGGTGGAGCCAAGCAGCAAGTCTTGACAACCGGGGCTGGCCATGTATCAGGAGTTGAAGTTGGAGAGCTTAGGGATTGCAAGCAAAAGCTTCACGAGCAGTGCAGCAGGAAGCGTTGGCCAAAACCCATCTTTAAGTAAGATTCTTGACTACTCTGTCATTTTTAGCTTTATATGTCCTGTTTATTCATTGAATTTATATCTTGTTTATTCGTTGATTTTTAAATGCAAACCCTCCTCAGATCAAGCGTCTCTTTCCTAATTCCTACACATGCAGTAGGAATGCTGCACCTCTTATCTTGTTTCTTTTATTCTAATATCATTTTCAATTTTTGTCAATAGGAATGTATGTCTCTTGATTTCACAATACATTTTTAGTTTCAGATTCAATTTGTTTTGGGTTGTTAGGAAAATAAAAAAGGAAATCTTTGAAATGACGTAAGTAAAAGTAACTGGAAAGACGGAACTAACTCTTCAGACCAAACTCCTTGTTTTATTGCTCCTAATTCCTAATTTGCTGTGAGTTCCAACTTAAATTAAACTAAAAGAGTAATGTCTTACGCTATGAACTATCTTTTTGTTGTGGTAATTTTCATGTTGATTTAATACTCAAACCAAAATGGTTTTCAGGATTTCTCCTAAATCGTGGTTTGCACTAAATATACCACCTTGGGAAATCATAATATGAATTCAGAATTTTCTGTACATTTTACATATCTTGCTGTGGTGCTTAGCACTACAGCAAGATATGTAAAATGTACAGAAAATTCTGAAACTAGCCTCCTCCCCTCCAGTGCTCACTTGTCCCTTTTTCAACACACAGCCTGCATTTTCCTTTTTTTTAAACACAAAAGCTTTGCGTCTCGATGCATATATATATAAGAAGATAGTTTTTATACAAGCCCTAAAAAGGATTATGCCACGATTACAACACTGCACCTCTGAAACTAGCCTCTGCTAATGGGAGCAAAGCTGCAAGACCTTTTGTCCCTTTTTCAACACACAGCCTGCATTTTCCTTTTTTTTAAACACAAAAGCTTTGCGTCTCGATGCATATATATATAAGAAGATAGTTTTTATACAAGCCCTAAAAAGGATTATGCCACGATTACAACACTGCACCTCTGAAACTAGCCTCTGCTAATGGGAGCAAAGCTGCAAGACCTTTTGCCTCCTCCCTCGCGCACTTACGAACCTCAGCCCCCTAACCGTGTCAAGGAGGTGGGTGATGCTAGGCTGCGTGCTGTCAAAGACGATTGCGTTCTGATGCTTCTAAATCCACCAAGCTGAGAGCAGGATAGCCGGTGCCGCGCCCTTTCGCATATTGGTAGGAATGGAGTGGATGGTCAGCTGTCACCAATCCACAAAGCAGTCCGTAAGGAGATGGGCCATCGTCTCTTCCTCCTGGTCATGAAGTGCGTACCGAGGTGCGTGCTGCAGAACCCATCTTGCCAGCCTCTCTACTGTCCAGCACCTATCTCGGCAAGCAAGCAAGATGAACTTGACCCTAGGTGGTGCCCACGACCTCCGGTCCAACTTCTAGGAGCTTGATTTGATCACCCCTTGGAAATGGGTGTCATAGCAAGACTTGGAGGTGAACTGGGTCTTGCCCCGCCACCCTTGAAGGATGTTAGGGGACATCGAGAGTTGCACCCCACAGCCAAAGGGCAAGGGGGGGGGGGGGGGGGATCCCGCATCTCTCCCGTGGAGTGACATGGGCGGAACCCTAGCGCCCCCGCCTTGCAACCATCCATGGTGTCCTATCTACTTGTGTGGTTCACATGTTCCTCAGAGTTAGTTTGGTGGAGTCGGTTGTAACGTGTGTCGGTCGGCCCGTTGACCGTGATCCTGTCTTTGAGTGGTCGGTTGTTGCGCCTATTCTTAGGCTTGTAATTTCTTTCTTTCTATCAATTCATCGAGACGCGAGTTTTGCATTTTCTCGAAAAAAGATATCTGAGATCAACCGCCTGTCTATGACGACCTTCATGAACAGTCCGGCGCTTACGAGCGCGACCCAAAACCAACATTTTCCGTTTATTTCCGTAATCTTCTTCGCCTATTTTGCTCTCATTTCTATTTTGATGCCGCCATTGCCTGCTTCATGCTTTGCCACTCCCCTCCCTCCACCTCTTCCTTTTCGTCACCAGTCACCGAGAAAGCATCTGGTGAAAACCATGTTACAATGAAAACTCCGTGGAAACCACGTTTGGAAGTTTTCAAAAAACCTCAAAAAGTTATGGCGTGTTGGGAAAGTGATTTTCTATGAACGTATCAAATTTGAAGTTCAATCTCATATTCATTTGGGACGTATGAACAGTGATGTTCCACAATTTGTCACTATTCATTGCTGAATTTCGTTTTTATCTTGCCTCCCAAATGAATTCGTTTTTGAACTGAAATCTTGTTTGTAGAACATCACCTTCCCAATATACTATATTTTTTCCAGAGTTTTTAGAAACTTTAAAACATAATTTTTACTTGGTTTTCACCTGTTTCCACAGTAACTTGGTTTTCACCGGATATTTTCTCCGAGTCAGCATCCTTTCGTGAACTCCAACTCTGTGCAGACTGTGCCTATGCCCTCACCTTCAGTAGTTTGGCCCTTGCCGTGTTCTTCTTCAAGCACAACATCGCAGCATCTGGCCTGCTGCTCCATGGCCAACCGCTTGGCCTCAACGTCTGCCTCGTGAGAGATCAATGTCATGATCTGCTCTCCCTGTCCGCTGGTTATACGGTGCAAGTCAGTGAGTTTGCGAACCTGTTGACGATCTGATCCTTCATGGTTCTTTTTCAGCAGTAATATTAGATGGTTATTCTCCCTAGTTGGACAAGACTTTTTTTTTGCAAGTTTTCAAGAACTCCCTACTTGTAATAATTTGGTAATGCCCAGACATGTAGACATATTCTCTCATCTTCTTTGAACTCGAAAACATATACTCTCGATGTAATACATGAATTGCTAAACCTCCAAACCGATTAAAGACTTGACTAATAAGCGGCCCACTTCTGGGCCTGAACTTCTGCTTCTACCTTTTCAACACAATTAAACACAAGCGTTTGTGCGTTTCTTGAGAGAATAAAATGTAGTGGACACATGGCAGCTAGAACCTGAAATGCACCAGAATTGCTTGATGGGTTAATGGGTTTGATACCTTAAGGTTGTGCTCTAAACGATTTCAGATTTTGGTTTAAAGACAGGCTCATGCTATTGTCCAATTATGAAAAAACAGACCTTATCCTCAGAAAGTTAAACCTATGTTGCAGTTTGGTGGGTGTTTGTTCAGAGATTTTTCTTTCCTAGTAACTACCTACGGTTCTAGGTTGTAATGATCAGCACAGTTTAGTGGTCTATTGGAGTTTGATTTTTTTTTTTGACGTGTATTGGATTTGATGTTTACCACTTGTTGCTTCGCATTATATAACGTCATTTTGCGTTGGTCACCTCTACACGGTTGCTTCATTACATTTTTTCAGGTTAGAGAAGGAAGATGGCCCTGCACATGATAGGAAGTTTCTTTACTCGGTTCAGGTGCAGACCCAAGGTGGTATTTACGTAACTATAGGTGATCCGTTCTCAAGGGTAAAGGACGCAGAGAATTCCAGCGCACAGAAGATGCTGGATCTTCTGTCGAAATTGTGAGATAATTTTGTTGTACATGGCCGGCTTTTCTTTCATTGCTGCACTTGTAATCTCTGTGGAAAAAACAATATTTCTATCATGATCTACATTTTAACTAAGGCCATGTCTAGCAAAAACTTATAACAATAGTAAGAAATACCATATCCTTTAAGATAAGATTTGGATAATATATGGATCGAACTTTCGCCCCTTGTCTGAATCTGGGTGAGGTAGCGGTGGGAGGAAGACCTCCCCCTCCCGAATTTCACTATACGTGGAAACAGTGTCCATGTTATAATTTACGATTTAGGACTAGACGTGGAAACAGTGTCCATGTTAAGATTTTGACATCGAGAAACTACGTGGAAACAGTGTCCATGTTATAATTTACGATTTAGGACTTCATTTTAATCAAATGTGAACTATATCCCGAATTGCACATCCTAAACATTTGCTAATTAAATTTGGTGTGGTTGACATGCACTTACTCCCTCCATTTCTTTTTACTCTACGTATTAGATTTGTCCAAAGTCAAACTTGCTAAACTTTGACCAATTTTATAGGAAAAAATATCACCATTCACAATACCAAATCAATATCATTTGATTTACCATTTAATATATTTTTATATTACTCCTATATTGATTTGATATTATGAACATTGATATTTTGTTCTATAAATCTGGTCAAACTTTGCAATGTTTGACTTCAGACAATTCTAATATGCAGAGTAAAAAAAGGGAGGGAGTAAGAGCATCTCCAATATCAGCCCTATTTTAGGGCGTAGTCGCCTTTTAGGGCATTTTGGCCAATAAAACAGCCTCCAACAAACTGCCCTTGGATGTATAATTTGCCCAAGTTTTATTTGGGCAGCTCTAAAGTAGAGCACCAAGTGATGCGAATACACATCACTTTGGCTCGTGTCCAGTTTCACGTCTGCACGACTCTAACAGCCGATTGGAAAGTTTCCGCCACCTTCCAAACGTTCGACACCTCCAACCCCTCCCCCTCCTTGCTGATTTCGCGCTCGTTGTTGCCAACGCCCGCCCTCGACGCTGTCCATCCCGCTGCTGCATCCATGGCTGCCACATCTAGGCGCGGAGGATTTGTGGATCCATGGCCAGCTGCCGCGGCTAGGTAGACTCTGAAGAAGGCCGCCGTGCCCAAGGCAAGCCACTGTGCAACCCCACCGCACCGACCTCGTCTTAGTCAATGAAGACGATTGCCACCGTGGGATACAGGGTATCCACGACCATGGCCAAAATGGGATACTACCACTGGGGCCCACCTAGCAAGCGGCCGGCTAAAGGACTTCATCAACGTTTGCGGGTACAAACGTTATCCACGAACAACCCTCCAAGGCCGTGTTCCACGATTATCTTCGTCCCTTGAACCTTAAACGTTAAGGTCCCACTCCTTTTGTCATGTGATACTTAGTTTGTCCGAGATTCGTTCTTCGGTATCTCTATACCTAATACGATCTCGTTACCGACAAACACATCTACTCATTATCACGATGTTGCATCCCCGTGACCTAGTCATATGCTTGCAAGCTTTACTTCATGCAATACCACTGAGTGGGTCCAGAATATCTATCCATCTGGATTGACAAATCCCGCTCTTAATGCATACGCCTCAACGTACCCCTATGGTTATTTGAATACACCGTTACGATCACGCATTTAAGTTTGTGACAATGGATGCAGTCAAGACAACCTCGAAGATAGTGACTAAATATTATCTCACGGTCAGAGGTTTGTACTACTCCCTCCGATCCGAATAAAGTGTCGGAGAGACACAACTAGCCTAGTACAAATTAACACACCAACTTACGATATTCAAAACGGATTAGGGAGAGAGTATATCATTCATCTAATGACATGACTCCATTGTCAATGACTAAAATGTCCATGATCAGGAAATCTTGATCATCCGTTGCCCAATGGACTAGTTAAATAGAGGCTAATAGGGCCATAGTTTGTTTATATACCACACGTGTATTAATGTTTCTACTTAATATAGTTATAGCATGATATAAAACATATTATTAACATATATGAGTTATGATAATAAAACAAATTTATTATTTGCCTCTAGGGCATAACTCTTTCAATTACAACATCACTAACCATAGACCAAACGATTTCAAAATTTTGTATAAATTTAGTTTTGGCTCAAATTTGAATTTTGGATCAAATTTGAATTTCAACTAAAAAAAGTTTGATACATAGTACCAATACACATCATACTAGCATTACATCACACAAGTTTTCATGCTTCAAATTACAAATAGCATTTACATCATACAAGTTTTTACTTATTCTTACCACTCGATCTCTTCATATTCGTCCTATCATTGTTTGTTTTTTACTCTACAACGCAAAACTTATTCATGCTCTTAGTATTATTGGTGTCGCTATCACTAGGTCGCCCCACATCACGTCCTAGAGCTTTAGTTCACACGTCATTAGCTATAATATGTTCATGTTACACCTCACAATAGAAATAACATCAGTTTTCTCATGAACAGTTGGAATAGGTCCATGTTGCATCGCACACGGAATGTCAAGTTGCATCTCAACACCTGAAGAGCTTCAGTTTGAACCTCAACAACTGGAATAGGTTTAGGTTGCACCACAACATTCAAAGTGTCTCGTGTTGCAACACAACATACAAAGTTCCTCATTTTGCACCACAAAATTCAGAAGTGGCTCATTTTACACCACAACAGTCAAAACCTATTCAGCGCGCACTGTTTCATCAGGCGCCCCTGTTTTATCACAACTAAACAAGATCTGCATACTTCTCTTTATTTCTACTGCCATTGAGTCTTGCCTTTTTCATTGACCAGAAATCTTCAAGAACAAGGGGCTGACATGCACGCTTTATTCTGAAAAGTAAGGCAAAGAAAGCATGTCATTTTGTAGTAAGTTAAATAAGAAGCCAAATAAAAAAAAACAACACAGAGATGAACATACTTTGGCCTTTCATGAGTGTAACGACATTTGGTAGATCCAACTCGGTGCCCTAGTTCCTACCACAACTTTCCTATATTTTGGTTATCTGTTTGGGACCTTTTAAGCTTTGCATCTTTGTTTCCCTTCTTACTGCTACCACCTTTCTCAAAGCATGCCTTGAATCTTTTTTTTGGCCGGCTAGACTTTCTTTTCATTATGGGAGGACACAAAGAAAATTCAATTTCCACTTCGGGCCACTGAGACTGATCTGTAAGTGTTGAAATTGGAGTTGCATATGCAATCTTGGATTTTTCTACTGAGTAATATGAATGCAAATATGGGTGCATGTTTAACTTAGGTTTGGAGGCCAAGAACAGTATGGCATGCTCACATGGTTTCCCAGTGTGTTTCCACACAAGACAAATGCAGTCATGTGTTTCAGTGTTAACAACATGTCTCTTTTTGTCTTTGTATCTCTAAATCCAGCATTTCAACAAACAAATGTCTAAGATTTATGATTATGTTGACCATCTGATGTACAACGGCCGGAAACTTATCCCCTTGCAGACATTCATCAATACTTATTCTCAATTCCCACAAAAGCATGAGCATTATCCTAATTTGGTCAACCGTATCATGCACATGCAAGTCATTTAACAACTTCACCTTGTTGTTAAAACTTTCTACCAAATTGTTGTCGATCTTATCACACTTGATGGCAGTGTTAAATCCTGTCATGTAAGATAACAGAGAATGGTAGGTACTTAGCCATGTACCAAACTTAGTGCGTGCTTCCATTATATTACCAAGATAATATGAATGTGTATGAGTAGTGTAAGATCTTGATGTCAGCCACATGCGCCCAATTATTCTCTGAATTTTTCAATCAAATTCATCCACATATAGCCGAAGCACTCCCTCTTCTCAGCATGTGTAATAACATTCTTGACCGCATTTTCAATCCCTTTGCATGTGGATTGCCAAAGATTACACCGGCCATATGCATCTTTTCAACTGAATCATGAACAATGTCCATGAAACCTTTGTCTCTGACTGAAACATGCCAACAACAATAGTGAACATCCAGTTTTGTCCATCTAGAGAATTCCATGTTGCCAATTGACCACTCCACTTGCCAGTCAAAAAACACGAGTAAATGCTCAAATATGGACGACACCCTGCTTTGAAGTCATCGATGCAAGGCTTTAAATCCATAATGAACTTAGAGAAGAAGACTTTGTCGTCCCCTGTAATCTCAACATATATCTCCATGGAAGTTATAAAGCATCCTAAAGGTATTTTCCCAATCACCATATAATTGTTTCATTTTCCTTTGTTTGGCCTTCCACACTTTGGTATATTTGAGCTGAATTGGGTACAAATTTCCCAAGTCTACTCCGAGTATCTTTGCAGTAGTGTTGGGTCTCCTGGCTAAAATGGGAGTGATCTTTGATGCAACCCATATATGTGATGTCATCGTTGATACTGCCTATGAAATTGTAATACAAGTATGTTTATGTAGGATTTGATTTATCCTAATTGTACTTCTAGGTTGGCGTCTAGAATATAAATACCACTTGCAAGGCTTGGCACTCCCATCAAAAGCTCTGCACCTCGCAAAAAACTTCTTTCCATCAGTCCAAACAGTTTTGGCATCAAACTCTTGTTTGACTGCATAAGTCTTAAAACACATCCTAAACTCATCCATGTTTGGCCACAACTTCCCTACTTCCATAACATGGTTTTCTTTGTTATAGACATATAACATTACATCAGCATGAGCGTCATCCATATTATCTGCAACATTTTCCATCAACTCTCCATCCACATCAGATGAATCTATGTTCAGCAGGAAAACTGGATTCACCCCTATCCTCCTTATCTCTATAATCTACTGGAATGCCAAATAGATTGCCCATATCAATGTAAGACATTGGTGCAATGACCAAATAAGTTGGCACATCTATTTCTACCGAATTCCAATCAACACAAGCACCCCCTTCAGCAGCACCATGACTCTCTTGTGCATCTACACCAGCCAACTCAGCTACTACTTCCACTTTAGTACATATGGGCATTAGGTGTCTTTGTGAATCCCAATCATCATCTACCATATCTGAAGCCAATTTTGATGATACATATCCAACCTTGGGGTCAATCTTCAGATCAACGAGCTTCGCATAAAAATTAGCCTGTTTGGTTTCCCAACCGTCTTGCCAATCGGTTTCATCAATCATTTGTTCACCATTCTCAATTCTCACATACTCCCCCTTACAATTATTGAACCGCAACAATAATACTTCTTGCTCTACCCCAACTAATACTCTCCCCAATTTTCTTTATCAAATTATCAACCGTCTTCTCTTCCATGTTCTCTAGGTCTTGTGGATCAATATATGCAAACTCAACTTCCCTTTTCACAATTGTATCTCTCTCAATGTTCTGCACACTAACATCAACTAGCTCGCCCTTTGATGGAAAGAATTTCACTATCAGTTCGAAGATCTGTGCAGCGTCAACATCATACACCTTCTTGTCAATGGCCGACAGTAGGAGCTAGCGGAAGTGGACAAGGCCCTAATCAAATTCAGATTAGGTTTGAGAGATGTTCATTGTCGATTTAAAGTTTTCTTTAGATGCTCCATATCATTTAGCCTACCCGCGACCACCCCACACATTCTAGGCTAAAAACTGAGGCGATACGGTCAAATATAAATCGACTTGAATGGGAATAGGAATAGGACTAGGGTTACGAATCCACTCACCAAAGACGTTGCTGCCGCTGAGAAAGTAAGCTCCTCCGCCATAGAGAATGAAAGCTCCTCCTCCACAGAGAAAGAAAGTTGCGCTGCCGCTGGAAAATAAGAATCATATGGCAATGTATGTCGTATTTTAGTTGGGCACGACTCGCTCGATGCAGTGGAAAAAAAGTGGGTCCCACCTGTGTGAAACAATAGCTACCAGCCTTAACATAACCTCACACTCACTAAAGATAGAGATACCCGTTTTATTGCCCAGGTCGGCCCTTGGCTATTTGTGCGCAAAGAAATGTCGCACGAGAGCTATTCTTTCGAACAACGTCGCATCCCTTCTATTAGCGGGGATAAATGGCACACATGAGCTATTTGCCTAAGGAGGGGGGGTACTACGCCCACAAGATTTTGGTGGTATGAGGGAGTCGGCCTCTTCTAGCCATCTTCTTCTCTTCTGAACCCCACTCCTATTCCAACAACTTTATCTTGAATTTCTGGCTATGGTGATATTTTCTCTATTTGAATTGCATAATAGTTGCGATGGAGTACTGTTGTCGCTGATGGGTTTGGGTCTGCACTTCAGTTGGATTGAAATGGTTCCTGTTGGGGTTACTTACATAATTGTGACAGAATTGCAGACGAGGCACTTATCTGAAGCCGATTTAGCTCCAGATGTATGCATGTGCCCGTCGACCCATGGTAAGAGTATGCGTAGTCACTTATTTGATGTCAAAATCCTACCATGTGCCAAGCCTAGAAGTTTACGTGGCGTTCTGGTGCTTCATGCAATGACACAAAGTTAAATCCTTCTTTTGGCTACAGTATCCATACCATAAAAAATGATGGTGTCATTTATGAAATAGATCCGGGGCTATTCGTCTAAAAATAGGCGTTGTACTGTTGAGTGCATTTAAAGCCACAACCGCGGTCATCAGCTAGCCCCCTTGCTATGCAATAAAAGCTTAGACTCCATGGAGCACCTCTAAGTAGGCTTCTCCTTCTAGAGGCACGTGTAGAATGAAGTCCTCTCATGGATGAAGTTCCTCTTCCGCCATCCTAACACCGGCTGTTGGGAATATGCCCTAGAGGCAATCATAGATGATGTAATTCCCAATGTATTCATAAAGTTATTAAGTTGTCTTTTGGTTTGAACATCTGATATATGTCATTGAATATGTGATTCGATTGTGGAACTATGTATTCATGTTGTTCATACTAATTGTCCTTGGTCGTTAAGGTTGTGCTGGACACACACCCTAGACTAATGTGAGTGTTGGCTGATGACACGGTTCCACTTGTCATGGGCATGGTGATGCTATTCCAACGTTCACGGACTTGGCTAAAGAGTTTAGCAAGTCGGACTGACCCACATTGAGATGCAACGATCAAGTCGTCATTTGCATGTCTCAATCAATGTAATCCTTAGACCTGAGGTTGTCGCACAATCCGAGTTGTGGATCACCGACTTAGGTTCTGTCAAACGTTGTTCTGTGACAAGGCAACTATAAAGGCAGAGTTCGGGTCGAATGGGAAGCAAGCTGCGTGTGTGGATAATCAAGATGGGATTTTTGCCCCTCCTAATGGAGAGATATTCTCTGGGCCCTCTCGAGTGATATGATTCAGGAAGCATGGCCATGCGCGACTCAGTTAAGTGTTAACTGTGTCGGTTGACTAAGAGTTAGTCAGATGAATCGCATATCACGGATCGAGAAGAGAGTTGAACTATTTAAGGGATGACGATAAATCGCCTATAGTTCGACAAGGTATATCGTGAGGCAAAAAGGACTAAGATGAATATCACATTGAAAGGTATGTCGTCATGACTCAATGGAACTTGGGAGTCGGCACGTTCTGCTAGGAGCCGCTACCGATTGATCGATTGAGAGTCGGACTCTAATCGTGTCCAAGTCGCCATGAGCCTGCAGGGTCACACACTTAAGAGCGGGAGCAAATATTGGTTGGGTTGGACCCGAACCAGAAATGGACTGAGTTAGTGAGTCGGACTCACAGAGGGAATGGGCCACAAGTGTTGTGCAGCCCATTACCATACGCTATATAAAGAGGGGCGCAGGTTGCCCAACGGGCACGTTAGTCCACTCTCCCATGCGTTGGGAACCCTAACCCCACTCAGTCCAGCCGTCGCACCAGACCTAGCAGTCTACCGTCGGAGCTCCTCCTCGTACGTGTGGATACCGGCAGAGGTGCTGTACGTTCAGCACTTCGACGTTCGAGGGATTGGATCGGCCGGATCGGATCGTGGGACTGCACTGCCCCGACGCGCTGCATCGATAATCCGCACCTGCGCGTCCAGTGGTAATACTCGTGGCCTTCTACCTCGGCTAGATCTTGGGAGTACCGCGTAGGAAAAGTTTTCGTTTATCTCTACGCGTCCCAACACGGCAGCCCCCTCGTTTTTTAGATTACGCAATCGCGTACCATACCTTTATAGAAGAGAGTGACAATTACAAGAAGTGACAGGAAGTTACGTTCTGCAACCCGTGCCTGGTTCTTCTATCCTCCATAACGCGTCCCCCTCATTTACTAGTGACTCACGACCAAAGCTCACACACCCAAGGAACTTTGCAAAATGTTCCACTTCAATGGTCCTTGTCACCTCATGGATATTACAGTAATGTCGCAACGGTTTCACCTTCAATGGTGTCCACGTGTGTACGTTGGTCCGGCTGATCTAGGATGAAGCAACAATTGGAGCGTGTGGGTCCTTTAGGCTGGTCACAATGAGGAGTAACATAGGATAGTAACATACATATTTTTCTAGACTATGTTACTACCTCCATAGTGGTCATTAACTAACAAGTGATGTCATGCAAAGCTGCAATTATTACCTTATAGACTCATATTGCATAGGAAGGTGTGATGTTACGGTAACTAGCTATGTTACCGCACCCTTCTCTCACCTCATTAAATATTTGCAATTTCATCTTTTTTCCTACATGGCATCTATGTTACTACTCAAATTACTCCCACTGTGACTAGTCTTAAGACTAGCCATAGTGGTGGTATCTTAGCTAGTGTCATGCAACCTGGTCCCACAAAAAGATGACGTGACATGTAGCTAAGAAAGAGAGAGACGATTAGAGTATCATATGTAGATACCATATTATGACACGTAAAACTAAAAAAATTAATGACAAGTAAATCTTGTACACTTATTTGCATTGGGATCCTATAAACTAATAAATAGAATGTGACTATGATACTCCTATATGATACTATCCATCATGGAGGTAGTATCATATACTAGTATCATATGTATGATACTTGTGTATGATACTTTCCACTATGACCAGTCTAAGTCATAGGTTAAGCCTACCCAATGGTTGGGATGTTCATTAACCCCGTGTCCATAATTCTCCACTGTTGTTTACGTTGTGTTGTATCTTACACCTTTTGGGGGGCATTTTAACATTTCAGTGTTTTCAGTATATCAAAATGCATGCTTTGCATTTTTCCAAAAACGATATCTTGCCAGTAAAGCGATTCATTTTCCTAATAAATCTAGTGATACTATTTTTACTAACCAGTGGAAAATCATTTTAATAGTTGGTTTTCAAAGATATTCAAGTTTGAGAGCATGTTTTATAAACAGTCAAATATTTTTGAAGTTAGCTAGGCAGATTATAATCTGTGTCGACAACAAAGAAGTATAAATTAGGTTAAATAGGGTTCAATAGAAATTGGTTCTTCATCTGATTCTTTCTTTTGCGGACATGTTCTCATCATATATCTTTCACCCTTGAGTACTAAGAATCAACAACTCATTTAGATTTTGTGGTGCTCTGTCTCACTAGCCGTGTATGAATTAGTAAGTTGACGCTCATAGAATATGTATCTTAAGAGAAGGCTTGCTCGCACACAATGACGCTGAACCAGCATTGTATTACTGCGCGTAGTTGCAGAAGCCGTTGGTGCACATCTTATAACACTGGTTGAAGCAGCTGCCGCAGTTCTTCTTGTCGGAGAGCAGATCCACGCAGTGACCGCCACAGCATGTCTGGCCGTGCTTGCACGCCTTGTTGCAGCCGCCGCAGTGTTCAGTGCTAGAGACGGTGTTCACACACTGACCGCCGCAGCAGGTCCGCCCGGCGACCCCCGGCACAAGGCATGCTTCGGCCGACATCTTGGAGCAGTCGTGCGATGGCGGGTGCACAGTGTCAGCAACTAGCAGGAAACGGCTTCTCCTTGCCGGTAGTGCTGGGCTGGCACTAATGGTGGCCGTGACGGAAATAATGGCAGAAACAATGGACAGTACAGTGAAGAGAAGGAAGCCGACGTTTGCCATTGCGGAGAGATGGAAAAGTAATGCAAGCAGTCAGGATTTCGGGTTACTGCCTCGTGATTAAGGAGCTGGGGGATGAATTTGTGTGGAATGAATGTCTCTGGTGTCGTGCTTATATAGGGGAGAACATATGAAAGAAGTCAGCAGGGTTAGCTCTGTTCTCGTCAGGTTGACTTTTGATGAAAAGTAGACTTCAAACCAACGCGAAGAAAGAAGGCACTTTTGTCGGGCACAATACGCAAGGTTTTAAGTACACACCTAAGTGAGTTAAGCAATAATATTAATTGCAGGTCAAGCAGTTCGCAGCAATGTTCAGAACTCCGAATGGCTGCAACACTGGAGTAGGATTTTGGCATAATTAGTGCACATGATTCATTGTACCAAATGATGGCCGTCTTCGCATGCTAGACGTGCTGCGTTATCGTACGCTAATTAATCACTGGCATGATGCATGAACCTCCTACGTGGCTGCGTGGAATGCACAAGGCGGTGCCTTCCATGCTGCAGCCTCATCTTGCGCAGGACAACAGCAGATCGTAGAGTTTGAAGCACGCTCCTATCTATCGATTCATCGTACTTAATTAGCCGGCATTGGAAAGACAGACTATTAAAGAAGCATAGATTGTGAGGCCGGTCATTCATCTACTGTCTTCTTTATTGTGTTTTACTTCAACTCCAGGTACGTGTTTACCTTAGAGCCTTGTTGGTTATGCCTGCTCATATGTTCAATCTTCATAGTCCGGTATCTTCAATTATCTGTAATGCATATTCGCCGCCAAAACGTATACTAGCATGACATATATGGCTTGTGTGGTCTGGTAGCATAGCCACTTTGGTCTTTGGCCACGTGTTACAAGGCTGGGTACAATACTAGAATTTCGTGTAATTTATCAAACACTCAGTGAACACCGTGACTTTACCGAGTGTAGCCAAAACACTTTGTAAAAGGAAATTCGCTTGGTATAATTCCTTTGGAGCAGCGGGTACTTGTGAATACTAGATGTGCTCGATTGAGAGTGGCCGTTCGATCTACCTTCAGCTAGTGATTGGCCCAGTACTAAATGACTATATGTTTAGAGCTGTTATATTTGAGTGGTTGATCTTTTAATCCACCCTGAGGTGATCTGTGAGATGTAATAAGTTTTACACTGTACTCATTTGTTTCAATAAAAAAGGTTGTATGCATCGTTTTAATGCAGAGGCTAGGGCTTAGCTCCTATTTCGAAAAAAAAACTAATCAGCTAGAAATTCATTTAATTCCTACATGATAGCAAAAGCTTTCAAAAATTTACATGGACAACGTAATATAGTATATGTTCCATGTGAAAAAAATTCTAAGCATTTAGGTAACATTTTTGAAAGGTAGTACACATGGCTCCTTAATTTGGTATTTCGGAAAAATATATATAATGCAGATTATTCCACAACAAGATGGAAAATGAAGTTATATTTTTCCTACTAGTTTATAAAGAAGTCGTAGTCCAAAATTATTATTTTTTGGCAAAAATAAAATAAAATTGGAAGCACTAGTTGCAAAGCAATGTACATCCAAGTATTTTGTAGTTGTCTAGAATTTTGAACACAACATTTTGATATTGTAAAATGATTTTGTGCCAATTTTATTATTTTCCAAAACACATTTAGATTTTATTTAAATAACTAATAGGGTGCATGCACATATTAGAATTCTTCAAAGCATAAGTTTGTCTTTACCAATATTTTTTGATATGAGCTAAAACATTATAGAGGTGCCGCACTATTAATTTTGCTTGTCTGTACATCCCTTTATTCAGATACATGTATCATATCCAGTGGTCAGAAGTTCATTTAATTCCTAGATAATAGCAAATTATTTTTAGAAATACCAAAACTCGACACTAAGAATGTATTGTAGTATGTTCCATGTGAGAAAAGTTTGGAGAATTTTGGATACATATTTTTGGAAGATAGTACACAAGGTTCGTTAACGTGGTACATCGGAAAATATAAAATACAAATTTTTCCAAAATATGATGAATGAAGGTATGCTTGTGCATACAAGTGTAAAAGGAATGCAGTAGAGAACCTACTGTCTCACGTAACAAACCTTCATTATTTTTCTCGCTCTTGATCATATTTCAAGTCATCAGCTTATGCAGCACATCTAGCATGTGAGGACGGCCGCCATTCGGTTCATTGCATCCCGTGTATTAGTGATGCGGAATTACTGCTTTTGTGGAGCTTTGTTAATTTGTTTCAATTTGCGTTGACGCTACGACAATTTTGCAGCCACTCTCTGTTCACAACTATTGGTTCGAACTGGTTGCTTATCAAGTACCTAGACCATCGATTGACCAACCTGTAATTAATCTTCTGATTCCCAACATTGTACCTGGGTACTTCGTCTATTTCGAATTATTTTTTCCAGAAAAAAGTGGCCTCTTGGCTTCGTATTGAAGTCATGTTTCCATCAGAAGTCAACCTCAAGAGAGAAGAGCTAACTCGTGCTCTCTTCTATATAAAGCTTGACATTTCAGAGACATTCCATCCACACAAACACATCCTCGATCGAGCTCCTTAACTAACTAAGAGCTACTCGTACGAGCTAATAAGCCAAACGATTCCATCGCTTCTCCTTTCCACAATGGCGAACGCCAGTTTCCTTCTCTTCACACTGCTGGCCACCGTCAGTTATATTTCTGCTGCGACCGCCATCAGCGCCACCACAACTTTACCGGCAAGGAGGAGCCGTTTCCTGCTAGTTGCTGGCACTGCCCACCGGCCTTTGCCAATGTACGACTGCTCCAAGAAGACGGCAGAATCTTGCCTCGTGCCGGGAAGCGCCGGGCTGACCTGCTGTGGCGGCCAGTGCGTGGACACTGTCGCCAGCGGGGAGCACTGCGGTGGCTGCAACAAGGCGTGCAAGCACGGCCGGACATGCTGTGGCGGACAGTGCATCGATCTACTATCTGACGAGAAGAACTGCGGTAGCTGCTCCAACAAGTGCAATGAGAAATGCAACAACGGTTTCTGCGACTACGCGCACTAATATAGTCGGCCATGAAAGCATGTGTCGGTGGTATCTTAAGATTTGCATCATATAGCTATGTGCACATACAGACGCGAGATACCAAATCAAAGAGTATTGATTACGAGTGTGAGTCTGAGTACTACACTACGGAAAATTATGGCTATGGCAAATTGATTGCTCCTGTTGAATATACCCGAAACTTGGGATGTGGTAATGGTATTCCCAAATGTTTGTTCATTAAGGGCTTGTTTGGTTGTAAGAGCAGTCGCAGCGCGGCGCTAAAAGCAGGCGCCAGGATTGGGGTAGCATGGATCCTGAGCGCCCGGCGCAAAGCCTTTAGCTCGGTGCTAACAACTTTTTTGCCTATCGCTTAGAAATCAGAAACCTAAGAGAGCATACTATTTGGTTCGATTTATTTCTAGTACTTAAGCGTCTAGTTAGTCGCCTTTGCACTGTGGATGCTCTAACGGATACTCATGGGATCCCCGCTTATTCCCTGGGTGAAGAAACCACGAGGTCTGGGTGAAGAAACCGAATCACCCATGGGATTTCAAAATACCGCGTTCGGAAGCACGCTAGGGGAGGTATCCCCCATGGGCGGAGCATGGTGGAGATGAAACTGGACCAAACCATTAGCAATGCAATTCTGTCCCAAACCATTAGCAGATCTAGCCCACTAGCCCAGTCTCGCTTTGTCTTTTCCTAGCTCCACGATGGCACGGGCGCACGACCATGGAGAAAGAAACGAAACCAAACGCCATCACGGTGTTCGTCGCCCTCCATGGCGATCTAACAGCAAACCCAACGCCCCCCTCCCCAAACGGTCTGATTCGGTCCCCACGGACCGAAATGGGTAAAACCCCCATTCCAACTCCCCCCCCCCCCCCCAAACGGACCGAGGGGGCAGGACAGGCCGAGTTTTTCCCTAACGTGGCCCAAGTTTGCTCCACGTTTGGGGTGGTCCGAGGATATAGAAGTGTCCCTCCTGGACGCCCGTCAGACAGATAGGAGCCACTATCCCAAACCCTTGCCACCGTCCCCTTCGCTCTCAACCCTCGCCGCCTCTGCCACGGTAGCCACCGGTAGCCGGGGATGGCGAAGACGAAGAGCACCACCGCGCCCAATCCAACCCCGAAGGCGTCGCCCACGGCGGAATCGAAGAAGCGCCCGTGCCAGCGGGTGAAGCGGAAGATGTCCTTGAAGGAGCAAGAGACCGCCACCACCGCGACCCTCCTCCTCACCCAGCGGCACGACACCACGGCGCGGCTGGCCAGCGGAAGCGCCACCGCCGCTCCCATGGGAGTCATCATGATGCAAGGGGAGACCTACGGCGTCATCGTGCCCACGTCCCTCCATCTGTGCGTGTCGGTGCCTTCATCGAGCTCGGTTGCTTCCGCGGCCAGGCCGCCGCGCTCGGGCTCGCCTGGGCTATCGACGGCCACTCCGTCGTGCGTATTTCCGACCGCGCCTCAGATTGGTCCGACTATGTCACGACTCGGGCTATCATCGGCGAACACGTTGCCGGAGATCACACCCCAGCCCCTGCTGACCGCGCCACCGCACATCGACCTCAACGTGACCCCGGTGTTGCTTGATGCGACTCCTGGGACCGACGACGTCCCGGTGATCCACATCAAGGCGCCGCGGCCGGTGCCTGGGGCAACATGCCCAAATGATGACAAATGTTCGAGGATATGCCCGCCATGGCCGATCATAATATCCACCTGCAGGGCATAGGCATCGAAGATCTCGAGACCTAGCCGGACACCCACTATGGAGCCATTTCCATCGACGGGGCGCGACTGTTTGGTTATGGCGACGAGGGCCAACAAATGGAAGAAGAGGAGGAGGAGATTGTCCAAACAAGGAAGAGGTCGAGATCAGCCAGCTACTCCGAGATCGAGGACCATGTGTTTGTAAGGCTTGGATGCTTTAGGGCCTAAACCCTGCCATCGGAGCGCAACAAAAAGGAAAAGCATATTGGAAGAAGGTTTGGCGATGCTTCCATGAGCACCGCAAATGGAAGAAATGGAACATCGGGAGTGATTGCAACTATTTCTGGCGAGTGGGCGAAGCGGCTCCCTCCAATTGGTGAAGTGGCGGGAATATAGCCATAGGCCGGCGACGGTGTTGTGGGCAAGCTTCCTAGGTTCCTAGGCAGTCAGCCAAACGAAGAGGCAGACCTAGCGGTCGCCGCCGCGGCCATGGCAACTCTCGGCTCGGTGACAATGCCCAACGTGCGGAGTGTAGCTAGGGTGGATCCTTGGGCGATTTGAGCCGGGTCCACATTGGCGACGACGTGGAGAGCTACAAGCTCCACACCATCGGCCTGAGCCTGCTTCGTGGCGGCCGATCTCTTCCTCTGTTCGCCCCATTTCTTGCTCTTTAGAACTCTCTACGTTGGGGTCAGCTCTTTTTTCAGCTTCGCGGGGCAGGCAGGGACGGCGTCGTGGGTGCTGCAAGTGTCGGGGTACGCTTCATCGCTAGGGAATTCGGCGGCGGCATCGAGCGCCTCCATGGGGTTTTCAATGTGGGAGGCGAGAGCAAAAGCATCGGAATGGTTTGCTTATGCCACAGACACGCGGGCCATCAAAAACCAAGAGAGAGAAGGCGAGAGAAAATGCGGGACAACGAGCGTGTCCCCGCGCATCCGGCCGTGACCCAAATCCGTCCCATATTTGGGCCGGTAATGGATCAAAACGGACAACCGTCCACATATTCTAAATGGGTCATACGCGTTGCGGCCGTGTTTCCGCCCCCCCCCACCCCCGGAACTAATCGGACGTGCACGAAAGCAAGGAGAATCCTGAAAAACATTTGTTAGGTAAAACATATTTGTCCGGTGATACGGGTCCTCCTCCCTATCGCTCGCGAGATCTCCTTCGGTTGGGCGGCCCAACTAGCAAGCAAGGCGCAATCCGTTTTCTTTTTTGTGGGCTCTAGAGCGCTGCACGGCCCGACGCCACGACTTGCACGCCTGTGACAATGGAGATGTCCTTTTTAAGTTGGTGGTTCGGTACGTGATCACGTTGGAGAGCACCCCCCCTCTTGTGTTTTGAGAGTCGTCTCCTGTTTTTCGAGCTACCCCCCCGGCGCGTTCCCCTTTCCACCCCGGCGGTGTTACCGTCCGACAGCGGCGAGGATGCGTTGCTCGGGTTATGCATAGAGTAGATAGGTTTATCTTTTCTTGTTGCTTGCCCTCTGTGGTTGCTTGGAGTGGAGCACCGTTTCCCATCGGCCGGATCTAGTGCAAGCTCGTCGTGGTTCCAGTCGCTGCGCGGCTATGGTGGCAAGAGCTGCCGCATGTGCTGGAACTCCGAGGAGACATCTCGTCGAATAAGGCCGTCTTCCCCGCCCCTTCGAGTTTTGCTTTCCATGTGCTTGAGTGCGGTACAGGGTGGCAGTGGCTGTGCTCCTTCGCCGGACTTCTGAGGTGGAAGAAGGTTGCTGGAAGCACAAGTGCGGCTCGTTTCGATAAGCACTCCATATGCCTTCTTGGACTCTGCTCTACTGCTGCTCTGCTCCCTCTGTCGATCGACCGTGGTGGCGATGGGCGAGGATGCTACGTGCTGGTGGTTTGCAGAGGCGGAGGAGGTCCGGGGAATCATGGTGCTGCTTTTCTTCGGAGTGGATTCTCGGAGGTCCAAACTTGGCCGCCGACTGAAGATGCTGGCAGTCAGCAACTCCAGGCCGTGACGCCGGTGCTGCGTCAGGCTCTCAACCTCCATCGGAGGCTTTCTCAAGGTCGTGTGATGGCGTGCTTCTCCCACCTTGCAACAAGTGGTTGCGTCCCTGCTATCGGCGTGGGGGGTCGTCGGGCGCCCTCCTTCTTCTTCAGCGACGAAAGAGACAGAGGAGTTGATTGCTTTTTCGTTTCTCTGTTTAGGGTCTGTTTGCAATCTGTTGAGGACCTCCTTGTAATATTTCTATCTTTTGGGATCCATCTTGTAATTCTGCTCCCGCCGCTGATTGATAAATGCAGCATTTAGGCCCTTCGGGGTCTTTCCTTGTTCAAAAAAAAAGTTGGTGGTTGGCTCACTCGTTCCACGAGGTGGGACTAAAAATAACGAACAATTTTCGCTGTTGCGGGTGCATTGTGACACACGGGCGGGATCCCTTTTTTTTATCGTTCTATTTTTGATGCTTCTTCCTCGTAGGTTTACTCGGTGTTGTCCGCATCTTCTTAGAAAAAGGGAACGGAAAAAATAAGAGCTTGCACAAGCGTGTTGCACATGCCACCCGGGAAAAAAATAATATGCCTAAAATGCTTATCTTTTACACAAGGCATCCGAACATTGCCAAAAGAAAAAAAATTATTCTCACGAAAAAAACATTACCAAACATAATTTGGAGTACTCCCTCAGTCTCAAAATAACTAACTTGACTTCGTCAAAATATGGATGTATGTACACACTACAACATGTATAAATACTTCTATGTTTTGAGAAAGTCAAGTCAGCTATTTTGAGACGGAGCGAGTACATGCGAAACATAAATTTACGAACAAAAGTTTAGTTCCTCGGGAACAACAATTTGGATACCACGAAATAAAAATATTTCTGACCGTGGAAGAAACGACGAGTACATGTGAAACACTAATTTACCGACCATGGAACAAAATATGAGTACCGTGGAACACAAAATTATCGGCCGACCATGGAACAAAAAATTTAGTTCCCGTGGAACAAAATTTACCGACCGTGGAACAAAATATTAATACGGTGGAAGACGAAATTACCGGCCGACCATGGAACAAAAAATTAGTTCCTCTGAAACAAATAGGGACAAAATTTACCTACCATAGAACAAAATATGAGTACCGTGGAACACGAATTACCGGCCGACCATAGAACAAATTTGTTGTTCCCGTGGAAAGAAAATTTTCAAATAAATAGGAACATAATTTACCGGCCATGGAACAAAATATGAGTACCGTGGAACACGAAATTAGCGGACGACCATGGAACCAAAATATAATTCCTGTGAAACAAACAAGGAATTTTTTTTCCAATCGTGGAACAAAATATGAGTACCATGGAACACGAATTATCCATCGATCATGGAACAAATTTGTTGTTCCCGTGGAATAAAAATATCGAACAAACAGGAATAGAATTTACAAGCTATGGAACAAAAAATGAGTACCGTAGAACACAAAGCGGCCGACTATGGAACAAAATATTAGTTCATGTGGAATGTCGGGGGGTTATCCCCGAGTAGGGGTAAGACAAGTGGTAAAAGGCAAAGATCAGTGTACTGTTGGCCGGGTTGGTGGCTACCCGGTACCCCTCTACCCGGTAGTCTCTATCCGGTCATAAGTATTGAAGACCGAGAGAAGATATTGAACAACTTTATATTCGTCCGAGTAGCGGTCAAATGGTCCGAGTAGATGGACAGCGTTCCTACTCGGGCAAGAAGTCAATGGAGCCGTTCTGACAAGGTATCCCGCGTATCTTGCGTCCGTACCGGTGTGCGGTTCAACTTACGGAGTGTATGATTATCCGCGCTACGGCGTGGCTACAGTGTGGTAGGCGCCTGTCAAGTCCTGTCACTGACAGAGGGGACATGACAGGTCTAGGGGTCTACCCTATCTCACTGACAAGGTGGACAGGTCCCATCTCCGGAACGGCGCAACGACTTCCCGCACCCGCGTCAGCGAGAAGCCGGAGGCGTGCGCTGTCCTGCGGTAGGCATGTCCCATCGAGTGTACGTTATAGTCTTTCTTTATTCGGCTGGACACCAGTATATAAGGTGCCCTGCCCCCTCCTGCGCGAGGGACGTTGCTGGAGTTCGCATTTATTACAAGAGACAATACTAGAGCTAGAGAAAGCAGCCGAGTGGCTACTCGGCCAAGAGGCACACTTTGTACTGTGGCTACTCGGAGATCACACATATAGAGAGAGATGCAGGAGTAGGGGTGTTACCTCCCCACGAGGGCCCTGGACCTGGGTAGATCTTGTTGTTTGGAGTGCTAGAGATACCTTACGCGCGGCTACCCGCCGTGCGATCGCTCCCCGGATACCTCCAGCGTCCATCGGCCCCAACGCTTTAGCCATCCTATGGCATCTGCCGTGATACCACCACGATAGTTGGCGCCCACCGTGGGGCAACCAGCGGCGCTGGCTGGAGTTCACATTCTGACGGGACTCGTTTCTGCTACGGGGGAGCGCGTGGTCTGTGGCCTTGTCCACAGAGTCGGCTCCTTCGACTTTGTCACCGACAACGCCGGAGATTTCGGCGGTAGACCCATGCCGGCAGGCGGCTCGGTGCTCTCCTTTGGCACGCATCTGGTCTAAGTCGCCACCACCATCATCCGCGAGTTCCCGGAGGAGGTACTCGTCGCGGAAGATCCTCCTGCTGTACTCGCTGCCCGCGGGAAGCCTTCTGGCTGCTCTGCGGACAGCGTGGAGGTGATGATGACAGGCCCGGCTATCGATGCCGGGAAAGGCGCGACCGCTACCGCGGGAGTCATCGAGGAACCTGCTGGCCCAAGTACTGGCCCAAGAGTTCACAAGCCCTACGACGCGCCCCACAACATTCCGGGTTACGTGCCTCCTTCCACGACTACGACGGTACCGGCATCCGCCGTGCGGATGGGCATGCCGCCTCCCACCGAGCTTGAGCTCATGACCATGAGGGCGCAACTCGAGCAGCAGCGTCAAGCGCTACTCGCGGAGACCCAGGAGCTGGAGAAGGTTAGGCTTGAGCTCAACCTAGATCAAAATGAGTACAACAAGGCCCATGGTTTTACTCCTGTTTTTAGGAAGCCTAGCAAGCTAGGCGCTACTCGTCGCAACTTAGGCGCTGAGATGACAGTAGTTGGTGGGGCTGCTGGCCAGTATGCTAGTTTAGACACTGCTACAAGGCCCAAGTATAGTACCCCCGCCAAAACTCTTAGGGCTGCAGAGGCAGTGGCTGCTGAGTTGCCGCATCTCGCTGGCGACGCGCGTGCTAGGCAGCAGGATAGGCTCAATGAGCTAGTTCTAGAGGCTGCTAGGCAGAACGAGGAGTTCCGGAAAGCCAATCCGGGTGCTGACGCTTCTCAGGTTGTGCACTCGCATGCGGTCAGGTCTACGAATCAGGCCTCGTCACCGCTTCCTGGTAGTGAGAGGAACCAGAGTGTGAACTCGGGGAAGAGCAAACAGATGCAGGTGTACGACCCGGATGTCGCCGCAAAACAGCGCGCTGTGCCGCGGCAGCCCGGTCAGAAACACAACACTGCAGGAGCAGGCTATCAAGCCAATAAAGCTCACAGCAAGAGGCAAGAAGGAGACCATGCAGGACCTTCTCAGCGTCCTGCCGCCCAGCCTACTCGGCAGAGGACGCAGCAGCCAGCAGCAGCACAACCGCGTGCGGCTGCGCCAGCAGCCAACCCGGTGGTGCAGCCCGCAGTTGTGCAGGAAAACCGCTACGATGATGGGTACTCGGCGATGGGGCTAGCCGACTATGCTGACCCAATAGATGTCACTGACCGTCTGGGTGACCGCATGTTGGAGCCCAGTGATGCAAGATACAAGCTGGACCGGATCAATCGGTCTGCGCATCTCGAGAACAGGGGGCCACCTGGCCTAGATTGCTTTGGTCGCCGCATCATGGAGGAGCCCTCCGTGAACCATTTCCAGCTGGCTAGGGGGACCAAGTGCTATGATGGCAGCACCAAGCCGGAAGACTGGCTGAGTGACTACGTTACCGCTGTGCACATTGCAGGCGGCAACCGGCGATGGGCTGTGCGGTATGTTCCGCAGATGCTGGAGGGCCCTGCTCGGACTTGGCTCAACAACTTGCCCAGAGATAGCATCAACTGCTGGCTAGACTTCTCGGAAGCCTTCATCAGCAACTTCACCAGCACGTACAAGAGGCCGAATAGGCCGCAGCAACTGTCCGCTTGCAAGCAGCGGAAAGAGGAGACTGACCGCGAGTACCTTACTCGGTGGAGCACTTTGAGGAACACCTGTGAAGGTGTGAATGAGGCCCAGGCCATTACTTGGTTTGCTCAGGGCTGCAGACATGGCAGCATGTTGTCGCAGAAGCTGCAAAGAGAGATGCCGAGTACGCTCGCCGAGACGATCAAGATTGCGGATATGTATGCACTCGGTGACCCAACTCAGCCTCTTCTCGATTCTCCTGAGCTGAGAAGGAAGCACCACGACAGCGGCAGGCGCAATGACTTCAGAAACAAGCGCAGAGGTGACCGCATTGATACTCGGTATGATCCCGAGGAGGTGAATGCTGTGACTACGGCTGCTGGGGGTAGCCAAAGGCAAAAAACTGCTGGAGCCCAGTACGGGCAGAACCAGAATCAGAGCCAAGGCATCAAGAATCCATACAATGCTCCCCAGCAGGGTAGCGGCAACCCGGATCCAGCTCCGAGCTTTATCTTTGAGAACATGAAGGTTGGGCCATGCAGCTTCCATACTCGGCATCCGAGTAGGCCAGCCAACCACACTGCCCGGCAGTGCAGCTGGTGGGACCAAATCAAGAATGAGGATGTTGTTCAGCTGCCTCCTCCTCCTCCTCTGCCACCTGCGAATGCCAATGTGCAGCCTATTCGGGCAGCTGCTCCCAGGCCTGCAGTGTTTCCGAGAAGGGAAAACGTGAACCAAGTGGCTCAAGGAGCCAACCGCAACTACAACAACGGCAACCGCAACTTCTACAACAACAACAACCGCAACTACAGCAACAACAACAACAGGAACAACAGCAACAACAACAACGGCAACAATGGTGGGGGAGACCGCAACCAGTACCAGGAAGACCACGAGAGCTACATGATCTTCACCACCGAGCCAGCCGACAAGCAGTCACTACACATGCGTGCGATGGAGGTAAATGTTGTGATCCCGGCTGTGCCTCACTACCTGCACTGGTGCAACCAAGAGATCACCTGGTCCAGAGCTGATCATCCTAGGGTGATGCCCAACCCGGGTAGCTATGCTCTGGTGGTGGATCCCACCTTCTTGGGAACTCAGAAGAATGTCAGGTTCAGCAAGGTGCTGATAGACAACGGCAACAGCATCAACATCATGTACCGGGATACACTGGAGAAGCTCGGCCTTGTCGAGAACATGTTGCTACCCAGCAGGACCACATTCCATGGCATTGTGCCGGGAGTATCTTGTGCTCCAATCGGCCGCATCTGGGTGGATGTCTTATTCGGTACCAGGGAGAACTGCCGCACCGAGAGCCTGCAGTTTGAGGTGGTTGATCTTCAGAGCCCCTACCATGCTCTACTCGGTAGGCCTGCCCTCAGCAAGTTCATGGCCTCTACCCATGCTGCCTACCTGAAGATGAAGATACCTGGTCCCAATGGATTCATCACCATCTCGGGGTGATTACAAGCCTTCCTTGGAATGCGCGTCTGCTAGTTCTCAGCTGGCGAAGTCCATGGTCATTGCTGCCGAGAAGAAGAAGATACACGAGGTGGTGGCTTTGGCACAAGCAGCGCAAGTCGGTGCGCCTGGCATGCCGAGTTCCCAGTACGGAACTGCATTCCAGGCGTCCCAGGAGACAAAAAAAGGTCCAGGTTGATCCTGAGTTCCCAGACCGTGTTGCCATCATTGGCGCCGGGTTGGGAGAGAAATAGGAAAGCGAGCTCATCCACTTCCTCCGTGAGAATCGGTATGTCTTTGCATGGTCCAATGAGGATCTGCCGGGCGTCCCGAGTGAGTTGGTTGAGCACTCGCTGCATGTGCGACATGACGCCAAGCCGGTTAAACAGGCTATGCGTCGCTTTGGTGATGAGAGGAGGAAAGCTATCGGTGATCAGATCACCAAGTTGCTGATAAGCAACTTTATCATAGAGGTATTGCATCCGGATTGGCTAGCCAACCCGGTTATGGTTGAGAAGAAGAAGGAGGACCCCAAGGCCGATACCGCATGGCGCATGTGCGTGGACTACACCGACCTGAACAAGGCCTGCCCCAAGGATCCATTTCCGCTACCCCACATAGATCAGGTGATCGATTCCACTGCTGGTTGTGAGCTTTTGTCTTTCATAGATGCCTACTCTGGTTTTCATCAGATAGCTCTCAACCCGGATGATCAAATAAAGACTGCCTTTATTACCCCGTATGGGGCTTATTGCTATCGTGTCATGTGCTTTGGGTTGCGGAATGCTGGGGCTACCTATTAGAGATGCATGCAGAAATGCTTGCATGATCAAATTGGCAAAAATGTGCAGGTGTACGTAGATGACATTGTCATCAAAACGAATAAAACACATACTCTGCTTAGTGATATTGAGGAAACCTTTGCCAACTTGCGCAAGTACAGGATGAAGTTGAATCCGACTAAGTGCACCTTTGGCATCCCAGCTGGAAAGCTACTCGGCTTCCTGGTATCCAGCCGGGGCATTGAAGCCAATCCTTCAAAGATAAAAGCTATAGAGAGCATGTGTTTGCCGAGATCACTGAAGGATGTGCAAAAGTTCACGGGATGTTTGGCTTCTCTGAGCCGCTTCCTGGGCAGAATGGGCAAGAAGGCCTTGCATCTTTATCAATTGATGAAGAAGAGTGACAAGTTTGTCTGGACACCACAAGCTGATGTAGCATTCAAGGAGCTGAAGGCCATGCTGGGTAGCGCTCCCATCCTGGCCAGTCCGCTACCCAAAGAGCCAATGCTGCTGTATATTGCAGCAACCAACCGAGTAGTCAATGTGGTGATTGTGGTGGAAAGAGAAGAGGAAGGCAAGACTGTGCAGCGGCCAGTGTACTATCTCAGTGAGGTGCTATCCAGCTCCAAGCAGAACTACCTGCATTACCAGAAGATGACTTACGGCGTGTACCTGGGAGCCGAGAAGCTAAAGCACTATTTCCAGGAGCATCCCATCACAGTGGTGAGCTATGCTCCCATCTCGGATATCATGGGTAACAAGGAAGCAAGTGGCAGAGTAGCCAAGTGGGCGATCAAGCTAGCCGCGTACACTCCTTTGTACGCGAGAAGAGAAGCCATCAAGTCACAGATTCTGGCGGATTTCCTAGTGGATTGGGCTGAGGTGCAGTATGAGCCTCCCTTGCCGGAAACCAACTACTGGAAGATGCATTTTGATGGCTCCAAAGTGAAGGAAGGACTTGGTGCTGGCGTAGTGCTGACGTCACCCAAGCGAGATCAACTGAAGTACGTGCTGTAGATTCATTTCAAGGCATCTAACAATGTGGCCGGATATGAGGCCGTGGTGCACGGCTTGAAGGTAGCCAAGGAGGTTGGCGTGCAGCGTATCATCTGTTATAGCGACTCGGATTTGGTGGTGCAGCAGGTATCGGGCACCTGGGATGCTCTAGATGCCAACATGGCATCGTATCGGTTTCTAGTGCAAACCATGACTGGTTTCTTTGAAGGATGTGAGTTCCAACATATGCACCGAGCAGAGAATGACGCAGCTGATGAGCTGTCCAAGTTGGGGTCTTCTCGGCAGTTCATCCCAGCTGGGATTGCCTTGGAGCATTTGAGAAAGCCATCCATCAAGCCATCCCCCAACTCGGAGTCTATCTTTGATCCGTCTCTGCCAGGAGAGGAAGCTGTTCCAATGGATATTGACTGGGAGGCTGCAAAAGAGAACCCGGGGACTGTCGTCTCCAACCCGGGGACTGGCACCTGCAACCCGGGGACTACTCCATTCAACCCGGGGACTGTCGCATTCATCGAGGGGGTCCTTGCCGAGTACTCGGGGACTCGTCTCCAACTCAGAAGAGGTATTGGTGGCTGATCCAATGGAAGTGGATGAACCAGTGTTTCCCACACGGGAGACACGGAGTTGGGCTCTGCCCATATTATCCTTTCTAACGGATGGCACCTTGCCGAGCGACGAGGTTACAGCCAGGCAGATACAGAGAAGGTCCAAGGGCTACACTATCCTAAACAATGTGCTGCATAGAAGAAGTCCTACTGGCGTGCTGCAACGCTGCGTTGAGCCAGAGGAAGGATAAGAAATTCTGGTGGAGATACACCAGGGAGAGTGCGGCCGACATCACGCCTCTTCTCGAGCTCTGGTCAACAAGGCTTTCCGGCATGGCTTCTTTTGGCTCACTGCCTTGAAGCAAGCTGAAGATATAGTGAGAAAGTGCAACGGCTGCCAGAGATTTGCAAGTAAGATTCATATGGCAGCTTCCGAGTTGAAGACCATTCCCATTACTTGGCCGTTTGCAGTTTGGTGTTTGGATATGGTGGGTCCTTTCAAGCCAGCTAGAGGCAACATGACTCACATCCTGGTCATGGTTGACAAGTTCACCAAGTGGATTGAGGTCAAGCCTATTCGGAAGTGCGATGGATCCACAGCTATGAGTTTCCTGAAAGATGTGATCCTGAGATACGGCTACCCACACAGCATCATCACTGATAATGGCACAAACTTTGCTGAGGGTGCTTTTGCGAGATTCTGCAAGGAGAAGCGGATACGGCTAGATGTTGCATCTGTTGCGCATCCCGCCTCCAATAGCAAGTCGAGAGAGCAAATGGCATGGTGCTATCCGGCATAAAGCCAAGGCTGATGGAGCCATTGCTGAAAACACCTGGGTGTTGGTTGGACGAGTTGCCGGCGGTGTTGTTGAGTCTAAGGACTACCCCTAACCGATCAACCGGATACACACCATTCTTCCTGGTATATGGAGCTGAGGCCGTGTTGCCCACTGACCTAGAGCATGACTCGCCCCGAGTAACCCTCTACACTGAGGCAGAGGCGAGAGAAGCTCGAGAAAATGACGTCAACCTGCTGGAAGAAGCAAGAGAGTTAACTCTGTCACGTTCAGCCGTATATCAGCAAAACTTGAGGCGTTATCACAGCCGGAAAGTGAACCCAAGGGTTTTCCGAGAAGGAGACATGATCCTTAGGCTTGTGCAGCGCACGGCCAGGATGCACAAACTACCCCCCCCCCCCGTGGGAAGGACCTTTCATTGTGAGCAAGGCTCTGCACAATGATGCCTACTATCTAGTTGACGCATAGGCACCCCAGAAGAACAGACCGGATAGAGCTGGAGAGGAATCTAAGCGCCCCTGGAATGTAGCTCTACTCCGCCGTTTTCATTCATGAGCAGAAAGTTGTATGTATTTCGTCAACCGAGTTAAAATTCTAGTAGGCACTCCGAATTCAAACTCGGGGACTGCCCTTGTCCAAATTTGTTCTGTGTTGTTCTACTCTGTTTTACTTTGTCTACTCGGTTGCTCTACTTAGAATTTCATAAGCAAATTTAGTAATGTGTTTAAACCTAAAGGCCAACTCTTCGACTCTGCTGATGTCCGCAACCCGGCTTCATGGCAAGCAAGAGAACAAGCCAAAGGTCAATGAACACACGAAAAATTGCTAAGGAGAAGAGAGGAGTAGCAACCGAGCAGGGTGTTCTTCTATGTTTTTTCTTGCCTTTTTTCGGCTAAGTGGTGGGCATCGTTACTATGAATTTTTCTAAGTGGCTAAGTATTTGAAACTCAAACTTTGAAATCTTGTGACTCGACTACCAAAAAAGCCACAAGTGGCAGGTAAGAGCTGAGACGAAAAGAGAGAGTGGATGAAAAATGCAACTCGGGGACTTGCATAATAACGCAACCCGGCATCAAGCCAGCGTTGCTAAAACTTCAACTGAAATAAAAACTGAGTAGCAACAAGACATAAAGGTTTCGGTTACATCTGCACCCGACATCCCGGGGATCTGATAAATGTTTTGAGGTAAAGCTTGCAGGAGTTACTCAACAGCGGCGGTGTTGTCCGCGTCGGTGGTGGCAGAGGCAGTGGGCTCAGAGGTTGCTGTAGCCACCGAGATTGGATCTGTTGCTGAAGTGGACGCGGTAGACTGGGTCCTGGGCAGCGGGTTGCCACCAGTTGGCGCAGCACCAGGCGCGCCTAGCTCGGGAGCTGGCCTCTCGATCACCATCTCGGTGGGTGGTGATGGTGGTCTCCTGAGCGATGGGTTGCGACTGCTCGGCCTCTGCGTTGGTGGCCAACTCGGACTCCTCCGTGTTGACCAGCTGCTCGGTCCCCTCAATCACCTTGGCCTTCCCTTTTCGTCTGCTCTCTTGGCGTCGTCATCTTCAGACTCGGCATCATCATCCACATCGTCCTCTTCATCATCATCTTCTGGCTCGGTGTCTGGCTCGGGGAGGCCGTCGATGTAGACGCCTGTGTCAGCGTAGGATGCAATCTCATAGGCTATCTCCTTGGAGTGAGCAATGCAATCTGGTTCCTTGGTCCATTTGGAATCTTCCTGGTGTGTGCGGATCCTGTCGAGATTCAGATTCTCGTACCAGCTGATGATGAAGTGCAGCAACTCGTCAGCTTCTGCCCGAGCTGCGGAGGCGCGCCACTTCTTAAGCTCGGCCTTGACTCCATCCAGGTGCTCGGCAATTTCGCTGAAGGTTTCTGGCACCTCCTTCTCAGGCCAGAATAACTTGTGCAATTTGAATCCAGTGGACACCATGGAGGTGCCCAGGCCCTTGAGGGAGCGGATCTGCGTTTTGATGTTGAGGAGATGGTCGTTGATAGTGGAAGTGTTGTCAATAGGCATACCAGATGCAGCTCTGAGTTGCCTTGCTTTGTCCATAGCTGGCACACCAGCAGAGCGGAGTTCCGGGAAGATGTCTAAATAAGGAACTAGTAAAAATCAGAAACAGAGACCGAGAAGAAGCAAAACCAAGTAGGAGAAGGCAGAGAAGAGAAAACCAAGCTGAATGCATAGTAAAGGGAACTCACATTCTAGGTCCACCAGCAGGGCTCCCAGCTTGATCTTCCAGTCATTCTCGTCCGAGATGTGCCTGTCTTCGATGCGACGAGATTCCATGATCTGAGTAACGAGAAGCCGGTTATGTTCCTTCAGCAAGGAGATCTCCATCTCGAGGGCTTTCTTCTCGGCCTTAGCAGTCGTCTCGATTTTATTCTTCTCGTCAACATGATTGATGGCGGTTTGGAGTGCGGCTTGGAGTTCGAGATGGAGCTTCTCGTTTTCCGCCCTCTCGACAACACGCTCCTTCTCAATCTCTGCTTCTCGGGTTTCCAACTGCTGCTGCACCTCGGCAGGCATAAGGCAGTTCAGGTGTTGCTCCCGGAAGTTCTTATACTCTTCTGCGAGAAGAGCAACATTGTCAGCAGAGTAACCAGATAAGTGAAAATACACAATTGAAGAGAAGAGGGAAAGGGGATCACCTTCCAGAGTTTGGATCTTGCTTTGGGAAGAGGCAGCAAAGACCTCGTAGTCCCGGTGTCTGTCCATCAAGTCCTTGAGCTTGCCTGCAGAGTAAAATAAGATGAAGCAAAAAAGCAAACACGGGCGTAAACACAAAACGCACAAACCGAGATGCTGAAAGCTTACCTTCAACTTCTGAAATCTGGAGGGTGCGGTCCAGGGTCATCTTTTCCATCGCCTCGCTATCTTTCTTGTCGGCTTCAAGAGCCACGATACGATCCTTAGCGATGCGGTGGTTCCAGAGCAGCCGACGGAAAACCCTAGTCCTCTTCTGGACGCTATTCTGCAGAGAAGAAGAGAAAAAGTGTAAGTCTTTTGGGAGATTTGACCCGAGTAGATGTTAACTCGGCTGAGTCTTCAACTACTCGGCCCGAATCTCGGGGACTGGGGAATGACTAAGAAGAAAAGAGAAAACGAGAAGAGAAAGAAGAAACCAGCAACTCGGAAAATGCAAGAAAAAGAAGAAACTCTTACCGCGTAGCCCTGCTCAATATCCTCAATGTTCTTGTGCATATAAAAGAGCTTCCCGGCAAGGGTGCAGGCAGGGCTGGCAACAATCATGGCGACGGAACCAACATCGGCTTTGTTCCAGTCGAGGCGGTAGTGGTCGATCTCGCCCAGCTCCATACCATTCCATTTTGGGTTGCCATGTGCCTGGCTGTTCCAGGCCGGATCGACGAAGCCTACTCGGTCCAAGATGGCAGTGAGGCCTTCTCCTTCAATTTCGTCGTCTTCTTCGCCGCGCGAAAAGAGATCAAGAGTAGCTGCTTTCTTCCCCTTGGACTTAGTGGTTCCCACAGCTTGACCTTCCTTGAGAACGGCTAGTCGCTTCTCTCCCTTGGATAGCGAGATCTTGTGCTGCTGCGACAGAGTCATCATGTACTCGGGGAAGGGAGCGCTCCGCTTCTCGTCAGGGCCAGTGGTAACCCTGGAGGCAGCCGGGTTGGTGTTCGAACCAGAGGGAACAAGTGTGAGCTGGGTGCTCTTCACCTGCTTCCTGGAAGGATCACCTCGTGGCTTGGGAGGCGGCATCTGCTGCCCAGCCTGCGAAGCATTGCGCTTCGGCTGTATCCGGGTGGCCTCGCTCTTGATAATATTCTTAGCGCTTGGAGAAGTGGCAGGCCGAGAAGGCGGTGGTACTTGCAGAGTAGGTTGAGGAGGTATCGGTGCTGATTGAGTTGGTGGGGGAGTTGGTGCACGGGGTGGAGTCACCTGTTGAGTTGGCGGCACTGGTGGCCGGCTACCCGGTGCAGCATCTGACTCCACTTGGTCTTGATGGGTGAGCTCCACCATGTCTTCTTCTACCCGCTGCTCTGCAGCGGGGTCTGGCCTTGTGTCTACATTGTCTTCTACCCGCGGCCCGGACGCGGATCGTCTTGTTCAGCAACGAGGAGGTCTTGCTGCTGCTCGGGAGTGGTGTCTGGCCGCTCAGGGCGGCATCGTCTTGCTGCCGGGCAGCGTCTTCAGTGTTTTCCCCAGCTGATGCAGCTGGGGGAGATGGTGGCATCTCGTCGTTGACAGCATCCTAGGCAGTTTGCTGCGCGTTAGGTTGCTGCTGCTGGAGGTGGGGATCGGTGTCTTCCCCGACGCCAGTGCTCTCAACGCCGAGATCTCTTTCTTCATCAGCAGGGGAGGATGCACGCGTCCTATCCTTCTGGTCCTGGTCTTCATCATCGTCTGAGAGCTCTACGAGTTTCTCTTGGGGCACAGCTGTCTTTCTCTTGGGGCAAGGAGCGGCCGCAGCAGCATCCGCATCGAGAGGGGCGCTGGAAGAAGAAACAAGTTCAGAAAGGAAGCAGAAAGAGGGAGGAAAGGAAGCGGCAAAAAATCAAAGTTCTACTCGGAGAAACACTTACCCTTTGCTGGTAGGGGCTGTCCTCTTGCGGGAAGCGAGGGCCTTGGGACCGCCTTTCTTCTTGGGTCTCTTGGAGGGGGGTTCCTGGGCACCGCTACCCACCCTCTTCCGAGTATTGGGAGCGGCCATGGATAGAGGATTAACCTCCAGGGGCTCATCCTCGTCATCCAGCTCAGGTTCCTCTACAGGGTAGAAGAAGAAGGGAATTACAACAAGCAAGGAAAGAGAGGCAAAGCAGATTGTTGGCAAGCAGAGAGGTGAACTCAATCACCTTCGTCATCTTCGGACCAATCCCGAATAGAGGGATCTGCTCGAGACTTACCAGGTTGAACGGCATTAGGGATACACAGGGTATCCTGGGTGTCGTAGGTAGTAGTGTCGTCATCATCTCGATCCTTGGTCCAGAGAACTTCACCGTCTTCTTCTCGCTGGCGTGGGATGTGTTGTTGGTGCAAACAGAAAGCACAGAAAGTTGAGTCCTCGGCTAAGGAGTTCTACTCGGGATAGCATGCAAGCACAAAGCATATTAAGCTAAGGAGTTCTACTCGGGATAGCATGCAAGCACAAAGCATATTAAGCTAAGGAGTTCTACTCGGGACAGCATGCAAGCACAAAGCATATTAAGCTAAGGAGTTCTACTCTGAATAGCATGCTAACACAAAGCATATTAAGCTAAGGAATTCTATTCGGTATCAGAGTGCAAACACAAAGCATATTAAGCTAAGGAGTTCTACTCGGAATAGCATGCTAACACAAAGCATATTAAGCTAAGGAATTCTATTCAGTATCAGAGTGCAAACACAAAGTATAGAACACTAACCTGTTCAATGGGTTTGGTACGGCTATACGGCTCGAAACCGTACGCCCAGTTCTCGGTGAGCGATGTCTGCATCATGGACCTGGCCCAGATGGCCACTTCCGCCTTGCTCGGTTCAAATGTCGTCGTCCGAGTACAGTCCCGTGCACCTCCCATGTAGCACATCTTGTGCACTCGGTGCTGGAGCGGGAGCACTCGGCGCGAGATCCAGCAGGAAATGGGGTCATCCTGGATCATCCCTGCCTTCACCAGCTCGGTCAGGCGCTTCTCGACCTGGACGACATCCGGCACTGTCTTCTTCGGGTCGCAGCCCCAGTTCCGCCCGGTGGGCAGCTCGTTGACGAATGGAGGAAGCCCTATCCGGTCTTCAACGGCTTTTCCCTCCTCGGCGGGTACGTTCTTGACGTAGAGGAACCCGCGCTGCCATTTGCGCACGGTGTCCAATCCCTTTACTCTCGGGTGATGTCCAGTGCGGCGTTGGAGCATCATAGCACTACCGTCTTGGTCATCGGGCGAGGGCCAGAAGTATCGCCAGGATTTGGAACCTTTTGCCTACGAAGGAAGAAATATCTTCCCCATGTGTGGATTATTGGGTATACTCCCAGGAAGGCCTCACACACGGTGGCGTGTGTGGAAAGCATTACGATTGCGTTGGGAGGAAGGTGATGTGGTTGGACGCCGAAGTGGCGAAGGAAATCAGAGAAGAAATCGGAAATTGGAAGGCCGAAGCCGCGTTTGAACTGGGATAAGAAGACCACATATTCACCCTCTTGGGGTTCAGGGATGATCTCCTTACCGGGAGGCCGGCAGACGACGCCAGGAGGGATGCGGCGTGTGTTTACCAGCCATTGGCAGTCTTCCGCCGTCACATCTGAGCCTTCCCAACCGGCTCGGGCGGGAACTGCATCGTCTCCGGGAGCCATGGAGGCGGAAGAACTCGTGGGAGATTGGAATCAATGAAGTTGCGCGGAGGCGCTTCTCTCTGTCTCTCTCGCGGTGCGTGGAGCAGCGGCGCATCGAGTGCTTGTGGTGGCGGTGTGCTCGACGGCGGCGGAGAGGCGAGGGGGCGTGAGATTGGGAAGAATGGGAAAGAGGAGAAGGGAACGTCGCGGGGGTATTTATCTCTCCCCCTCGAGTTGCCTTTACCGGTGGATTGATCATGGGAAATGATCGTGCGGCGTGGGATAAGCGACCGTTAGAAACGCACACAGCGCAAAAACGCGAGCGTAACGGGCGCAGTTAATCCCATGTCCGGATCGTGGGCTCTCGAGTACGGTTGACATGACCTAACGGGATCGTGGGCCCAGGATGCAGAGACTGGCGCGTGGCCTGCCGTGTCCCTGGCTCCGAGGCGTCGGGGGCACAGGGGTTTGACACGTGCCCAGTAGCGACACAGAGAGGTGGATTTGGTCCGATTCGGCGGGACCGCGTTCGGAATTTCACTAAGTTATTTTACTCGGCAACTCAGGAGAGAAATTGCTCTACTCAGCTACCAGGAAGATTATCTCATAACCACAGTTGAAAGGATTCGAGAAGGAGTTACTGGTTCAAGTTGGAGAGCAACTCGGTCTTACTAATTCGAGAAGACAATTTGGTTTAAGCTGGCAGGTCCCAGTGAACGAGTTCGCAAGACTCTACCAGCTTCGGGGACTAATGTCGGGGTTTACCCCCGAGTAGGGTTAAGGCAAGTGGTAAAAGGCAAAGATCAGTGTACTGTTGGCCGGGTTGGTGGCTACCCGGTACCCCTCTACCCGGTAGTCTCTATGCGGTCATAAGTATTGAAGACCAAGAGAAGATATTGAGCAAGTTTATATTCGTCCGAGTAGCGGTCAAATGGTCCGAGTAGATGGACAGCGTTCCTACTCGGGCAAGAAGTCAATGGAGCCGTTCTGACAAGGGATCCCGCGTATCATGCGTCCGTACTGGTGTGCGGTTCAACTTATGGATCGTATGATTATCCGCGCTACGGCGTGGCTACAGTGTGGTAGGCGCCTGTCAAGTCCTGTCACTGACAGAGGGGACATGACAGGTCTAGGGGTCTACCCTATCTCACTGACAAGGTGGACAGGTCCCATCTCCGGAACAGCGTAACGACTTCCCGCACCCGCGTCAGCGAGAAGCCGGAGGCGTGCACTGTCCTGCAGTAGACATGTCCCATCGAGTGTACCTTATAGTCTTTCTTTATTTGGATGGGCACCAGTATATAAGGTGCCCTGCCCCCTCCTGCGCGAGGGACGTTGTTGGAGTTCGCATTTATTACAAGAGACAATACTAGAGCTAGAGAAAGCAGCCGAGTGGCTACTCGGCCAAGAGGCACACTTTGTTCTGTGGCTACTCGGAGATCACACATATAGAGAGAGAGGCAGGAGTAGGGGTGTTACCTCCCCACGAGGGCCCTGAACCTGGGTAAATATTGTTGTTTGCAGTGCTAGAGATACCTTACGCGCGGCTACCCGCCGTGCGATCCCTCCCCGGATACCTCCAGCGTCCATCGGCCCCAACACTTTAGCCATCCTATGGCATCTGTCGTGATACCATCACGACATGGAACAAATAGAAACAAAATTTACTGGCTGTGGAACACGAAATTAGAAGCCGACCATGGAACAACAATTAGGTCATGTGGAACAATAGGGACAAAATTCACCGACGGTGGAAGAAAATATGAGTACCATGGCACACGAATTATCGGCCGACCATGAATCAAATTTTTTGTTCCCGTGGAACAAAAAATTTCGATCAAATAGGAACAAAATTTACCGTCCGTGGAACAAAAAATAAGTTTCATAGAATACGAAATTTGCGGCTGACCATGGAACAGAATATTAGTTCCCGTGGAACAAATAGGAATAAAATTTACCGACCGTGGAACAAAATAAGACTATCGTGAAACACGAAATTACCGGTCGACCATGGAACAAAAACTTAGTTCCCGTGGAACAAATAGGGTCAAATTTAACGATCGTGGAACAAAATATGAATACCGTGGAACACGAATAATCGACCAACCATGAAAAAAAATTATTGTTCTGTGTAACAAAAATATCGGACAAATAGGAACAAAATTTACGGGCATGGAACAAAATATGAGTACCATGAAACACGAAATTAGCGGCCGACCATGGAACAAAAATTAGTTCCTATGGAGTAAATAGGGACAAAATTTACCGATCATGGACCAAATATGAATACCGTGGAACACGAATTATCGGCCGACCATGGAACAAATTTGTTGTTTTCGTGGAACAAAAATATCGGACAAATTGGAACAGAATTTACCGGCATGGAACAAAATATGAGTACCGTAGAACACGAAATTAGCGATCGACCATGGAACAAAAAATTAGTTCCAATGGAACAAATAGGAACAAAATTTACTGACCGTGGAACAAAAAATTAGATCCATTGCCATAGGAACAAAAATCGAGGAACGGAGATAGGAACAAAAGCTCCATTGAAAAATAGGAATAAATGTGAAAAAAATCTATAGAGAGGAACAAAGTTTCATGAACATAGGAACAAAAGATCGAGATAAAATGTAGTAACGAAAATCTCCATTGACACGGGGACAAAAATCTTGGAACAAAGGCTTTGTTCCATGAAGATAGGAGCAAAAACTTCATAAGAAAAAAATCTTGAAACAAAAGTAGGAACAAAAGCTCGAACATGGGAATAAAGGCTCAGAACAAAGGTAGAAACAAAAGTTAGGAACAAAGATATGAACAAAAATATAGGAGCAAAACATCTTAGAACAAAAACTAGGAACAAGGTTCCATGGACACGGGAACAAAAACTCGGAACAAATCTAGGAACAAAAAATGCTACAGATATAGGAACAAAAGTTGGGAATGAAGTTAGGAACACAATTTTATGGACATAGGAACAAAAACTCGGGAAAAAGGTAAGAACAAAGTTAGGAAAAAAAAAGATATAGAGAAATGGGAACAAAACATGAGAACAAAGTTAGGAACCAAGTTCCATGGACACAGAAACGAAAGCTTGGAACAAAGGTAACAACATTCCTTTCAAAAAAAGCCCAGCTCACTTGGTTAGGGAAGTGGATGTACAACCCAACCACCCAGGTTCAAGTCCTCACAGACGCAGACTTGGGTTCTTATTATTTGAAAAAAAAATCCGCTGTGGGGGCTTCCCCTACCGCATTCCTTTCAAAAAAAAGGTAACAACAAAAAGCTAGAGAGATAGGAACAAAAATTGGGAACAAATTTAGGAACAAAGTTTCATGGACATAGAAACAAAATTTCGGAACAAAAGGTAGGAACAAAATTAGAAACAAAAAGGTATATAGAGATAGGAACTAAATCTGAGAACAAAAACTTAACAAAAGGTAGGAACAGAAAATATGCATGGACAAAGGAGCATAAATTTTATAACAAAAGCGAGGAAGAAAATTTTGGAACAAAAATTTCTACGAAAATAGGAACCCAATTAGCAAAGTGGTGGATAGCGATCGCTCGGTTGTTGGCGAGGAATAAAGGAACAAACTATTTATATATCTAAGAAAAAAAGTACTTGAAAGGGAAATTTGGTAAATTTAAAATTCAAAAAGAAAGAAAAAGCTGTAAAGTAAACATATTAAAAGAAAAAAAATCTGACTAAAGGCTAACTAGACTAGATCAAGTATCTATGTACTGCATTCCATCTGTAACGAACGAATCGCTAGTGGCTTGTTCAAATAAATTTAAAAAAAAACCCCGCTCAAATACGTAGCGAGCAAAGTCAATATAAAAGTAGACCAAGTCAACGAATCGCTAGAACTACAGATGTCGCGCTGGAACGAATCGCTAAGCGAACAGATCGCTAGAACAACATGTACTAAGCTGGAATGAATCGCTGGAACGAACGATTCCTTAGAATTTTTTTAGCATAGATAAAAAACAGTAAAACTTAGAAATTTTAGACTAAAATGAAACAAAAAATAATGAAAAATAGAATATATAATGGAAACATAAGAAATCAAATGAAAGAAACATGAAGGAAAGAAAAACCTATGTTGCAGACTTGCAGCGCAGTGGCTTTGCCTCTAATTAGTGGGAGCAACGTGGCCAAAGATATTTTTTTTGAACAGAAGGAGCCCCGAAGGGCCTGGAAGCTAAAATTCATGCAGCAGGCACCAAATTACAATGAGACCCCAGCAGGGGTAATTACATCGAGGGCCTCGAAATTAACAAGGCAGACCCTAAAAAGAGTGGGGAGAACGCGATCAAGTCCTAGGTCTGCGCCGCCGCTGCTTGACATCGAAGACCTGCAGGTCTGGGCATCTCCACAGCCACCGGGGAACAAGCCACTTGGGGCAGTGTTGACGATGATTCCCAAGCCAAGGTCGAGGAAGATCCCCACGAGGAGGAAGAACAACCGAGGAAGAACTGGTCTTCCCCGTGCGGATTGGTTCCCTTCACCATGAATAGCTTCGGTGCTACGCACACAGAGCTGATGAGCTTCCGCTTGAGCAACAGCTTCCATGGCATCCCACACAGCTCGATCCCAACAAATCGAAGCTCCGCAGCATGCCTCCAAAGAACACCTTCGAGAACCAGCAGCCCCCGACCCTCTTCTCCCTTCTTCCTCGCCACCAAGGCCGGCCAAGAACAACGAAGATGAGCAGGTACCTCGACTATGAAGATGGAGGCGCTTATTTGGAAAGCCTGTAGCAGTAACCTTCCGGTCCAACTTCCTCCATGGAAGCCTGGACGAGAAGAAGCACCACCTCTGCCCGCCGCCGCGCCTAGACGACAGGTCAAACAAGCTGAAGAAAGCAGGGAGGACGGCCTTATGTATGGAGATCTCTCGCCGTAGCTCCACTGCTTGCCACAGTCGTTGCCACCAAGGCTGAGCAGCGATGAACACCAAGACCAGCGCGCGCCAGATCCGGCCGATGGAACCTGTCGCTCTACTCCAAGACTCCACGCCGGGGAAGCACCTACAACTACTAAACCTATCTACGCCGGCGCCTAAGCTCAGCCATCTCCTACCGGCAACGCCTAGAGGAGAGAGAAGACTGGGGGGGGGGGGGGGGGGGGGGATTTTGGACGTGGCCAAAGATTGGTGAAGCGCATGCAGCGATGTAAAGGCTTTGCCTCTAATTGGCGTGAGCAACGTGGTCTGACCGTCTGAGTGAACAACGTGGACCTGAATGATCGAATCTGTACCACATGAGCGAACTTGCGACGCGCTAACGCGCTAAACGGGCCGAGCCCAGGATACCATTCTTTCAGCGAAACGGGAGACCCAGAACGCTCGGGCGTTGTGGAGGCATTTCCGGCGATACTGATCTAGTCACTAAGGCCTCTAAATTTCCGGCCCATGTGCTTGATGACCGTTGGACCTCCCTCTTCTAGAAGTCCTCGACACCCACGCCGCCGTCTTCGTTCGTCGTCGATCTTTGCGCCTCCAAGCCTCGCCACCATGGCCCGGGAGGGTCGGAGGGCGCTAGAGTAGCGAGATACAGTCGATCTGCAAGCGGGTGACGTCATGGATGCGGGGCGCATGGGGATGGACGCAGACCTCTACGACACCTCCCTCGACCCCCGCTTCGAACGCCGACGAGCTCGACGCGCTGGAAATCCTCCTGGACGGCCACTTATTCCGCAGCATAGGTTCGGAATCTCCCATCCCTCTCCTCTATCTCATGGGGTGGACCTTAGCTGGATTCCAACCGATTTGCCACTTGCCAGCACGCGGCGCAGGTGGTCAAGAACATGGCATCGCAGTCGCCAGAAGTGAAGAATCTTGTTTACCTCTACCTCCTCAACCACACCAAGAATCAAGCCTCTTCATTCCTGCTTGTGATTAGTCGAGCCAGGTCAGAATAATTGCGTACCTAAGCTAGAACTACTGCTTATTCGATTAGATTCATGCGCCCAGACTCGTGGATGCTTGGATTGGGCCGTGAGTTGTCTCCAATTGCCTGTTTTACATGCAAACAGAAAGTCTTTCTTATGTTGTTGACAAAGATCATTGTATTGCATAAGTCTGGATCTTGGTGAACTAGTTGAATCAATTTTGAAGTATGTTTGTGTAAGTAGCATGTGCTGTTGGAAGCGATAGTAGAATTATTGTCTCCAGGCCATGTGTGATTAGTCATATTGTTAGCTTTGCTCTGTGGTTCTGTGTACTGTTTTCTTATATAGATTTTGGTTCATATACTTCATATTAGTTTTAGTTAAGATACTTACGAAAGGAGATGGTCATGCAGTTCTCTGTCCTTGAATGCTACTCTTAGAACCATAACAGTTTAACACTACTCCCTATTAGTCCCTTGCCCCCATTAATTATTTTTTTGCTTTGTTTCCTATTGGGCAGTAGATCACTCTTCAACCAGCATAGTATTTCTCCATGCTTCTGTTCTTAACCAGCATAGTATTTCTTCTATTCCAGCTGCTAGAGAGTTGTAAAGGTTAACTGGAATCTATAGAGCTCTTGTGATGCAATTTTTTGAACGAATCTATAACTGGATAAAATATAATTAGATGGTTTGATAAGGACATGTAACTGGAGTGAAAAATAGTTTGCATTATTGTTGACCTCGAAGAATTATTGGCAGAGTTGCTTCTTGGACCCGTGCAAGATGCATAGCAATAATATTAGAAAATGAAAAAGGAAAAAACTGCTAGACGCTAATGTAACCCCCAATACTGTGATGAACACAAAAGGGTAGCCGACCGTGTCATAAACTACAAGTAATTTGACACCAATTCAAATTGATAGTCATAACTCGTAAAGCTGGGGAAAAATATTAACTAAGAAATCATTAATCACGCAAGATATATACTGTATGGTACATGGTTTGTATATTTTTGAAAATAAATCAGCCATAAATCACATTTTCTAGGCCAAGAAAAGAGAGATTCCAACTAAACAAGCCATTGGTCTCAAAATCAGTTTGGTAAAACACAAAAATTTGCAAATGATCAGAACATATTATGAGAGTTTGCTATCACAAGAGAGTTAAAAAAAAGGTCTATTTGTGTGTTTTTCTCTCCGAATCTACCATTTTAGTTCATTTAGGATGTTCGGAGTGGTGATTTGTCTAATAATGTCTCTACTTGTCCATTATCCAGTTTCAGCTGCAGCGAAACAATGTTATTGCATTGGTAATCTTCTGAATAGACGGTCAGAGTCTGCCAAATTTTAAAATGAAAAGGGGTCGTCCACCAAGATGATTATTAAACAGCAGTGCTCTTCAACTTTGCGAGAGGGTGCTTCCTTACCAAATCTAAAGTTGTAAGTGTTCTCTCCTGCTCTTTAACAGTATAGATTTGTACTGAATTTGTTGTCTCATATCCTTGAATTCTTAAATCCTCTTCTGCGGGTATTCTGCAAAGATGTAAGAGGGAAAATCAGTTCATTTTCTAATGCTAGTAATTGGATTCCCCATGGAATATCCCCACGGATTTCACAGATTCCCCGTGGAATTTCAAATTAGCTTCATTTAGCAGTTAATATTTTTCGGGCCAAATCAGTTCATTTACTAATGCTAGTGATTGGCTTCCCGTGGCTGAAAAGATCTGTGTGTTCGCAGTTCACATAGGAAGGGAATTTGCAATTGTGTGAAGGCGTGAATAATTGAAAATGATGTGGGATCCAGAATACCAGCCTTCAGGGTAAACTGTATATGGGAATTTGTGGCTGCGTGAAAGTGCGAATAATGGGGGCTAATTGTCAGTCCTGACCTTGCAGTACAATGGTGCATGGCAGCCAAATGTTGTGCTTCGGTCCTAAAACAAGTAGCAGCCAATAGCTGTAGTAGCCAGGACAGTGCAATAGGAGGTCACTTCATGTTTGTTGTATGAATTTCCAGTACTGTTCTGGACTTGTGTTTTCCATGCTGATTGTTTTCAGTATTTTGTTCTGGACCTGCACTGCCATGAACCAGATGAATTTTCTTTTCTCTAAGGAAAATTTGGGAGATTCAAATATTGCATTTGTGCCATTTCTGTGAGATAAAAGTGTCCTCCTATCTGTATTTCAAATATTGCATTTCTGAAACAAAACATGTTTCCTATCTGTATTGGGCATAAACTAGCATTATCTACCTAGCTTAGTCCTTGCTATGTATCTAGAAACTGGTTGCCGGAGCTATATCCTAGCTTTGTTGACTTGCTGAGATAAACCCGAGTAGATTCTAGTTCTAGGTACACTTCTCATATCGGGAGACTTCAAATACGACTTCCTGTAATTTAAAGTAGATTTGCAAATCCTTTCCATCTTCACTAAATTTTGTCTTGTCTTGTTGAAGAGCAGTCCAAACAGAAATGAAATTATCATTTTCATTTATTTAGCTGCAGTAGATGTTTGCAGAATTTGCAGTTGAAATGGTAGAGATTGATGAACGAACTTGGAATGCACGCCTTTTATCATTTCCTGGGGTGCTGAATGCTGAAGTTTTTTGTATGCTTTTTTGCTCACTGCTCTTATTTTACCAACTCACTGTGTTTTTTAGAACATACGAGATTCCATCTTCAGTTTTGTGATGTACTTTGGTCCCATCTTCAGTTTTGCTGAATGCTGAAGTTTTTTGTATGCTTTTTTGCTCACTGCTCTTATTTTACCAACTCACTGTGTTTTTTAACATACGAGATTCCATCTTCAGTTTTGTGATGTACTTTGGTCCCATCTTCAGTAATTCTCTCTCTATTTGAGACGATTTGATGTGTATTTGTAGAGCATGTTCTGGTATTCTCAAGACATAAAACATGGCATCCCTAAAAGCGTTGAGTAATGTAGTGCCACGAGAGTAGGCTTTATTTGTGCCTTGACCTTTTTGTTGAAGGCGTGGCTTCTAAACAACCTCTAAAACTCCTTATTTAATGAAAATGGCAAATCTTTTGACTAGTTTAAAAAAAATAACATTTTACTTGTCTTTTCATCCTTGACAATATCTAAAGATGTACCTGATTACAAGAAATTGCAAAAAGTGTTGCATCTTGATGCATTGTTAGAAAAGGAGAGTTATTTACAAGCGTAATGTGTTGTTTGTAAACTGTTAGACACATCAGGGGAATGTTTTGTGTGATCTTTAAACTTTACTGGCATTTTCAGTAGACAAATTTGAACTATACACTTAAACTGATGATAGGCCCCAAATCTTTTGATTTTACTTACCGCACATATATGAATTTTATGCTCTTTTTTGTATGATGTAATTGCATAATGCTGCCATCGTTTCCATGAAACACTCTGAACCCTAACACTCTTCTTTTTTCTGCAGGTTAAATTTGGTCTTGAGACTTGCAAACAAAATTTTGAGATTGTTGTTCCGACATACTTAGATGTTCTTAACCAGGTTCGTTTGCATTTCTCGCTACTGTTATAGAAGTATTCCAAATGGTGAACTGGAAGTAACCTTTGTTCTATCAATGTGTATTGTAGATTGATTTCCTGTTACAGAAGATATGTGCAAATGCTTTAGAAGACAAGTTGGCCAAAACAAACGGTCAGAGCATGCTGGTCTGTCAGTTTTTCTGAAAAAATTTCATTTCATATTATCTTGTAGTTGTGTGTCTTCACTCTTCTAGGATCACTTTTAGCTAATATGGCTTATCTTTACATATTATCTTACAATAACCACAGCACTAGGATCTGGTACATATTGCTAATCCATCTGTAGGTAACATATAGTGCATGATGTCGGGACCTCCCCTATAGTTTCCTGTCAAAACATAAGATGCAATGCCACTTCAATCTGATCTTGCAATCACAAGAATACTTAACCACTGCGTGATATTTCTTTCCGAGCAACCACTATGTTTCATTGTTGGTATGTTATTTCACGTATATAAGATATCACAGAAATAATAAAGATGGAAATTCGTATGTAGTGATGCATGTAGGATGCGTAGATTAGGTGTGAAAAAATCAAATAATTACAGGATTGCCCGACTGTTGATATGTTTGTTTCCTCTATATTGTTGTGAAATATTGCGAACTCCACCTTGTTCTCTGTCGATAAAAATGGCTGGATTTTCTCTACACCATTTAGGATTCACTGTTTCATTGGAATCAGCTACATTGTGTACCAAAAAATATATTGTTTTAATGGTTTGTGAAGCTTGAATAAACTCAAACAGGAATTTTTCCTCACGGGCGTATGGAACCCAGCGAGGTACATATATCAACAACATTCCTTAGCATGATGAGCCTCTTGGTAACCAGCATGCCCTACTCCTAGAATTGGTCTAGGTTGACTTAGTTGATGGGCATGGCACTAACACTGCCCACTGCACCAATGGATGTGGGGATGTCAGCAATAACATGGGTGCGTGTGGAGGTCGTCATAGACTTCATTCATATGCTGAAGAGAACCACAACAGCTGCTGAAGATGGATAGTTGCGAGGGAGGCTCATGTAGATCTTTAGAGACATGGTCGGATACCCTGGTCAGAAGTGTATCGATATCTTTTCATACATCTTATCTCTTCTAGCTTACAGACTATCAGTGCCATACCCTAGTGCTTATCTCACCTACCTTTGAAAAACTTTAATTTAAATGCACTAAGAAAATTAGAACACTCCACAGCAAATAGTTAGTGGATCATACTGGTACAGTGCAAAGATAGGCATTTTTGGTGTCATACAGTTCTAGCCTTGATTTTGTGGTGCTACCCATCAGTTTCTCCCTTCTTTACTCGAACCTATGTACTGTGGGAGTTGTTTTTTCATTACATTTCTTCACTAGTATAATCAGGCAATTTTTTTATTTTTTCTTCCCTTTTATTATGTTATCTTTCCCAATTCTCACTCTTTCCACTTTCTGTAACTATTAAAATGAGTACGAAGATATGCTCAAGCTCTTCATTGAACAGGAAAACCACCAGATTCTGTGCATACAACGGCTTAAAATGAGTAGTTCGATATTTTCTTCTATGTGTGAGATTTTGGAGTGAAGTTTGCCCACTTAGCTCTCTTTTATCCCTATATGTCTAAATACTTTCTGCCAGGAGATCGTGGAATTCTGACGGAATTCTGACGAGATCAAATAACATTCCACACTCCAGAGAGATCCGGAAATATTTTTATGACGATGTGCTACAAGCTAAAAAGCGTGCTATTGAAGATAAAAAGATCCGGCTGCAGGTTGCTCCTTTCATTTCCATTTTTTCTAAATTTCTATCGAACGCTGAACCAGTAAATCATTGAAGAAACTATTCACGGAGGCACTTGAATGCTATTCTCTTTCAGTCTGTGTGACTGAACTTGTAGTCTTTTATGAAAAATAATCTGACTTGATCACTGTCTTCATTTCCTCAAACATGCAGATAAATATCAATATTCTGGAGCCTAATCCTGAAATGTACGAGTGCACAAGCTTATATACCTTTTTGGCTGGTGTCGACCGTCAACCATACATTTTCATCTTCAGGATGTCTATCGTATCGGAACCCTCGTGGAACTTGTAAGAGATTTATTTCTTAACTTTGCTGATGATGGGAAGCGTGTCAAGGTGCTTACATTCATTACCCATCCACATAGCCCACTCCCTACTCACTGCCTATTTTGGATGACACAACATGAGACCGTTGACTTCTTATCAGGGCAAAGGTGCATCTGTTGGTATTCTGCTTTACCTTGCTGGAACTAGGAAGATTTTGGAACTCATGGATTGAGGTACTATGGGGGTGAAGGGTTCATTAATATTGGAGCAGTTGGTCTGTCATCCACTTAAGTAAGAAACAATGGCTACTTAGTTGCATCTGAAACTTACTTAAATGTAACTCCATATTTTTTTCATCATTGCCCGCAGATGGATTCAAGTTTTCGTGCACCAACTTGAGAAACTCAATTCCTTGGAGATGATGAACGTTCTTCAGCTAATGTGAGTTCAATCGATAAGCACGATATTAGCATACATGCATATTTATTCAACACCTTACTTCCTTTTGAAATTGCAAACATAATTATTATTTGAATTATAATACTTCCTTTAATCTTTTGGCAAGCTGGGCTTTCATTGGGTCTTTGTTTTTAAATTTCAAACATAACTAGTTATTCAACACCTTATTTGCTATCATGTAATGCACACCCTAGGTTAGGAATATAGATTGCCCTCAGAAGGTGATAAGTTAAGCCACACCCTTGTCAACCGTATGATGTTATAGGGTAGAGACATGGGCCTGGACATCTAGTCCACTCTAGGTTTGCTAAAACAATATGATTATAACGGTTACATATAAATTAATTCTCCATTTTTACATATACCTTATTTAATAGTAGATTCTAAAAATATGGTGTACTTTATAAGTTATGGTCAACGTTATGCTCTTAGTATTTGGGTCATTATTTGAAAGAGTTACAATTTTCCAACAGAAAAGGGACTATTATTTTATCCTATTTTCAAGGGAAGTTATTATTTTAGACTATACCTCATCCAGTCTTGTATCCCACTTTCGAGACGAATACAAACTAACCATTTTCTGTATTTGTTTTGGCCTTATTACCATAATATGCTAGTCATCGTCTACTTTTCCCTATTTTTGTATGTGTGTCGCTCTCAAATAATAGACCATCACTGGAGTGGTAGGCATATGAATAACATTACCACCAATGTTTTTTTGTTGATGAAATCCACTCATAGACGTCATTGCCACCACCAAACAGCCTTCACGGTATTTCTCCTCCTAGCGGGGTGCTGTATCTTGCGTCGTTCTCCTCCAACAACCTTCTTGACCTGTCTTTCTCCTCCCAGTTGGGTGTTGTATCTTGCGCCATTCTCCTACAACGACCTCTCTTTTGGCCTTCCCTGTCGCAATCCCCTTGCCGCTTTGCTACATCACCCCTCCTGCTCAGTACGCCGGCCTCGATCTTGCATTTTGTGTTCCCTTTGTTTGGTGCCCTGGCCCCGGCGACAGGTAGCGCCGTGCTCGCAGTCGCTCTGCGTCCTGTGCGTTAGACGCGGTGGTGCCAACTGCCCATGCGGTTACGGTGTTGCTCAATAGGGTGGCAGATGATGCCTTCGAGTGCCGGGTTTTCCCTGAGTAATCCATTGTAAACATTGAACTTTCAATCTTTATAATATTCATCGTCCATCTCTTCTCTCTAGAATGCCCGCATGTACTATCAATAGGGTGGCAGATGATGCCTTCGACTGTCAGGTTTTCCCCTGAGTAATCCCTATAATATTCATCATCGTCTGTCTCTTCTCACTAGCATGCCCGCATGTATTATCGTGCAAAATTAACATTCATCTCTTCCCAATTTCTCCTCTGCATTTTTTCAATAATGGAAATAACTATTTAAACGTAGTACAATTGTACAAAGAAAATTACATAAATGAAGAAGGGTGGAAAATCACGCTTAATACATCGGTGCATATACACTCAATTGGGCAATCTCTTCTCCCCTCTATGTGACAGGGTGACACCCCTTCTCCTCTCCCACCCATGTCGCTCCCAAGCGGCGGGGCCACTTCCTAGCATACCTTGGTTTGGTGTGGAGATTTTGGTGGTGGAGCTCCGGCCGCTCGTCTCACGGCGTCTCCTTGCGCCGTCCGGCTGTAATGTTATGCTAGACATCTAGTGCACTCTAGGTTTGCTAAAACAGGGTTACATATAAATTAGTTATAATTTTTTAAATATACCTTGTTTATAAGTTATGGTCAATATTACGCTTTTAGTGTTTGGTCATTATTTGAAAGAGGGCTACAGAAAAAAAGACTATTATCTTATCTTATTTTTATGGGAAATTATTATTGTTTTGAGCAGAATACAAACTAACCATTTTAGCAATTGTCATCTTAGTGGTATTGTTTTGGCCTCATTTACCATAAAATGCTAGTCATCGTCAAATTCCCCTTATTTCTATATGTGTGTCGCTCTCAAACAATAGACCACCACTAGGCAGATGAATAATATACCATCAATTGTTTTTTGTTGATGAAATCCACTCGTAGACGCCACTTCCACCACCAAACATCCTTCATGATCTTTCTCCTAGCGGGGTGCTATATCGACCTTCTTGGGATGTATTTCTCCTCCCAGCGGGGTGTACCTTGGTCATTCTCCTGCGACCTCTCTTAGCCTCCCCGGTCGCAATCCCCTTTCCGCTTGGCCTCCCCATTCTCCTGCGGCCTCTCTTAGCCTCCCCGGTCACCCATCCCACGAATATCGCATTTTTCCCTTTGCTGCCCTGGCCCCGACGACAAGTAGCGTTGTGCTTGCAGGCGCTCTGTGTCCTGCGCGTCAGATGTGGTGGTGCCAATTGTAGTCCATTCTGAACACTGAACTTAAATCCCTATAATATTCATCCTCCGTCTTTTCTCACTAGCATGACCGCCTGTAGTATCGTACAACAATTCAACATTCACCTCTTCCCAATCTCTCTTCTGCATTTTTTCTAACTATTTGAATATATACATATAGCTTATTACATAAATGAAGGAGGGTGGAAAATGACGCTTAATACATCTATGCATATACACTCAATTGGGAAAATCTCGTCTCCCCTCTACTTTTCCCTCTCGTACCCATGTCGCTCCCCCGTCTCATGACGTCTCCATCCGGCTATGATGTTATAGGGTAGAGACATGGACCTAGACATCTAGTCCGCTCTAGGTTTGCTAAAACTATATGATTATACCGTATCCAGTCTTGTATCCCACTTTTGAGAAGAATACAAACCAACCATTTTGGCGGTAGTCGTCTTAGCAGTATTGTTTTGGCCTCATTACCATAATATGCTAATTATCGTCTACTTTCCTCTATTTCTGCCTACGTGTCGCTCTCAAACAATAGACCATCTAGTTCACTCTAGGTTTGCTAAAACGATATGATTATAACGGTTACATATATCTTATTTAGTAGTAGATTATAAAAATATGGTGATGTATAAGTTATGGTCAATACTATTCTCTTAGTGTTTGGGTCATTATTTGAAAGAGGGTTGCAGTTTTCCAGCAGAAAAAACTATAATTTTAGCTTACTTAAGGGAAATTATTATTTTAGACTATATCCAGTCTTGCATCCCACTTTTGAGAAGAATACAAACTAACCATTTTGGCGGTAGTCATCTTAGCAGTATTGTTTTGGCCTCATTACCATAATATGCTAGTCGTCGGCTATTTTCCCCTATTTATGTCTACGTGTTGCTCTCAAACAATAAACCATCACTAAAGTGGTTGGAGTGGTATACAGATGAATAATATACCATCAATGTTTTTTTGTTGATGGAATCCACTCGTTGACGCCACTGCCACCACCAAACAACCTTCATGGTCTTTCTCCTCCTAGGAGGTGTTGTATCTTGCGGCGTTCTCCAACATCGACCTCTCTCTTGCCTTCCCTGTCGCAACCCCTCCCCACGGGTTGCTCGGTATGCCAGCCTCGATCTCCCATTTTGTGTTCCCTTTGCTTGGTGCCCTAGCCCCGATCTACGTCATGTGCGTCAGACGCGGTTGTAGGCCAACTGCCCATGTGGCTACGGTGTTGCTTAGTAGGGTGGCAGATGATGCCTTTGAGTGTCGGTGTTTCCCATGAGTAATGAGGCCACTCCATCGGGCTTGCTTCTAGGATCCAGTGATTGGGTGTAAGCAACGAGCTCTAATGTGCAGGTTCTGGAGGATGCCCTCGTCTTGTCTAGCCGTGGTGCTGCGAACGACAGGGCGGATGCTACCGGCTGGAAACAACGACGCTCTGGAGTTGGACAGTGGTGCTCTACCATCGGCGGCCTGTGAGCGGCATGAGGCTACTGGCGACAATCCGCAGTGCTGCTACAAATACTTGGTGGTTCTGCTGCCAGTCGTAGTGGGAGGTGGCGCTGCTTCGAGCTACCAGGGAGGCGGTCTGCAGCATGCATGTGGTGCTACCATCAGTGACGCCACGACAGGTGGGATTCTCCGACGACACCGCGCCGGGGTTGGTTTCGACGACGACATGCAACCAGACGACCAGGCCCTATTTTCGAACGATGTGCAGCGGTTAGTGGTAGGGGATTTTATCCCGTGTTCCCCTATTTCTATTTCTAAGAGAGAGGCGTGATTCGTGATCTGGAGCAGAAGATTTGGAAGACACTGAATGATCGAGAGGTTAATTAGAGGGTGGGTGAATATGTTAACTACAAAATTTAACCTTTTTCGGTTAACAAGATACTGCTCAAATATAGATTGTCTAGATTATGCAACTAGGTGAACAATCCTATATGGTGAGCAAATACTACTAGCAGAATATATTAATTCAACTAAGCTAGTAGCAACAAGTAAAGGTAAGTTGAGGAATAACCGAACACAATGACGTGGAGATGTATCGCGAAGTTCACTTCCCAATGGAAGCTACTCTCCGTTGGAGCAGTACGGTGCCACCAAAGTGGAACACCGAGTAGCCGTCAAATGACACACCGTATCTCCTTCGAGTCCTTCCACCGATGTGGAGAGGCTCGAATCACTATGTTGCCGTTGAGGTTGACAACTAGAACCTTTATAAGGATGAGGCACACTCCTCACCAAATCCCGGGAGCCACCAAGACTCCGAGAAACAAGATTCACGACCTCCAAAGCTTCGGGGACTACAACAAGGCTCCAAGCTCCGATGAGCTAGCTAAGAGCAACAAGGTTCTTCGCTCCAATGAACTAAGAACTACAAGACCCCTAGGGGATGAGTGGGGTAGTGACGAATCGGGTTGGTGGAGTTGTAGATCTAGGGCGTCTCCTCCAAATCCCAAAAGATTAAGAGATTTTGTTGGGCATTTGGGGAGATACTTGAGCTCGAAGGTGGTCAATAATGGTGGAGAGAGAAAGTTTATTTGCCACCTCCTAAAGGTAGGGAAGACCCCTATTTATAGTGGAAGGGGGAAAGCGGCCGTTGGGAGGCATTTTCCACTCTGCCAGGAAACCCGGCCTGGAACTCTTGCGAGGTCGGTTGTCCCCACCCCAAACTAAAGCGCTAGCGAGGCCGGCTGAAACCTGGCCTAGGGCCGGATGTCTACGCCCTGGCCTGAACACCCGGCCTGGGATCGGCACTCCTACTGTCTTAGGTCGGCACTCCTACTGTCTTAGGCCGGCTTTGCAGTTTTCCCCCCTTTTTCTTCTTTCTTCTTTCATCCTTTTTGCAATGTCTTCAACGTTGATTGTCAAATCAGTAGAGTCCAGAGGACACTTGTTTTTACTTTTCTCCATGCTAAAAGTCCCTAAGTTTTTATTGACATACCTAAACATGCTTAGGGAAAAGATTAGATTTTCCACGTGTTGTGATCAAATATTAAAATAAGATTAGGGGACAAATGTCCTTTCAATCTTCCCTTTTTGATGTTTGATAAAAACACACGGATTTGCATTGTAGATATTTCAAATAAACATTTGCAAGGAGATAAAATATAGAGTCCAGAGGACACTTGTTTTTACTTTTCTCCATGTTAAAAGTCCCTAAATTTTTATTGACATACCTAAACATGCTTAGGAAAAAGATTAGATCTTCCACATGTTGTGATCAAATATTAAAATAAGATTAGGGGACAAATGTCCTTTCAATCTTCCCTTTTTGATGTTTGATAAAAACACACGGGTTTGCATTATAGATATTTAAAATAAACATTTGCAAGGAGATAAAATATAGAGGGGATCCCCCTATTTGTATGCCCAAACATTGGATATATCTTTGTTAAGCAAATAGGATAAAATGATTAGGATTTCTATCTCCCCTATGTTTTATAAATCAATAACATATGTTACCAAAACTCAACTTATAAGAATATGATAGAATCTAATATAGGTAGTTTGCATTGCAAGAATAAAATCTCACCATAGTCTTCAGGACATAATGGATAGATAGAACGGTGGATAGTGGAGACATAGTCTTACAATAATAACGAAGTTCGAACAAACCACACAAATAACAAGTTCAACTAAGATCGAGAAAAGCAACACACATGATAAGACGCCAGTGGATTCATGATATACAATGGTCCTAAGTTTTTATTGACATACCTAAACATGCTTAGGGAAAAGATTAGATCTTCCACTTGTTGTGATCAAATATTAAAATAAGATTAGGGGACAAATGTCCTTTCAATCTTCCCTTTTTGATGTTTGATAAAAACACACGGATTTGCATTATAGATATTTAAAATAAACATTTGCAAGGAGATAAAATATAGAGTCCAGAGGACACTTGTTTTTTTACTTTTCTCCATGTTAAAAGTCCCTAAGTTTTTATTGATATACCTAAACATGCTTAGGGAAAAGATTAGATCTTCCACGTGTTGTGATCAAATATTAAAACAAGATTATGGACAAATGTCCTTTCAATCTTCCCTTTTTGATGTTTGATAAAAACACACGGATTTGCATTATAGATATTTAAAATAAACATTTGCAAGGAGATAAAATATAGAGGGGATCCCCCTATTTGTATGCCCAAACAGTGGATATATCTTTGTTAAGCAAATAGGATAAAATGATTAGGATTTCTATCTCCCTTATGTTTTATAAATCAATACCATATGTTACCAAAACTCAACTTATAAGAATATATGATAGAATCTAATATAGGAAGTTTGCATTGCAAGAATAAAATCTCACCATAGTCTTCAGGACATAATGGATAGATAGAACGGTGGATAGTGGAGACATAGTCTTACAATAATAACGAAGTTCGAACAAACCACACAAATAACAAGTTCAACTAAGATCGAGAAAAGCAACAAACATGATAAGACGCCAATGGATGCATGATATACAATGGTCCTAATGCATATCTCGAGGATTCTAAGATTTCTCCCCCTTGGCGTTGAGACACAAAAAAGGGAGAAAATGATGCACCGCCAATCACCCGTCATCATCAGCGAACTCCTCATCCTCCTCATTATCTGCCTCATCACCATTGGGAGGAGCTTGACTAGAACTGGGCCTCGTCTGCAAAGGATGCCTCGAGCTAGCATCATCACCAAGCCAGTATGTGTGCTTGGACTTCCATGCTTCCTCAGTGAGCTCCTCCGAGCTAGGAGTACCCGTTGGAAGGTTAAGAGCAGTCATGATAGCCCTCTGGTTGCGACGCGGGGCATTTCCTTTTGAATAGGAGTGATAGGCCTTGTTTTGATGATCAATGAAGAAGCAGTTCATCTTCTCGAGAGCCCTCTTGATGTTGAATTTTCCAAGGTCTATGATAGTATGGTTTGGAGAGGGTGAGTGAATCATACCATGAGATGTACTGGGCCCAGTGAAGGATGTGCGAACACGTTTGGGGCGGCGTTGGGTTGCCGCTTCAGTTTCAGCAGCAGTGAGGAGAGAACTCTTGGTGGGAGCCACCGTGGGATAGTTGTTGATGAGAGCCTGAGGGATCTTCTGATCAAAGAGTGTTTGAAGGTATTGACCATAAATGGGAACACTCTTATCCTTAACTACAGTCCTCATCGCATGCCGCATGTAGTCCAGAATATCCAAAGGTTTGTTATGATCTTTAGCCGATCCAATGTGATAGAGGAGGTTGACCAACCACTTGCGAACCTCGACTTTCGCACCAAATTTGACATTAAGAGTGTTTCAGAGAATGGTGTGAACAATATACCAGAAATTAGTGAACTACTTGGCCTTGTGAATGTGCTGAGTACCAACACCAGGAGGATAGCAATCGCGAATACCAGTATTGGCTTTCAACGTCAGCTTCTCGTCACCATGGATTCGAGTGTGAGTCAAGGGGTGATAGATCACATCCGGAAGGCCCAGAATAGTCCCAAACTCATCCATGGTGGTGGAACACTGGATTCCCCCACTCATCCATGTAATTGAACGGGGACCCTCATCGGAGAAGTGAACAGTGGCATAGAACTCCCGAAGCAATTAGAGAAAATGGGCGAGAATTTCCCATGAGAGCACTGATGCCGTAAAAATCCATAAGCTCCATCACTTGAGGCCAATGCTGTCGTGGAAGGTCCACATCAAAGTAATGCTGATCAACATGAGAGTTCGTCAGTCCATAGATAACAAAATCATAGACCCGCTCATGCATCTTGCAATAAAACCTGGAATCTCCACATGTACGCTGCTCAAACTCATAGGGGTTGAATTTCAGGCACCCATTCTCAAAGTCCTCAGTGCTCAGAGCGACCCAATTGCGATAAACATGCTCTTTTGGATTGATAGGGTCTTTGAGAAGGAGTGGAACCCGAAACCCCAGCTGCACTTTTCTGGCGGGAACGAGTATATGTAGTAGGATTTGTGCCCTTGTCTTGCTGTGCATCATCATTTCCTGAGAATAATGAGGCATGTATATGGACAAGAATAATAAGTGCACATGGTCATGTTTTTGAAAATAAAATGTTACATTACGGTGAGTTGTGTGGGGGCAAACATTTTGTTTTGGTTGAGATAACAACAAAAACTATTACTTGGACAAAGTGGAAACAAGTATCACACTTGAAGTAGATGAACAATGTGGGCATGGCAAGATTGGGTATGATGAATGATAGGTGAAAACACATGCTAAGTTGGACTAGAAAGCAACCACCACAACTAGATTGATTCGGTAACCCTAGGTGAATGATCGGGGGGTCGTTTTCTTCATGTTTTCTCCATAACCCCCACCTCTCCCACCCCCTTCTCCACGCATCCACCATTGGAGGACCTCCTCCAAGCTCTACTACCCCCTCTCCCACCACATCCAAGCCCCTCCCACCACCCATAACCCATAGATCTGAAGTCCCTTTCTTCTCCACCATCTCCTCCACGTGGAATCTATTTTGGTGCCTCCCCTCTCCCATAAGAATGGCATCCAACTCGGGTAAATTTTTGGGGTTTCTCTCCTAATTTTGTAACATCCTGTGTTTATTTGCCCTCTATATCTAGTTGTGGTGGCTAGTTTCATGTTACTAGGGTTCCAATTTCACCTAGGGTTCATACTCAATTTCATCTAGGGTTCATACTCAATTTCACCTAGCGTTACCAAATCAATTGTTGTGGTGCTTGCTTTCTAGTCCAACTTAGCATGTGTTTTCCCCTAGCATTCACCATGCCCAATCTTGCTACGACCAAATTGTTCATCTCCTTCATGTGTGATAATTGTTCCCACTTTGTCCAAGTAATATTTTGTTGTTGTTATTCTTGTCCATATCCATGCCTCATTATTCTCAGGAAATGACGATGCACCACAAAACCCTACTACATATACCCGTTCCCGCAAGAAAAGTGCAGCTGAGGTTTCACGTTCCACTTCTTCTCAGAGACAGAGACCCCCACTCCCTGTCAATCCAAAGGAGTCTGTTTACCGCAATTGGGGCGCTCTGAGCACTGAGGACTTTGACAATGGGCGCCTGAAATTCAACCCATATGAGTTTGAGCAGCGTACATGTGCAGATTCTAGGTTTTATTGCAAGATGCATGAGCGGGTCTATGAGTTTGTTATCTGTGGACTGAAGAACTCTCATGTTAATGAGCATTACTTTTATGTGGACCTTGCACGGCAGCATTGGCCTCAAGTGATGGAGTTTATGGATTTTCACGGCATCAGTGCTCTCATGGGAAATTCTCGCCCATTTGCTCTGGAATTGAGTTCTATGCTACTGTTGACTTCTCCGATGAGGGTCCCCGTTCACTTACCTGGATGAGTGGGGGAATCAAGTGTTCCACCACAATGGATGAGTTTGGGAATATTCTGGGCCTTCCGGATATGATGTATCACCCCTTGACTCACACTCGGATCCATGGTGACGAGAAGCTGATGTTGAAAGCCAAGACTGGTATTCGCCATTGCTATCCTCCTGGTGTTGGTACTCACCACATTCCCAAGGCCAAGGACTTCACTGATTTCTGGTATATTGTTCACACCATTCTCCGGGACACTATTAATGTCAAATTTGGTGAGAAAGACGAGGTTCACAAGTGGTTTGTCAACCTCCTCTATCACATTGGATCGGCTAAAAATTACAACAAACTTTTGGATATTCTGGACTATATGTGGCATGAGATGAGGACTGTGGTTAAGGATAAGAGTGTTTCCATCTATGGTCAACACATTCAGACACTCTTTGATCAGAAGACCCCTTAGGCTCTCATCAACAACTATCCCACGGTGGCTCCCACCAAGAGTTCTCTCCTCACTTCTGCTGAAGCTGAAGCGGCAACCCAACGTCTCCCCAAACGTGTTCGCACGTCTTCCACTGGGCCTAGTACATCTCATGGTAGCATTCGCTCTCCCTCTCTAGACCATACTGTCCTAGACTCTAGAAAATTCAGCATCAAGACGACTCTTCGGAAGATGAACTGCTTCTTCATTTATCATCAGAACAAGGCCTATCACTCCTATTCGAAAGGAAAGGCTTCACGTTGCAACCAGATGGCTAGCATGACTGCTCTTAACCTTCCAACGGGTACTCCTAGCTTGGAGGATCTCACTAAGGAAGCATGGAAGTCCAAGCACACGTACTGGCTTGGTGATGATGCTAGCTCACTTGGACAGTTCGGGGCATCCACCCGAGAGCCCCGGCCTGAGGCCCGGCCTAGGGCCGGTGACATCCCACAAGTTTAGGGGATCGTGTGTAACTTTTTCGATTAGTAAGAGTGTCGAATCAAACGAGGAGCTGAAGGTAGGATAAATGTTCTCTCAAGTTCTATCAACCACTGATACAACTCTACGCAAACTAAACGTTTACTTTATGTAGGAGATAATACTAGAGAAACAATACGGTTATGAGAGATAGCTTTGCAAGATAATAAATACAAGAAAGTAAATGTTAGTGCTGCAACAATAAAATATACTAAGTAACCATAATCTAACTGTGCCATGAGTGTGGAAAAGTGGTTGTAATTGTGATGGATTTGTCCATGATCAAATAGTTAAATACAAGGTTGATATTCATCTTTTATGTGGGAGAGGCAAAGCTAACAAGCTCTCACTATCTAACAATTGCAAATACTTATGATTGGAACTCTAGCAAACATCCGTAAAGATACATTAAGGTAAAAATAACCAACCATAGCATTAATATCAAAAGGTCCTCTTTATCCCATATGCTTTAATCACTAGATTGGTGCTCATATTTCTGTCACTCAAGCTGCCCTCCCTCTAGCTTTCTCCACATACTACAAACCCTATGATGTGATCCATGCGCGCATAAACATATGATGACACCATATGACTGTAACAAATTCAATATATAGCTCAAACCATCCATAGAGATTCAACAATCAATCATATGACAAAAGGGATCTACACAAACATGGCATAGATGCAATAGATCATCTGCAAATAATTTATAACGTCAAACACCATGTTTACATAGGGCGGTACAGAGGTGTGTGGGAGGATGAACCGTTGTATACAAGGAGGAATTGGCGATGGAGATGGCGGTGAAGACGATGGAGAGGACAGGGCGGGGTGCAGGGCGGCGCCGACATCATGGGGAGCGTCGCCCCTTAGCCCTCTTCCTTCATGGTTTTGGTAGCCCTCCCCCATGGAGATGGGATCCATGGGTGTAACATCACAGTGTTTGGGAAGTTATAAGTATCTAAATATTATATGTGTATTTGCAAAGCATGCATCAAAAAATACGGGAAATTTTGGTGTGGAAGTTTAAACGAAGCAAAGTGGTCAATATTTGTCTTGACATGATGAAATAGGCTCATATCATCTGTTCGAGAGTATATTTGAAGTGATCTTTATAAGATGTATCTCACAAACCAAATCATTTGATTAAGCAAACCACAATTGGTTATGAACAGCCCTAACTTTCAACAACATCGACCAAAAGTTTATAATTCACTTGAGAGGATTCATCTAGGTATTTAAGAACTCGATGAGGGTGAGTATCCAAATCACACGGTCGATGATCTTACTTCCGCAAGTTAGTCACGCATAACTGAATAATCTCATCAGTACTAAAGGAAGTATCTAAACGAGGAAACAAATTTTCTAAAACCAATATTAAACCGTGATCACTACATGTGATTTTCCCAAACCTCTATGTCTGCATTCCTGCGACCAAGGCTGCAAAAGAAGCAACACCGAAGGAAACAAAGATAAGAAGAAATCCAGTGATGTGGTGAAATCCTAGTGTTTGGTGTTGTGCAAGAATAATTTGATTACAAGACCTGATCAATCTTGTAAGCGGATTAGTTCTGAGGGCAATAAACACTTGAGTTTCATTAGGTCAAACTATACGAGAACAAATTGGTAATTGACTCGAAGGTAATATCAGACTAGAAGTGGCAAGTATAAATCTATTCACGATTGCTAAACCCTGGAGTAATCGGAGATTCGTTGACTATCTGACTTAGGGTTTAGAGTCAAAGAGGGGAGGTGGAAGTAAATTCGACATGACCTCCAGGTGTTGTTTGATTCGAGGTATTCAATTCAGAATTTGAAACAATATAGTGTTTGTATTTGGAATTTGAATTTAGATTGACAATTGGAACAACTAGTTATTAATTAAGTTTGAAACATTTAATAATTAAATCTTTATTCAATTCAATTTAGTTAGGAATAATTATAAAAGAAAAACAATAAGCTTTATTAATAATAACATAATATTACAATTATAATAACTAGAAATTACAAGTGTTACTACAAATAAACATTTATAAAAAAAAGTTCTAATCTAATTCTTGTAAATCTTCAAGTCTCCAATTGATCCTCTGTACCTGCAAAACAAACAAGAAAGAAAAGAAAACAAAAGTTGGGTGAGCGGGGATTAGTACCCTCAGATTGCCAGTGAGATGCACTGATAATCTCATCATTGGGTTAAGTAAATTGCAAGTAGTATATGCTCAAATCAGTAATAGGCCTCAGACCAGTATCATGGGCAAGTATCACGTAATACAAGTGGCAAGTCAAAAATAAGTACAACACCAGGATAAGACCAGGGCAAGCCGTGTAGGAAAAGATCTTTGGCATAGTAAGCAAGCACACAACACACACAGAGGTGTATGTCTCTATGCTGTCACAACTACAGTAGAGAGATAAAGGGGCAAAAAGGTGTAGAGAGCAGGTAAGCAAGTCCATTTCACCTCCTGTTCACTGCTCGAGCTACACAGCTTCAGCAACACAGATAGAACCCACAGCAGGAATTAATCCCCACAAATCAATCCATCCACCAGGGATCTGTGAAATCACAGATCCAACAAGATCTCACAAGGCCGAGCTAGGAGGCTGGAGGAGCAAGCCTGAAGCACAACAACAACAACAACAAGACCACAAGCAGAGCAGGGAGATAGCTCAAGGGGAAATGGATCTAGAAGCCAATATCCATCAGGAAATCACAGCCACAACATTAACACCCTAAGGTGATTTCTACGCACATCCTAGCAAGGGATCTTGCTAAATTATGCACAGAAAGTGGGATGGGATTTATTTCCCTCTGTATGGCATAGAGGTGCTATGCTAAACACATCACAGGGGAGTTCTAAGTTCAAGCATAGTATTTGTCCAACTTTGGGACAATTATTTTGACACGGAGGGAGTAAATATAGTCGGTTTTAGGTATTAGAGATAGAATCGGTATAGGATACCGTATGTAACTTGATGTACAAGTCTTCTTGCATATATAAATAGAGCCAGCCGTGTGGGCTAACCACGGCGAAACCTATTGTTCCTCTCCCTGCAGCCCAGACACACCACATTTCGAGCGCATCCGCGCGTCCCCGGAGTCCCCCTTAGACCTTGACCTCTCCAGCATCTGGGACAAATTGGAATTGGGTACTGCGACGACGGCGGGACGTGGGTGTCGAATCGCCTCGAGGCGTGGCGAACTGAGGGATAGGGCGCGTTGATGTGGGAGGAGGTCGACGAGAAGCGCGACTTCTTGGCCAGTCGTGGCGGTGGAGGGCGCCGGGGTGAGGGGATCAATGCGAGGAGGACTAAAGGTGCTGGTCTAAACAGATTGCTGGGAAAGACGACCAAGAAATTAAAAAAACGTGGGGTTGTACCGAACTAGTCCAGTGGGCTACATTTTCTTCCATTCCAATGAGCCCAAATCAGTCTATTAGGCTTTCAGCCCATTCGGTAAGGTAGAGCAGTGCCGAACATTTCTACCTCCGGCCTAGGGATGGCAATATTATCCATGGATCTGGATATCCATGGATATGCAACCCGTTGGGTAAGGGTTTGGAGGGCATCTTCTACCCATGGATTTTCGCGGGTGGATATCCACGAACTTGGGTTGGGCATGGATTCAAAACTAGCTCCATGGATATGCAACTCCATGGATACCTTTTGGATATCCATGTGAAAAGTATTGCCCACATGTATGTGACACATGTAATATAATATGGCTTAAATCCTAAGTCTAATTATTTAAAAACCAACATATAAGGCCCATTGGTCCAGTTTTATACCTATGAAGGACTAACACATAATTATGGATGGTGTTTTGTGTTATGTGACCTGATATTTTGATAGTTGATGTTGCCATGTCCACATTTGTTATGGATGGTTTATTTATTTATTCATGGATCTGGATATCCATGGATAGTTGAATATCCAACGGGTATGGCATGGGTAGAATATGTGACCCATGGATACTTTCGTGGGTGGGAAACAAACAATCTCATGGATATGGACATGGATTTGGATTAGATCAACTTGCCCAAACCCGCCCCATTGCCATCCCTACTCCGGCCAGGATCAGCGATTTTGAAGCCGGGTCGGTAGAGTTTAATGAAGCCAGTTTGGCATAGCTCGTTCATATGATGTGCAATCCGGCCACTAAAGTGGAAAAACAGGGCTGTACTAGGGGCCGAATGAACCATGAATGTGTTCATTTAAACTTCCTTAGTGGATACTACACATGTTCATTTTTTAAATGAGGTTGAAACACCCGGCTTTGCATCAAAATGATGCACATCCATTTTTCTAAAGTTATTCGACAAAGTCGTACAAATAAATATATTGATCAACCCGAAGCCACCTTCCTGGCGATAACGGTAGAAATACCTACAAGTTTGATGAAGGGGTGGCCTCACACCTACACACATCATCTAAATCCAGAGGCCTCGCCACGCCGCACAACGGCAAGCTGGGAGCACACATCGGTCTAGCATACTCTCAGCACACACCATATGTGCATGCTCCAAAAGCCGCCGCTTCCGTATCCTGGCAACCCATCTTCAGAAGGGATCAACGCATTGACCTTGTCGGGCCTGGCGTCAGCGCCACCTCCAAGATGCCAGACAGAGATCCCGTTGCGCCACGCTGTCGAGACACGTCGCATTTGACGCGGTGGATGTGATGTCGTACCACTTCCTCATCTATCCAGCCATCTAATGCTCCTAAAACGATACCCCGTGAAGGAGAACGACACTGGATGCTGCAACGTCTGATCCGGGAGACCCGGGTCTTGGATTTTCCCTAGGAGCATCGCGGGCAAGGAGACAAGATGCATGAGCTACAACAACCATAGGAGCTATGTCATGGTGTTGTCACGACAAGTGTCCTCATACGAGAACTAGATTGCGAGGCCATTGCTACTAAGCGAAACTTCGAAAACGTTAAGGTGGAAAAGAGAGACGCGAGTTTACCCAGGTTCGGCCCCTCGATTGAGGGTAAAACCTACTTCTGCTTTCTTACTATCAAGGAACAAGGTCTCGATTACAAAAGGTGATTCCGGCTCTCGATGTCTCGAGTTAGTTTGCTATCGACTTAGAACTTGTCTTCTACGTCCCAGGGTCTCGCCTTATATAGGGGACGAGACCTCCGGGTTATAAAGGATCCGAGTTACCCCCGTTCTCGAAGTCCTGATCTAATCCGGCTCTAGGTCTTCCCCAACCGATTCATCCCGTGACCTGGTCGTCTCCGTCCAGCCTTGGGCCTCTATGCTATTTAACTCAGACTCAGGTCAGTCCTCTGTCTTCTCCGGGTTACAGAATAGGTAACCCGGATCTCCTCTCTCCCAGTTGGCAACTATAAACCGGATCTTCCAGATATAAACCGGACCATCAGTCTCGAGTCCCAATAAATGGGTTCCGGTTTATATTAGGGGTAGGTGAGGCTCCCTCTCACCTATTCCCCCAACATTAGCCCCCAGGTTAACGTGAACACTTAAGTTTTTGGACTTTAAGACGTCCACGTTAAACTTCTTGGAACGCAAGCTAGACCAAAATCATTCGCCTTTATAAGATAACTCTCAACAGAATATCCGGTCCGGATTTCACGGTCTAAGCTCTTTATCTCTAGGATCATATCTTTCTGTTTCTTATAAAGATAACTCTCACATTTTTATCTCCCAGATCTCCGGAACCAGAAAAATCTTAACCTAGCCCGGATTCTTCTCCACGTACTTATTCCATTTCTTCGGAAAAAATCTCCTCCCGTGATCTGATCTCGCTGTATCTTTCCGTAAATAATTTAATCTTGAAGGGTCTTTGTGCAAAAGTTACCACTTAACCCTAGGGTTTAGACCCCGCCTATAAATACAGGAGTACGGCCCCTAGGGCTCTTTCGTACCCTGCACTCCCCACTTCATCTTCCACCTCCGATCCAAGCTCGAGAGCTCTACCTTCCTTCCTGCGCCGCCGCGGCCGGAGCTTCGCCGGCGTCCACCTCAAGATGGGGAAAGAGAAAACCTTGGCGTCCAAGGCCGGGGGAGTGGGGAAAAAGAAGAAGACCGGAGGGGCTTCCGGCTCTGGTACTGTCGGTTCAGGGAGAAGCAAGATGCAAGTGAACTGGTGCAAGTCTGAGATGACCCAAGGCCGGCTCATGGAGATGGAAGACTCCGGGCTACTACCCAAGGGTTTATCTTGGCGTGCTCCGGGAAATGAGATCCGGCCCGAACCTGGGCCGAGCGAGGTAGTAGTTTTTGAAGCCCATATTCTCCGCGGGTTTCGCCCATCCGGTTCTCTCTTTTTTCGCCGGCTCTTGAGTTATTATGGCCTCCATCCTCAAGACCTTCCACCAAATTCCATTTTAAACGTTAACAACTTTGTAGTCCTCTGTGAGGACTACCTCCAAGTAGAGCCAAACTTAGACCTTTTTCTCGAATACTTCTATTGCAACAAGCACCCAGAGGTAGCTGGGGGTGAACTTATACACTGTGGGGGGGTCTCGTTCCAGAGACGAAAGGATATTGCCTACCCGGGTATTCCTCTGGCCAGTCACCCCATGCTGTGGCAGAAATCCTACTTCTACATTAAAAGCACCACTCCTGAAGGTGAACCGGCTCTTCCGGGTTACCGTCCTGAACGCTTAGTCTACACCAGCACCATGAATTCCTATGCCAAGTCTGCTGATCGAATCAAGATCCGGCCTCTCCTGAAATGCGTAACCTCGCTGATAGTTCACGGGCTTACGGGTTTAGATTTAACCAAAACCTGGGTAGTTTGGCGTATCCAACCCCTCAGTATCAGGGACCGGCTATTCCATGAGTATACCGGTTCAACAGATTCCATGCGATATTCTAAGTCTATAGTTTCTAAGTCAGAGATGACAACCTCCTTGAAATTCCTGGTTGGAGTGAAGCAAGATAAGTTCTTCGATGTTGGTCTGGAGCCCTTTAGCTCCTCTAACCCGGCTCCTCCCGTAAGTCTCCATATCTTTTATGTTATAAGTAACTTTCATTCCTTTGACTGCGCAAGTGCTAACCTCGACGTTGTTCCGGTTCACAGGCTACAGACCCTTTCTGGGTTACCACAGAAGAACCGGCTTCTCCACCTCAAGATGAAGAATCAGAAGAGAAAAGCGACGACGAGAAAGAGGTTTCTGAATTTGATTCCCTCGGTCAGTTGCACAACCAATTTGCTGACGTTGATTACTCGCAGGACGAACAGGCAGAACAGGAAGTTGCCGGGTTAGGCAGCGGACAAGCTGGTGAGGAAGAAACGGGTCATGAAGTTCCGGATCAGACAATGCCGGATCTCAACCCCTCTACTCCCATCACCGGTTCCAACCTGGTGAGTGAGAAGGAATCCCCGCAGGCCAGAAGAGGACCCGGCAGGCCGTTGCAAATGTGCCTATCTCTAGACTGTCAAAAAATCCTTTGAAACCATCCTCACACACAGAGAAAACGCAGGTTCATGAGGAGGGCAGCAAGAGAAGAAGGACCCGGAGCTCTGGCTCAAGTGAGTTAGAGGCAGGTTTGCCTGAGAAAACTCCTCTTCGCCGGGTCTCCAAAGTCCGGGTTTCACCCACTGCTTCGCACCCCTTAGCCGGACAAATGAGGCTAGAACTGAGTCGTCCTTTTCATTCAGATTCTCCGAACTCAGACTCGTCCCATTTCAGCGGGGCTAGTGAATTTTCCATCAACTCTGGGTAAGTTAACTTTTCTTCCCTAGTTTTTCCACTGCTAATATCTTAATCTTGCAATATAACTTAGAGTTTTTCCTTTTACCATAGAGCTCAGGTTGTACTGAAAGTAAACCCCGTTTCTTCCGCCGCTCCCTCCGTAAACGTTGAAGAGAAAACCCTTGGGGAAGAGGATGATGAACCGGCTGCTCCATCGCCGGGTCATATGGATGTTATGGCTGAAGAGCATGAAGAAGAGGTGAACCTGGTTGATGATATCCCGGGTAATGATCCTCCGGTTGAAGAGGCGAATGTTCAGGACCCGGGCGTAGTCATAACCGGATCTTAGGCTATCGAGGCTACTGGACCTTCCACCGTGCTCTCCAAAGTCACTGAAGACCTGAAAGTGAAGCCGGAAGACAAAAGAGCTACTCCTAGCCTGAACGTTGAAGGCCAGAGCTTTGATACGCTTCCTCAAGAACTCTCTGAGAACCGGCGCCGCGCTGATAGTATTATAGAGTCTCTGAAACAGAAATATGAGGTAACCTCGATATTCATAACCTATAGCCCTCAATCTTCTAGTTTATATTTGTAATATATACTTGGAGATTTGTTACTGAATAGATGTAGCCTGAATAGCTGTAACCTGAATAGCTGTAGCCTGAATAGTTGTAACCTCCAAGGGCCGGTTTATAATGGAATTATAACCAGGACTTACTATGCTTTTGTTGTCAATCATTTTAAGTAAGATTGAAGTATTGTAGCCCCCAAGTGCCGGGTTGCGAGCCTGCATCTAGCCGGAACTTAGACATAGGTTATAACCCAATGCTTGAAGCTGAAATAATGTAGCCCTCAAGTGCCGAGTTGCGAACCTGCAGCTACTCGGGACTTAACTTTTTCTTGAAACTGCAATAAGTTCACCAGTTTCCGGGTTATGATATTATAAGACGGATATTTATCAAGTTATGACTAAACCTTTGAATAACTTGAATCTGTTGTGACCAATGAACTTGCAGAGTCTTGAATCTTCCTCGCAAAAGGAGGTTTCAAATTTGAAGAACCTGCTCGCCCAAGAGGCCAAGAAAACTGAGGAAGCCAGGACCCGGTAGAAGGAGCTGGAAGATCAAATAACTAAAGCAGCCAAGACTTGGTCTGTTCTGCAGCAGGACTTTGAAAACCGGGAGAAGGCTCTTGTAACTAGAGCAGTGGTTGCTCAGAAGGAACTAGAGGAAACCCGGACCAGGTTTACCAAGGTCACAGATCTGCTGAGAGATATCATTTTGGTAAGTTTGTCCACTTTATTATCCCCTGTCAATGTACTGGGTTTCCAATGCTGTTTTTCCTTTGTCTTATTAGCAAATAGCTTGGTTCTGATCAGAAATAACTTTTTGTAACCTGTAGGCAGAATGCATGGTAATAACATGAAACTCCCAGACCTGAAACTTAAGGCCTTGTTCACCCTAATCCGGCAACTATACATTGGCGGTGGAGAATGTATTAAAGCTGTACGGAACTGGGATACTCCTCCTAGAAGGCTTAGCGAAATGCTTGTGGAACTAACTCACGTCCCTTAGTGGATAGAAGAGCATAAGCTATCATCCTGCCACCGTGGAGCTATCAAGGTCATGTCTCTGGCAAAAGCCTATCATCCGGAATTGAATCCGGATCTTCTTGCGGGTGGTTTCCCAGAATATAAAGCAGATATGTCAAAGTATGAGAAAAAGGACTTCGCCAGGATAGAGAGGGAGTGTCGGTTTCAGGCTTGCACTATTGCTGAAAAAGTCAAGCTGAAGGACATGTGCCCGGGTTATACTTCGTCGGGTGAGCGAAAAATGCCATTTACTCCTCAAGTGATGGCTGTTGTCCGCCAAGCCCCGCAGAAGAGCCGGCTCTCAATAGCCTCTTCATCTGGTGCGCCTCAATCAGGCACTCCTTCTGTTTCTGCTCCACCTCGCCCCTTATATGAACCGGAGAACGTTACTGATGCTCTAGCTCAGCTAGAGTGGAAGTACGTCCCTGCTGACGAGGTTGAAGAAGCTATCCAAGCCATAGATGAGCCGGAGACTCAAGGCCTAGCGCCTCAAGACCAGGCAACTCAGGACCCGTCCCAGTAGAAGGGAAAATCTGTTGTGGAGTAATCATGTGATCTTTGCAAAAATAACAATTCGACCCTGCTGGGTCTGTAATAGGCTAGATGAACCGTTTTATTTCTAGTCCTATTTTTTGAAAGTGCGCATGTGCACTTATGCTACAATTAGGTGTGTAATAACCCGACTTTCCTTTGAGTTTATGCAAAGTATTTCTGGTTTCACCTCGTTTTTGCGATATCTTCTATCTGCACATGAAACTTTTCTTGACTTGGTTTTTCTTTGCTTTCTAGCTCAACCGGTTTTTCGCATGACTTATTCTAGTGTGTACAACTCTGGTGAGTTCAGGGACTCAACCAGGCTTAAACATGTAGGTCATAAAAGTGCGTGTAACCACTGACTGGCATGAAAGTATAACCAATATATTTTGACATACGCCAGATTCTTGAGATATAGACCGTGCTCTAGCATCAGCCCCCAAGTAATCATGTAGAAATAATATTGTAAGTTCTTGTCATAATGATATGAAAACGAATTCCAATAACTCAGATGTTGTTAACATTGCTTCTCATTGCCAAAAGATAACATAGTGATTACAATGATCCTATGTATAATATGGCCTCAACTGGTGTCGTGGTGGTATCACGGTAGATGCCATGGGATGGCTAAAGTTGGGGTCGATGGACGCTGGAGGTGCTCGGGGAGGGATCACACGGCGAGTAGCCGCGTGGGGTAGATCACTAACACTGCAAACACCAAGATCTTACCCAGGTTCAGGGCCCTCGTGTGGAGGTAACACCCCTACTCCTGCCTCTCTCTTTGTATGTGTATTACCAAGTAGCCACAGTACAATCAGGCCTTCAGCCGAGTAGCCACTCTTCTCTCTAGTTCTTTCTACGTGAAGCCAATGCTCAATGTCTTAGCCAATGCAGCGAACCTCTCACGGGAGGAGGCAGGGCACCTTATATACTGGCCCAGCCGAATAGAAAACAAGCGTAAAGTACAACGGGATGTGACAGGAGCCCTGCAGAACCGCGCACGCCTCCGGGTTCCCGCTGACACTCGCCCCGTAAGTCGTTGCGCCGTTCGGAGATGGGACCTGTCCACCCTTGTCAGTGAGATAGGGTAGGCCCCTAGCCTTGTCCTGTCCCCTCTGTCAGTGGCAGGACTAGACAGGCGCCTACATCACTGTAGCCACGCCGTGGTGCGGATAATCACGCACTCCGTAAGTTGAACCGCACGCCGTACGGACACAGGATACGCGGGATCCTGTGTCAGAACGGCTCCATTGACTTCTGGTCCGAGTAGGAATCCACTCCCTCTACCCGGACAACTTCCTCTACTCGGAAGAATACAACTTCCTTGATTCTTCCTCCTGGCCATTGGTAGGTACGGCCGAATAGCTGTCCACCGGGTAGCCAGCCAACTTGGTCAAAACTGCCCTTCTGATCTTGCTTTTAGCACTTGCCTTACCCCTACTCGGGGGTAACCCCCCCGACATTAGTCCCCGAAGCTGGTAGAGTCCTGCGAACTTGTTTGCTGGGCCCTTCCATCTTAAAAACAAATCTTGTCTTCGAACTGTAAGATACCGAGTAGCACCTCTGAGTAGCCCTTATTCTTGGCTTGAATCTCTTCTTCTCCGAGTAGCACCATCTCTCTTCTCTGATGCCGAGTAAAAAGACTTAGTGAAATCTTCGAAAAGCAATCCCGCTCACACAGTGCGAATCCACCTCTGCGTGTCGCGACCGGGCACGTGTCACACCCCTGTCACTCCGACGCCTCGGTGCCTGGGCGGCGGCAGGCCACGCGCCAGTAACTGCGACCAGGGCCCACTAGCACGTTATGTCACTTCAACCGCAGTAAATCGCCCACGATCTCGAAGTGGGATTAACTGCGCCCGTTACGCGCGCAATACGCGCTGTGTGCATTTCTAACCGGTTCGCTTCCCACGTCGCACGATCTCTCTGCAGGTTTGATCCCACTAACTCCGCTGGTAACGGCAACTCGAGGGGAGAGATAAATACCCCCTCGATTCCCTCTTCTTCTCTTTCCTGCTCATTTCAATCCCCCGCCTCTTCGTTTCTCCGCCGCCACCGAGCGCTCCGCCCACGCAACCGCTTGCTGCGCCGCCGCTCCACGCGCCGCCGGAAAGAAACCGAGAGAAACTCATCCAATCCAAACTCCAATCTCCCACCAATCTTCTCGCTTCCATGGCTCGCGGAGAGGATGACGCTGCCGCCCGCGCCGGATGGGAGGGCTCCGATGTCACGGCGGAGGACTGCCAATGGCTAGTCAATACCCGCCGTGTCCCTCCAGGCGTGCAGTGCAGGCAGCCGAACAACGAGATCGTGCCCACGCCGCAGAAGGACGAGTTCGTCGTCTTCCTCCCGCACTTAAAGCGCGGATTCGGCCTCCCCGTCTCCGACTTCTTCAAGGAGTTCCTTAACAACTTCGGGTTGCAGCCACACCATCTCCCCCCCAACGCCATGGTGATGCTCGCCTTCCACGCCGTGGTCTGCGAGGCGTTCCTCGGCGTGTACCCAACTATTCATAGTTGGGAGCGCTACTTCTTCTTCCGGAAGCAGAGCATCCCAAACCCGGGGAACACAGAGAGCGCTCGCGCAATAACGATGACGGGGAGCGCCATGATGCTCCAGCGCTCCACGGGTAGCCACCCGCGCGTTAAGGGGTTGGAGACGGTGCGCAAGTGGCAGCGCTCCTTCCTCTACGTCAAGAACGTCCCCACCGAAGAAGGGAAGCCAATCCAGGACCGGATAAGGCTCCCTAGGTGGAAGAATGCGAGGCCGACCCAGCAGAACTGGGGCTACAACCCGAAGAACAAGATCGAAGACCTTGTTCAACTCGAGTCGTGCCTCGCCGAGTTGAAGGAAGACGGATTCCGCCGCGACGATCCCCTCGCGTGCTGGATCTCGTGCCGGGTGCTCCCGCTTCAGCGCCGCTACCACAAAATGTGCTACATGGGAGGGCCCCGGGACTGCACGAGGACCACCACTTTCGAGTTGAGCACCGCAGACGTCGCCATCTGGGCGAGATCCATCGCGCAGACGTCCCTCTCCGACACCTGGCAGTATGGCTTCGTGCCGTATAGCCGCGCCAAGCCAATTGAAAAGGTTAGTCTTCTGTGCTTTATCTTTGCACTATGATACTGAGTAGAGCGTCCTAGATACTCTGGTAGGCTTCATATGCTTTGTGTTTGCATGCCCTGTCGAGTAGAAACTCTTAGCTGAATATGCTTTATGCTTGCATGTTGTTCCGAGTAGAATAACTGAAACGAATATGGTTTATGTTTGCATGTCTTTCCGGGTAGAATTCCTTAGCCTTATATGCTTTGTGTTTGCATGCCTCACCGGGTAGAACTCCTTAGGATTATATGCTTTGTGTTTGCATGCCTCACCGGGTAGAACTCCTTAGGCTTATATGCTTTGTGTTTGCATGCCTCACCGGGTAGAACTCCTTAGTTCAGAACTCAGCTCATTCGTGCCATCTGCTTGTCTTTCCAGCATCTCGATCGCCAGGCTGAGGAAGATGAGGAGGTCCTCGAGGACAACTGGGATAGCGACCGAGAAGAGGACGCCGAGATCGCCTACGACACCCAGGACACCCTCTGCATCCCGCATGCCATCCAGACTGGTAAGCACCAAGTTGATGCTTCTATCCGCGACTGGTCCGAGGATGACGAAGGTGACCCAGTTGGCCTCTCTGACCGCGAGTAACACAACCGTAATTCCTTTTCTGCTTCTTAATCTCCTTTCCCCTTTTACTCTGTAGAAGATGTCGAGCATGAGGATGACGATGAGACCGAGGATCCCATCGACGTCCAGCCTCTCTCTGTGGCCGCTCCCACTACACGGAAAAGGACGGGCAGCGGTGCCCAAGAGCCTGCCGCCAAGAAGCCCAAGAGGACTGAGAAGAAGAAGAAGATCACCACCGGTAGAAGGCAACTCCCCACCCGCAAGGGGTAAGTAACTTTCATCCTAGTTGCATTCTGCTTTTGCTTCTTGGTGTTCTCTTCCCCTTTTCTGTTTCTGAACCTCTTTTTTCTTCCAGCGACCCTCTGGATGCTGACGCTGCCGCAGCCCCCACAAGCTCCAAGAGGAAATCAGTTATCGATATCGATGAACTTGTTGACCTCTCCGACGATGAGGGTGAGCCAGCACAACAGGACGGGGCGCGTGCGCCCTCTCCTGTGAAGATTGAAGAAGAAGACGCCAGCGCCGAGAACACGGGCGCTGGTGATCAAGACGAGAACATGGAGAAGCATGCCTACGCGGATCATGGCGCGCAGGATGCTGCTCATGATGAAACACCACCTTCTCCCCCAGCTGCCTCAGCTGGGGAGAATATCGAGCAAGAAGCCGAGCACCAAGACCTTGCCGCCCTTGAGAGGCAAGATGAGAACCCCGAGCAGCAGGCAGATGAAGCTGCCATTCAAGATGACCCCGCGGCCACGCCGCGGGTAGAAGAAACAGAAGACGTAAGACTCGATCCCGCTGCCGAGCAGCGGGTTGAGAAGATTGCAGCGGAGCCAGTCCTGCAGGACCAGGCGCAGCCAAATGTTGCGCCGGGTAGCCGGCCCGTTGTGCCGCCTACCCAGCAGGTTACTCCGCCAACTGCGCCGAGCCCTCCACCAACCAAAAGTACCACCAAGACTGCGCCAAACCTTCCGCCTAAGCCAAGCGCCAAGAAGACTACATCCCCGCAGCAGCAGCCTCCTACCTCACGCCAAGTGCTTCCGTCCGCTTCTCGGATGGACACTGCCGGCAAGAAAGTCGTCAAATCTGAAGCCACAGCTGTCCGCAGGAATCCACCGCGCCACGCTGCGCAGGACTCTGCTCTGATGCCTCCGCCCAAGCCAACCGGGAAGGCAGCTATGAAGAGCACGCAACTCAACATTGGCGCTGCTGGTGGATCGGCTGGCGAAGCTTCAAGTGCTGCTCGGGCACCAGGCGTCTGGCCATCATACATACCATCTTCGTCCAGGCAATACGGCATCACCTTGACCAAAGGCGATCGGCGGATCTCTGCCCTAAAGGCCGGCCCAGCCCAGGCAGTGGACTCCAAGCTGAAGGTCAAGAAGCCCATCGAGATCTACTCGCGCGAAGCGGGTGAGGATGATATCATATCTGAAGGGCTGATGCAGGTTGTGGACCGAGTGGGTTTCATTGACAAGGTCTGGGAGAGTGCTGCCCATGGCATCAAGCAGTGGGACGGCAGCGTGCTGGGCGACGATCTTGACCACTACCGCATTGATTGGAACAAAGCCGATCTCGGCGCCAATCCAATGACCATCGCCTCCGACACCAGCACGCTGGCCGCCAAGCTGTTCGTCCTCCGCAAAGCCGCCGAGGATGTGGAGCAGACATACGCTGTAAGTTTCCTTTGCTTGTTCCGAGTTGCGGTTTTTTTTCTCCTCTGTTCTTCTTTTTTCTCCTTAGCCATTACCCAGTCCCTGAGATTCGGGCCGAGTAGACGAGTGCTCAACCGAGTTGCCGTCTTCTCGGGCCCAATCTTCCAAAACTTTCTCTAACTTCCTTCCTTTCTCCTTCGCAGAATAGCCTTTTGAAGAGGACGAACTTGTTCCTGCGGCTGCTCCGGAATCACAGCATCGCGAGGAGACGCATCGCGGCCCTTGAGGCCGAACGCAAGGACGATGCTGCGACGGAGAAGGCGGCGCTGGACCGTGCCCTCCAAATTTCTGAAATTGAGAGTAAGCTTCTAGCTATTCGGTTAATGCGTTTTGTGTTTACGCCCGCGTTTGCTTTTTTGCTCTAACTCCATTTACTCTGCAGGCAAATTCAAAGAATTGCAAGAGCAGCACGAGCACTGCCACGTCTTCACCGCCTTCGCCGAGAGCAAGATCAAGGAGCTGGAAGGTGAGTTGCTGATCCTTCTGCGCTTGTTTTTCTCCTTTTTCTTGGTTATTCTGCTCACCGTGCTGTTTCTTTCCGCAGAAGAGTACAAGAAGTTCCGTGAGGAGCATCTCGATTGCTTGAAGCCCGCGGAGGTGAAGCAGCAACTGGAGAGCCAAGAAACAGAGCTTAAGAACGAACGCGACGTCGAGCGCGCCGAGTTCGAACAGATGCAAGTCCAATTGAAGTCTGCTCTCCAGGATGCCATAGACCAAGCCGCCGAGAAGGACGAAGTCAAGGCAGCAGCCAAGGCCAAGGAGAGGGCCCCCGAGGCGGAAATTGAGGTGCTGAAGAAGTGCAATGAGGATCTCATGCTCCAGCTTGGCACCGCACGCCAAGTCGAGGATAGGCATATTGCCGATGAGGAGGCCTGGAAGAACAAGCTGCACGCGCTACTCATTGACCTTAACAGTAAGTCTGCGCTTCTCTGTACCTAGCTGTTCCCTTCTTCTTCTTCCGTTTGGCTTGTTTTGCTTCTCCTCTTTGCTTCCATATCTAACTCTTTCTGATAGCACTCTTAGATATCTTCCCTGATCTCTGCGCGGCTAGCACGCCTGCTTTGGCTAAGGCGCAAGAAATCCGAGTTGAAAAAGGATTGCCCATGAACACCAAATCTTCAATTGATGACGATCTCACGAGTATCAAGTCGCAGCTCCGCCAGCTTAGGGGCTTTGGCTCCAGCCTGGTGTCCACAGCCTTCAAGCTTCACGATCTATTCTGGCCTCGTGAATCTGCGCCCAAAACTCTTCGCGCGCTCTCCGAGAAACTCGACGGTGCAAAGGCCGAGCTGAAGAAATGGCGTGCGTCCGCAGCTCGGGCAGGCGTCGATCTGCTGCTTCGTTTCATATGCAGCTGGTACGAGAACCTGAACCTCGACACCATTCTCGAGTTGCGCCAAGGCTCCAAGTGGTTAGATGATCCCGACCGCGTTACTCGCCGCAAGGCAGTTGCGTACGAGATCGCCTCCTACGCGGACACCGCCCTCTTCCTCGACGGCCCCACCGAGCCTGACACCGAGGCGAAGAGCGAGGGTGAAGATGAAGATGAAGACGAGGACACCGAGTCGGAGGGCTTGAGTGCCTTCGAGGATGCTGCCGAGAAGGGATCCAGGAAGGGGAAGGGCAAGGTTGCTGCAGATAGCGACGAGGAGCCGGAAGACGAGGGCCAGGATGCCAACATCACCACCGAGATGGTGATCCAGCAAGCTGCTCCCGAGTTGGGCTCCTCGTCTGGCGCGGCACTTGACGATGCAGCGCTACTCCGCACCCAGTCCGCTGCTTCCACTCCGGCCACCGATCCCATCTCGGTGGCCACTGTCACCTCTGAGCAAGCCACCGCCATGGACGTTGATGCTGAAGCTGACGCCGAGAAGGCCAACTACGAGAAGACCGATGCTGACGACACCGCCACTACTCACGATGCTGCTGCCTGAAACTTTATCTTAAAACTTTCATGAGATCCCCGGGATGCCGGGTGCAGATGTATCTAAACAATTAAGTCTTTGTTGCTACTCCTTTTTTATTCCAGTTTGAAATTTGCTACTTGTATTTGAGCGATTCTGGCTCAATGCCGGGTTGCGTTAGTATGCAAGTCCCCGAGTTGCATTTTTTATCCGCTCTTTCCTTTTTATCTCAGCTCTTACCTGCAACTTGTTGCTTTTTTGGTAGTCGAGTCACAAGAGTTCAAAGTAGGAGTTTCAAATACTTAGCAACTTAAAAAAATTTATAGTAACGCTGCCCACCACTTAGCCGGAAAGAAAAAACAGCAAAAAACACTCTACTCGGTTGCCACACGCTTCCTTTCCTTTGCAATTTTTCATGTGTTCATTGACTCTTTGGCTTGTTCTCTGGTTTGCCATGAAGCCGGGTTGCGGACAGCAGCAGAGTCGCAGAGTGTCCGGTGAGTTTAAACACACTACTTTGTATGCTTTTGAAATTCTAAGTGGTTCAACCGAATAGACAAAGCGAAATAGAGTAAACACAAGGAACAGTTTGGACGAGGGCAGTCCCCGAGTTCAATTTCAGATTGCCGAATAGAAGATTTAACTCGGTTAAGAGAGTACATACATAGTTTGCTCATGAATGAAAACGGCAGAGTAGAGCTACATTCCAAGGGCGCTTGGATTCTTCTCCTGCTCTATCCGACCTGTTCTTCTGGGATGGCTGTGCGTCAACGAGGTAATAGGCATCATTGTGTAGAGCCTTGCTCACAATGAACGGCCCTTCCCACGGAGGAGATAGCTTGTGCATCCCGGCTGTGCGCTGCACGAGCCTAAGCACCATGTCTCCTTCTCGGAAAACCCTTGGGTTCACTTTCCGGCTATGATAACGCCTCAAGTTTTGCTGATAAACAGCTGAACGTGACAGAGTTAACTCTCTTGCTTCTTCTAGCAGGTCAACGTCATTTTCTCGAGCTTCTCTACCCTCTGCCTCCGTGTAGAGCGTTACACGGGGTGAGTAATGCTCTAGGTCAGTAGGCAACACGGCCTCAGCTCCATAAACCAGAAAGAATGGCGTGTAGCCAGTTGACCGGTTAGGGGTAGTCCTTAGACTCCACAACACCGCTGGCAACTCGTCTAGCCAACACCCAGGTGTTTTCAACAGCGGCTCAATCAGCCTTGGCTTTATGCCTGATAGCACCATGCCATTTTATCTTTCCACTTGCCCATTGGAGGCGGGATGCGCAACAGATGCAACATCTAGCCGAATATGCTTATCTCTGCAGAACCTCGCAAACCTGCCTTCAGCAAAGTTTGTGCCATTATCCGTGATAATGCTGTGCGGGTAGCCGTACCTCAAGATCACATCCTTCAAGAAACTCACAGCAGTGGCTCCATCACATTTCCGAATAGGTTTCACCTCAATCCACTTTGTGAACTTGTCCACCATGACCAGAATGTGAGTTATGTTGCCTCTAGCCGGCTTGAAAGGGCCTACCATATCCAAGCACCAAACAGCAAATGGCCAAGTAATGGGAATGGTCTTCAACTCGGAAGCTGGCATATGAATCTTACTTGCAAACCTTTGGCAGCCGTTGCACTTTCTCACAATATCTTCAGCTTGCTTCAAGGCAGTGAGCCAAAAGAAACCATGCCGAAAAGCTTTGTTGACCAGAGCCCGAGAAGAGGCGTGATGCCCGCATTCTCCTTGGTGTATCTCCACCAATATTTCTTCTCCCTCTTCTGGCTCTACACAGCGCTGCAGCACACCAATAGGACTTCTTCTATGCAGCACATCTCTGAAGATTGTATAGCCCTTGGATCTTCTCTGAATTTGCCTCGAGGTAACGTCATCACTCGGCAAGGTGCCGTCTTTTAGAAAGGATAATATGGGCAGAGCCCAACTCGGTGTCTCCCGGATGGGAAACACTGGTTCGTCCACTTCCATTGGATCAGCCACCACTTCTTCTTCTTCTGGGGCGGGGACGAGTCCCCGAGATCTCGTGCACGCAGCGAGAACCCCCTCAATGAATGCGACAGTCCCCGAGTTAGGAGGGGCAGTCCCCGAGTTAGAAGGGACAGTCCCCGGGTTGCAGGCGCCAGTCCCCGGGATGGTGACAGCAGTCCCCGGGTTCTCTTTTGCAGCCTCCCAGTCAATCTCCATTGGGACAACTTCTTCACCAGGTAGAGAAGGAACAAATATGGATTCCGAGTTGGGGGATGGCTTGATAGATGGCTTCCTCAAATGCTCCAAGGCAACCCCAGCCGGGATGTATTGCCGAGAAGACCCCAACTTGGACAGCTCATCAGCTGCCTCATTCTCTGCTCGGTGTATGTGTTGGAACTCGCATCCTTCAAAGAATCCAGTCATGGTTTGTACCAGGAACCGATATGAAGCCATGTTGGCATCCAGAGCATCCCAAGTGCCCGAAACTTGCTGCACAACGAGACCCGAGTCGCCATAGCATATAATGCGTTGCACGTCAACCTCCTTGGCCACCTTCAAACCGTGTACCACAGCCTCGTACTCTGCCACATTGTTGGATGCCTTGAAATGGATTTGCAGCACGTACTTGAGTTGATCTCGCTTGGGTGACGTGAGCACCACACCAGCACCCAAGCCTTCCTTCCACTTGGAACCATCAAAATGCATCTTCCAGTAATTGGATACCGGAGTAGGAGGCTCATACTGCACCTCAGCCCAATCCACCAAAAAATCCGCAAGAATTTGAGACTTGATGGCTTCTCTTCTCGCATACGCAGAAGCGTACGCGGCCAGCTCAATCGCCCACTTGGCTACTCTGCCACTTGCTTCCTTGTTGCCCATGATATCCGAGATGGGAGCAGAACTCACCACAGTGATGGGATGCTCTTGGAAATAGTGCTTCAGCTTCTTGGCGCCCAGGTACACGCCGTAAGTCATCTTCTGGTAGTGCGGGTAGTTTTGCTTGGAACTGGACAGCACCTCACTCAGATAGTATACAGGTCGCTGCACAGTCTTGCCTTCTTCTTCTCTTTCCACCATAATCACCACACTGACTACTCGGTTAGTCGTAGCAATGTACAGCAGCATTGACTCTTTGGGTAGCGGGCTAGCCAAGATTGGAGCGCTACCCAGCATGTCCTTCAGCTCCTTGAATGCCACATCAGCTTGCGGTGTCCAGACAAACTTGTCATTTTTTTCATCAACTGATACAGAGGCAAGGCCTTCTCACCCATTCTGCCCAGGAAGCGGCTCAGAGAAGCCAAGCAACCAGTGAACTTTTGCACATCCTTCAGGGATCTCGGCAAAGACATGCTCTCTATAGCTTTTATCTTTGAAGGATTGGCCTCAATGCCCCGACTGGATACCAAGAAACCGAGTAGCTTGCCAGCCGGGACGCCAAAGGTGCATTTAGTCGGATTCAACTTCATCTTATACTTGCGCAGGTTGGCAAATGTTTCCTCAATGTCACTAAGCAGAGTATGTGTTTTATTCGTTTTGATGACAATGTCATCTACGTACACCTGCACATTTTTGCCAATTTGATCATGCAAGCATTTCTGCATGCATCTCTGATAGGTAGCCCCCGCATTCCACAACCCAAAGCACATGACACGATAGCAATAAGCCCCGTACGGGGTAATAAAGGCAGTCTTTATTTGATCAACAGGGTTGAGAGCTATCTGATGAAAACCAGAGTAGGCATCTATGAAAGACAAAAGCTCACAACCAGCAGTGGAATCGATCACCTGATCTATGTGGGGTAGCGGAAAGGATCTTTGGGGCAGGCCTTGTTCTGGTCGGTGTAGTCCACGCACATGCGCCATGCGGTATCTGCCTTGGGGTCCTCCTTCTTCTTCTCAACCATCACCGGGTTGGCTAGCCAGTCAGGATGCAAAACCTCCATGATAAAGTTGCTTATCAGCAACTTGGTGATCTGGTCACCAATGGCCTTCCTTCTCTCATCGCCAAAGCGGCGCATCGCCTGCTTCACTGGCTTGGCATCATGCCGCACATGTAGCGAGTGCTCAACCAACTCCCTCAGGACACCTAGTAAATCCTCGCTGGACCAGGCGAACACGTCTCGATTCTCACGGAGGAAGTGGATGAGCTCGCTTTCCTATTTCTCTCCCAACCCGGCGCCAATGATGGCAACACGGTCTGGGAACTCAGGATCAACCTGGACTTTCTTTGTCTCCTGGGACGCCTGGAATGCAGTCCCGTACTGGGAACTCGGCATGCCGGGCACACCAGCCCGCGCCGCTTGCGCCATCGCCACCACCTCATACATCTTTTTCTTCTCGGCAGCAATGACCATGGACTCCGCTAGCTGGGAACCAGCAGAGGCACACTCCAAAGACCTCTTGTAGTCACCCGAGATGGTGATGACTCCGTTGGGACCAGGGATTTTCATCTTCAGGTAAGCAGCATGGGTAGAAGCCATGAACTTGGTGAGTGCATGCCTACTGAGAAGGGTGTGGTAGGGGCTCTGAAGATCAACCACCTCGAACCGGACGTACTCGGTGCGGCAGTTTTCCCTGGTGCCGAATAGGACATCCATCCAGATGCGGCCGATTGGAGCACAAGATACCCCCGGCACAATTCCATGGAATGTGGTCTTGCTGGGCAGCAGCATGTTCTCGCCAAGGCCGAGTTTCTTCAATGTATCCAGATATATGATGTTGATGCTGCTGCCGTTGTCAATCAGCACCTTACTGAAACGGACATTCTTCTCGGGTCCCAGAAAAGTGGGATCCAGCACCAAAGCATAGCTACCCGGGTTGGGAATCACCTTGGGGTGATCAGCCTTGGACCAAGTCACCTCCTGGTCGCACCAGCGCAGATAGTTAGGCACTGCCGGGATGACGGCGTTTACCTCCATCGCACGCCTGTGCTGGGACTGCTTGTCGACTGGCTCGGTCACGAAGATCATGTAGCTCTCGTGGTGCTCTTGGTACTGGTTGCGGTCTCCACCACCATTGTTGCCGTTGTTGTTGTTACCTTGGTTGTTGTTGTTGTTTCTGTTGTTGTTGCGGGTGTAGAAGTTGCGGTTGCGGTCGTTGTTGTTGTAGCGGTAGCAGTCGTTGTTGAAGTTGCGGTTGGCTCCTAAATCCACCTAGTTGACATTCTCTCTTCTCAGGAACGCGGCCGGCCTGGGAGCAGGTGCCCGAGCTGGCTGCACAATGGCATTCGCAGTTGGCAGAGGAGGAGGAGGAGGAGGCAGGCCCTCGTTCTTGATCTGTTCCCGCCAGCTGCATTGCCGAGTAGTGTGGTTGGCAGGCCTGGCCGGATGCCGAGTGTGGAAGCTGCACGGACCATCCTTCATCTCCGTGAAGGTGAAGTTTGGGGCATGACCCGAGTTGCCGCTACCCTGCTGGGAAGCACTGTATGGTTTCTTGATGCCTTGGCCCTGATTCTGGTTTTGCCCGTACTGGGCTCCAGCAGTTTTTTGCCTCTGGCTACTCCCAGCAGCCGTGGTCATAGCATTCACCTCCTCAGGATCATACCGAGTATCAATCCGGTCGCCCCTGCGCTTGTTGCGGAAATCATTGCGCTTGCTGCTGTTGTTGTTGTAGTTCCTTCTCGGCTCGGGGGAGTCCATCAGAGGCTGAGTTGGGTCGCCGAGTGCATACATGTCAGCAATCTTGATGGTCTCCGCGAGTGTACTCGGCATCTCGCGCTGCAGTTTCTGCCACAACATGCTGCCATGCCTGCAGCCCTGCGCAAACCAAGTAATGGCCTGGGCCTCATTCACACCTTCACAGGTGTTCCTCAAGGTGCTCCACCGAGTAAGATACTCGCGATCGGTCTCGTCTTCCCGCTGCTTGCAAGCGGACAACTGATGCGGCCTATTCGGCCTCTTGTACGTGCTGGTGAAGTTGCTGATGAAGGCCTCCGAGAAGTCCAGCCAGCAATTGATAATGTCCCTGGGCAGGTTGTTGAGCCACGTCCGAGCTGGACCCTCAAGCATTTGCGGAACATACCGCACAGCCCATCTCCGGTTCCCGCCTGCAATGTGCACGGCTGTGACATAGTCGCTCAACCAGTCTTCTGGCTTGGTGCTGCCATTGTAGCACTTGGTCCCCCTGGCCAGCTGGAAGTGGTTCACGGAAGGCTCGTTCATGATACGAGCACCAAAGCATTCTGGGCCAGGCGGCCCCTTGCTCTCGAGTTGCGCGGACATTGATCCTGTCCAATTTGAACCTCGCATCACTGGGTTCCAACATGCGCTCACCAAGGCGATCAGCAACATTCCTGGGGTCAGCATAACCGGCTAGCCCCATTGCCGAGTAGCCATCATCATATCTGTTCTCCTGCACGACTGCGGGTTGCACCACAGGGTTGGCTGCTGGCGCAGCCGCACGCGGCTGTGCTGCAGCAGGCTGCTGCGTCCTCTGCCGAGTAGGCTGAGCAGCAGGACGCCGAGAAGGCCCCGCGTTGTCTCCGCTATGTCCCTTACTCTGAGCTTTATGGGTTTGATAGCCTGCTTCTGCAGTAGTGTGTTTCTAACCGGATTCTCGCGGCACAGCGCGCTGTTTCGCGGCGAGAACCAGGTCGTACACCTGCATTTCTCTACCCCTTCCAGAGCGCACACTCTGGTCCCTCTCGCGACTGGGATGCGGGGATGACGCTTGGTCATGGGACCTCGCAGCACGCGAGTGCACAATCTGAGAAGCGTCAGGACCCGGATTGGCTTTCCGGAACTCCTCATTCTGCCTAGCAGCTTCTAGCACCAGCTCATTGAGCCTCTCCTGCTGCCTAGCGCGCGCGTGGTCGGCTAGGTTTGGCAACTCTGCGGCTACAGCCTCTGCAGCTCTAAGGGTTTTGGCGGGGGTGCTGTATCTGGGCCTGGTAGCAGTGTTTTGGCTAGCGGTTTGACTAGGAGCCACATCTACTACTGCCAAATCGGCGCCTAGGTTGCGACAAGTAGCGCCTGCCTTGCTATGCTTCCTAACAACAGGAGTAAAGCCGTGGGCCTTGTTGTACTCGTTCTGATCTAGGCTAAGCTCGAGCCTAACCTTTTCCAGCTCCAGCTGCTCGGAGAGCAACTCCTGACGATGCCGGTCGAGCTGCGCCCTCATGGTCAAGAGCTCAAGCTCGGTGGGAGGCGGCATGCCCATCCGCACGGCGGATGCCGGTATCGTCGGTGTAGTGGAGAGGGGGATGTTGCAGTCCTTCTCGTAGGGCTTGTGGGTCTTCCCGCCAGCACTCGAGCCAGCGAGATCCTCGATGACGCCCGTGGCAGCAGCCGCGCCCTTCCCGGCATCGGCAGCCAGGCCGGCCACCATTACCTCCACGCTGTCCGCAGAACGGCCAATCGGCCTTCCGCGGGCAGCGATCACAGCAGGAGGATCGTCCGCGACCAGCACCTCCTCCGGGAACTCGCGGATGATGGCGGTGGCGATGTAGACGAGGTGCGAGCCGAAGAAGAGCACCGAGCCGCCTGCCGGCAGGGGCCTCCCACCGAAATCTCCGGCGTTGTCGGTGACGAAGTCGAAGGAGCCGAATCTGTGGACAAGGCCACAGACCACGCGCTCCCCAGTAGCAGAAATGAGTCCCGTCCGAACATGGACTCCAGCCAGCGCCTCTGTCTGCCCCACGGTGGGCGCCAACTGTCGTGGTGGTATCACGGCAGATGCCATGGGATGGCCAAAGTTGGGGACGATGGACGCTGGAGGTGCTCGGGGAGGGATCACACGGCGAGTAGCCGCGTGGGGTAGATCACTAACACTGCAAACACCAAGATCTCACCCAGGTTCAGGGCCCTCGTGTGGAGGTAACACCCCTACTCCTGCCTCTCTCTTTTTATGTGTATTACCGAGTAGCCACAGTACAATCAGGCCTTCAGCCGAGTAGCCACTCTTCTCTCTAGTTCTTTCTACGTGAAGCCAATGCTCAATGTCTTAGCCAATGCAGCGAACCTCTCACAGGAGGAGTCAGGGCACCTTATATACTGGTGCCCAGCCGAATAGAAAACAAGCGTAAAGTACAACAGGATGTGACAGGAGCCCTGCAGAACCGCGCACGCCTCCGGGTTCCCGCTGACACTCGCCCCGTAAGTCGTTGCGCCGTTCGGAGATGGGACCTGTCCACCCTTGTCAGTGAGATAGGGTAGGCCCCTAGCCTTGTCCTGTCCCCTCTGTCAGTGACAGGACTAGACAGGCGTCTACATCACTGTAGCCACGCCGTGGTGCGGATAATCACGCACTCCGGAAGTTGAACCGCACGCCGTACGGACACAGGATACGCGGGATCCTGTGTCAGAATGGCTCCATTGACTTCTGGTCCGAGTAGGAATCCACTCCCTCTACCCGGACAACTTCCTCTACTAGGAAGAATACAACTTCCTTGATTCTTCCTCCTGGCCATTGGTAGGTACGGCCGAATAGCTGTCCACCGGGTAGCGGGTACCGGGTAGCCAGCCAACTTGGTCAAAACTGCCCTTCTGTCTTGCTTTTAGCACTTGCCTTACCCCTACTCGGGGGTAACCCCCCGACAACTGGGCTATGTTCCATGGTCTTCCAGTCTCTTCCTCAGATGTTCGTGATTTATCAGCATCACGCATATCAATGAGGTAATAAGATCCATTGTGTAGTTTTTTACTTACCACAAATGGTCCTTCCCATGGAGGACTTAGCTTGTGCATCCCGTCCTTTTTCTGAATTAGTCTCAAAACCAGGTCTCCTTCCTGGAAACTTCGAGTCTTAACTCTGCGGCTATGATAGCGACGCAGGTCCTGCTGATATATAGCTGACCTGGAAGCTGCAAGGTCACGTGCTTCCTCTAAAGCATCTAGTGAATCTTGACAAGCTATCTCATTCTGAGTTTCCACATAAGCATTCACTCGTGGTGAATCGTGACAAATATCACTTGGCAAAACTGGCTCTGCTCCATAGACCAGAAAGAAAGGTGTATAACATGTTGACCTATTTGGGGGTAGTTCTTATACTCCATAAAACAACAGGCAACTCTTTGACCCAGCAGCCAATAGTTTTCTCCAATGGAACCTGGAGTCTAGGTTTGATACCTTTAAGTAATTCCTCGTTAGCCCGCTCTGCCTATCCGTTAGACTGTGGATGGGCCACAGAAGCAAGGTCTAGCCGTATATGGTTCTGTTCACAAAACTTCTGCATTGCTCCTTCTGAGAAATTCATTCCATTATCTATAATAATGCTATGTGGGTAGCCGAATCTGAAAATCAGCTTTTTTAAGAACTTTACTGTTGTAACCGCGTCACATTTACTGATTGGTTCCGCTTCTACCCACTTTGTAAACTTGTCATCTGCCACCAGTAGATGAATCTTTTTATCAGTTGACCTTTTGAAAGGTCCTATCATGTCAAGTCCCCAAACTGCAAAAGGCCAGGTTATGGGAATCATACGTAAATCCTGAGCTGGCACGTGATCCTGCCTTGCATATCTTTGACATCCTTCACATGTTTTCACTATATGTTCTGCATCAGCATTCGCGGTTAACCAGAAAAATACATGTCTGGAAGCTGTATTGACCAAAGATCTAGAACTTGCGTGATGGACACAATCTCCTGAATGGATTTCTCTTAGAATTTGACATCCTTCTTCTGGAGAAACACATCTTTGAAAAATTCCAGTCGCACTTCTCTTGTGTAACTCACCATTTATAATTGTATATGACTTGGATCTTCTTGTAACTTGGCGAGCGATAACCTTGTCCTACGGGAGCTCGCCTCTCATAAGGTATGCCAAATATGGCTCAGTCCACTCTGGGATTATATGCAGAGCAGCTACTAACTCTGATTCTGGATCTAGATTTGCTAGGTCTTCCTCTGTTGGGATTTTAATAGATGGGCTATGAATTTCTTCCAGAAAAATATTTGGTGGAACTTACTTTTTCTGGGAACCTAGACGAGCCAGTGCATCAGCTGCTTCATTGAGACGTCGATCGATATGATCCACCTGATATCCTTGAAAATGTCCAGCCAGCTGGGTCCCGTCTATAAGCTGCCATAACTGGTTCTTTAGAATCCCAGGTTCCTGTAACTTGCTGAGATACCAGATCAGAATCACCCAGACATCAAACCCGGGTTATGCTCATTTCTTTCGCAATTCGGAGCCCATAGAGTAAAGCTTCATACTCTGCTGCATTATTAGTGTATTTGAATGAAATTTGCAAGACATAGCGAAACTTATCTCTTCTTGGGGATGTTAGCACCACACCAGCTCCTGAACCTTCCAGTTGTCGAGACCCGTCGAAATGCATAGTCCAATATTTAATATATGGTTTATCCGGTGGAACCTGTAACTGTGTCCAGTCATTTATAAACTCGATCAAGGCTTGGGATTTTATTGCGGTCCTTGGATAATATTTAATATGATAAGGCCCCATCTCAATAGCCCACTTGGCAACTCTTCCGGTTGCTTCTCTGTTTTGAATAATATCAGACAAAGGTGCTGAACTAACCACGATAATAGGATGTTCATGAAAATAATGTTTCAGTTTACGACTGGTCATGAATACTCCGAAAACCAGCTTCTGCCAATGTGGGTAACGTTGTTTAGACTCTGTCAAGACCTCGCTTACGTAGTAAACCAGCCGTTGAACAAGACCTTCTTTATCTTCCAGCTTACGCTCCACAACTACCACCACACTCACTGCCCTGTTATTTGTCGCTATGTATAGTAACATGGGTTCTTTCTTCTCAGGCGCAACTAATATATGTGCGTTGGAAAGTTGTTTTTTCAGGGCCTCCAATGCCTCATCGGCCTCTTGCTTCCACACAAAGGTGTCCGTTTTCTTCAACAATCGGTATAAGGGTATAGCCTTTTCGCCTAGTCTGGTTATAAACCGGCTCAAAGCAGCAACACAAACCTGCCAGCTTCTGAACGTCCTTCAGGCAAACCGGCTTTTTCAGGTTATGTATGGCCTGAATTTTTTCCGGGTTTGCTTCAATACCCCTCTCTGAAATAATGAAACCCAATAATTTCCCAGCTGGTACGCCAAAGACACACTTTGTGGGGTTAATCTTCATTTGGTACTTGCGCAAATTGGCGAACGTCTCTTCCAAGTCTGAGATCAAAGTGTCACCTTTTTGGGATTTGACAACTATGTCATCCACATAAGCGTGCACGTTTCGCCCAATCTGACTCTCCAAGCAATTCTAGATACACCTTTGATAAGTTGCCCCTGCTTTTTTCAAACCGAAAGGCATTGACGTATAACAAAATGCTCCAAAGGGAGTAATGAATGACGTCTTCTCTTGATCCTCTTCCGTCATTTTGATTTGATGATAACCTGAGCAGGCATCCAGAAAACATAGCAGTTCGCAACCAGTCGTAGAGTCTATAATCTGGTTAATACGGGGTAACGCGAACAAGTCTTTAGGACATGCTTTGTTCAAATCTGTGTAGTCTATGCATATTCTCCAGGTTCCTTTTTCTTGAGAACGAGAACTGGATTAGCTAACCATTTGGGATTAAACACTTCTACTATAAACTCTGCTGCAAGCAACCTGGCAATCTCTTCTCCAATTGTTTTCCTTCTCTCATCATTGAAACGACGGAGGAACTGACGAATAGGTTTCAGTGTAGGATCCACATTTAAACTGTGCTCATCAAGTTCCCTTGGGACATCTGGCATGTCAGAAGGTTTCCATGCAAAGATATCCCAATTCTCACGGAGGAACTTGATGAGCGCGCTTTCCTATTTTTCGGTCATATGAGCCCCCGCGCTGAACTGCTTAGATGAGTCACCGGGGGTAAAGTCCACAAGCTTGGTGTCTTGAGCAGACTTAAATTTTAACTTGGACTCAGCTGATGGCTTTTTGAGCAAGGTCATGTCTTCCGGATCAACTTGCAATTTATACAACTTCAACTCCTCTTCTGCACAATTAGTCTCTGCATAGGTTGCATCACCTTCCTCACATTCCAAAGCTATGTCTTTGTCACCATTGACAGTAATTTTTCCATTAGGACCTGGCATCTTCAGCTTGAGGTAAACATAGCAGGGTCTGGCCATTATTTTGGCATAAGCTGGCCGTCCGAACAGAGCATGGTATAGACTTTTGAACTTGACCACTTCAAATGCTAGCATCTCTGTCCTGTAATTTTCAAATACCCCAAAAGCAACTTTAAGGAATATTTTTCCGATAGGTTGTGTAGACTTACCGGGTACGATCCCATGAAACATAGTCGATGATGGCTGAAGCTGTTTCTCTTGCAAGTTCATCCTTTTGAACGTGTCGTAGTAAAGTATGTTTATACTGCTTCCTCCATCCATCAATACTTTGTCTAACGTATATCCTCCAACTTGTGGAGCCACGACCAGAGCCACCCCCCTGGATTATCAACTCGCGGAGGATGATCAGCCCGACTGCGGGTTATGGGTTGTTCTGACCAGTTAAGCCATCTAGGAACAGTAGGAGCCACGACATTACAGAGCGCTTTTGTACCTTGCGCTCTCTCCTGCATGAACTGGTGGTGAATACATGATATTGGCCTGAGCTTAACTACTTCGGATTTGTTTGAAAACCAGAATTTCCTCCTTGGTGACTATTGCCCGGGTTAGTTCCCTGGTGACCCTGACTGTGATGACCCGGGTTATGATTGCCGGGTCCCGAGCTGCCAGATCCCGGATGTCCACCTCCCATATTTCCTAGGCTACCTCCTCCGATGTTTACTGGTCCATAGTTATTACTTCCGCTAGGTCTAAAACCCTGCATGATGAAACAATTTTCCCAAGAATGATTTGCTAACTTCCCATTTTTTGCTATGCCGAGGGCATGGACCCTTCAGGGCCTGCTGAGCCTGTGCAAAGCTGTTTAGACGAAAATTTTGATTTCCCCTGAAATTGTTGCCCTGACGTTGGTTTCTGTAACCTGTATTCGTGTTTGCCACCAAATCCGAAGTCCGATCTCCATTTTTACGCTTGTTATTGTTCTGAATCTGAGGATTGCCGTTGCTCTGATTTGGGTTCTGGCTACCCTTTGTTCTAGCTTTCTTTCCCTTCGCGGACTTCTCATCATCTGAGTCTGCGTCCTTTGTTTTCTCAGACTCCGCATATTTGGTCATAGCATTTATTAACTCGCTCATATCACTTATGTATCGCTTAATACGTCCCAGCTTATGCTTCAAAGGGTCAAACCTGCAATTTCTTTCCAATGCTATCATTGCTTTTTGGGTGGTGAGTCCGACAGATGAATGTATGATCTCCGCGGCGCGTCGAGACCAATGTTGGGCAGACTCTCCTTCCTTCTGAACACAGTTTTCTAGGTCTGTAATTGTCGTCGGTCGCTTACATGTTCCCTGATTTTTTTTTTGATAAACTGGTCCTTCAACTCCCGCCAGCTATTGATTGAATTTGTAGGCAAGTTTTTCAACCAAGACTTCGTCGGTCCTTCTAACATCACGCTCAGGTATCGTGCACATACGGCGTCGCTTACTTCCAGTATTTCCATTGCCATCTCATAACCTTCTATCCAATATGCGGGCTCCATGTCTGGCGTATAGTTTACAACTCTACGTGGTCCTTTGAAATCAGCTGGTATTCTCTCGTTCCTGATTGCTGGGCCGAGAAACTGAAGGCCAATCCTACGAGACCTGGTTGGGGGAAGGGTAGAAGCTATGTTTTGAACCGTTGGTTGAATATGACCTGGATTCCTGTTTTCTGGTTCCGCAACTCTATGTCCTGTATTTATAACTCCAGGTGCGTAAGATACAGTTGGCTTGGGTGGGTTTGGTTGCTGCCGGTTTGCATTGATAGAGTCAGCTGGAACTGGTGAATTTCCATGATGACTTCTCGGCAAGGAATTCCTGCTATTGTAAGGGGTTGAGTGTATCCTGTCCTGATTACTGTAATTCATCTGCTAGACCACCGCTGTTTGTAACATCTCAATTGCCCTCCGAGCCTCAATACCAATGGGATCATTGGGGTTGACTGGAATCCGTTCCAGACTGTTTGTTGCTGCCCAAATGTTATCCATTGGGTTGTTGAAATGACCTGGCGGTGTATGGAACCTTTCCTGGATAGGTTGTTCAGGGACCGGGACATGGTTCGGGTTACCATGCAGCTGCATAGGCGGCGGAAAACGTGTCGGATAAACTAGAACTGGAGCAACCGGCGGGTTCATGGCGTGAACCGGCTGGGCGGGATTAGGATCCCCAGGCGTCCCGACCGGAGACGTAAATAAACTCTGTAGGTTGGTAGGTCCCAGCCCTGCGCCGAATTCATTGTTCAGCCGGGTATGATAGCGCATGTTCTGTATCGAAGCTAACTCCCTATGTCTGAAGTTTAGATGAATCCCTTCTCTCTCCAGACGTGTTGCTTCCTCCAGGACTTCTGACCGAGCTTTGTTTATACATGTTACCTCTTTCTCGATCTCCCTGCGGGCACGAGTTATCTCTTATCTAAGCCTTTCAATTTCTGCGTTACGCTGCACCATGTTCTCCGGGGTAATTGGAGTAGCCAAGACTTCATTTAATGAATCCATAGCAGCCATCAACTCGGGCCTTGGGTTATATGACGGGGGCGCGGTCAAGTCAATCACTGCCTCAGCCGGCCCAGAATTAGTCGGGCCGGATCCTGATGGGCGCGGTCTTGTAGGTCCAACTGGGGCTACCGTTGGGCCCGTTGATGTTGTTCCCGCGTCTCCTAGTTCTCCTGGAACTGGATTCGAAGTTGAAAAAGTATCTGTAATTAGATTGCCACTAGCATCATACCTGGGTTCCGTGGGTCGCGTTGGTGCAGCCATGTAAACAGTTGCGTGATGAGTTGCTTCCTTTAGACTCTACAGATCTGGCTCAAGGTCTCGTCCTAACCTTTCTTCAAAAAGCTGGTGGATGGACCCTGTTTCATCATGGTCATTGTTCCCAATTGAGGATTCACCATCTGAATAAATCACCGTAGCTCCCTCCGAGACTGAGTCTGACTACTGGTCAGGGTCAAGTGTTCCCACAAAACTAACAAAGACGTGGATACCACCGAAGGGGACTCGAAATCCTGACTCCACTGATGCGAACTCTGGACCCCATGTGTCATGGTTGTAGTAGTTTCCATGCCGGCTCCTCCTGAGTCGGCCTATCGCGAGCTTATCGATCCCTGGCAAGGCTCCTTCCGAAAAGACGACGCTTCCGCGAGCAGGCCCCACGGTGGGCGCCAACTGTCGTGGTGTTGTCACGGCAAGTGTACTCATATGAGAACTAGATTACGAGGCTATTGCTACTAAACGAAACTTCGAAAGGGTTAAGGTGGAAACGAGAGACTCGAGTTTACCTAGGTTCGGCCCCTCGATTGAGGGTAAAACCTACTCCTGCTTTCTTACTATCAAGGAACAAGGTCTCGATACAAAGGGCGATTCCGGCTCAAAATGTCTCGAGTTACTTTGCTATCGACTTAGAACTTGTCTTTCTACGTCCCAAGGTCTCTCCTTATATAGGGGACGTGACCTCCGGGTTACAAAGGATCGGAGTTACCCCCGTTCTCGAAGTCCTGATCTAATCCGGCTCTACGTCTTCCCCAGCCGGTTCATCCCGTGACCTGGTCGTCTTCGTCCAGCCTTGGGCCGGCCTCCAAGCCTTGGGCCTCTGTGCTCCTTAACTCAGACTCTGGGCCAGTTCTCTGTCTTCTCCGGGTTACAGAATAGGTAACCTAGATCTCCTCCCCGTTGGCAACCATAAACTGGATCTTCCAGATATAAACCGGACCATCAGTCTCGAGTCCCAATAAATGGGTTCCGGTTTCTATGAGGGGTAGGTGAGGCTCCCCCTCACCTATTCCCCCAACAAGCTTCCAGACGATGGCTCCATGGAGGGGTATGATCCTCAACGCGCCATCATCGGCTGAACCGAGGATATATGGTTTTCCCAGAAACTCATAAATCGGGACAATGTAGTCCAGTTCCCATGAGCATTGCCCCCACTAAGGTAAACGACACCCAAAGGTGTCGCCTTAATCGGCTCCGGCAAAAGTGGGAAAAAGATTTTCACCCGGGAGGAAGTACTCATCAACAACCATGTCGTACTTTTCTATAGAATGACACCTACACCGTCACGCCATACTAGCACCATGACATGCCTCTGTCGCTATGCAGCCATGTCTCTAACTGTGGCGTGGTCGAGGGAGACGACCCGTTGAAAGATCATCTTCCGTTTTGATAATTGATGACAACATAACTATAGGACTAATGTCTATCTAAGAATATTTGCAGGTCCTATTTGATATATATGAAAATGCCCAGGTTCTTAAAGTACACAATCTCAATGGGTTTCGGGAATGATTCTAATGGAAAGAGCTCAAAGAAACAAAGTTGGGGTGCCGTTTTTGCAAGCAACGGACGCTCCAGTGAAACCACCGGAACCTACGCCCCGTGCATTGCTACATCCAGGCGCTGGCCTCCAGTGGAACATCCGGTGTAGCCTCCGCTAAAAACACCTTCGGGTGCATAAGAGCGGAGGCTGCAGCAGTGCCTCCGGTGAATCTCCGGTGGCCGGAGCCTCCGCTAACACCACCGGAGCCTCTGCTGACTCCACTGCCCCACTGTGGGGATAGCCTCCGGTGCTACCTCCGCTCAAAGTGCCTTTGGGTGCATACGAGCGGAGGCTGGAGCGGAGCCTCCGTTGAACCTCCGGTGGGTGGAGCCTCCGGTGAACCTCCGATGGGCGGAACCTCCGCCAACACCACCGGAGCCTCCGCCCTAAATATTCCAAAAGAGGCGAACGTGCCACGCATGTGCGCATAAGTGAAGACCACCGGAGCCTCCGGTGGAAACACTGGAGCCTCCGGTGCTGCGTGGGCTGGTCAACGGTTGGATTGGGGAAGAGGTATTTAAAGCCCTTCTCCTACCTCATAAATGCCAAGCTTTTCCCACTCTCTCTCCTAGCCATTAGTGAAAGCTTCAACCTCCTAGATCTCCCTCTCCAACCACCCAAACACTCCGAAACTTTGTGGAGAGCTAGAGGAGACCTAGATCCGTGATTCTACCAAAGGAATTTCAAATCCATCCACCACATCCTAGTAGATCTAGAATCCTACTTGAGGCTTAGAAACCTTAGTATATCTTGTGCTTGTAGCTTTCACCTTGTTGCAAGAAGCTTCGGATTTGTTGAGAGCCTCCATCCATCTTGTGGAGTGTCCTCAACCTCGTGTAAAGGTTTGGTCAACGCCTTCAAGTCGACCTCATAGTGGAAACGAGAATCTCCCTCACCGGAGAAGCTCAAGGAGAATAAGGTGTGCACAACCGTGCTATTGAGGAGCGCCTAGGTGGCTCCCCACCTCTCCAACGTAGACGTAGTTCTCTTGAGAAGGAACTATGGGAAACATATACTTGTCTCCTTATTTACACTTGTGGTTTATCTTGTTACCTTTCGTTTTACTTCCGTTGCGTATCTTATCTTGTATCACTTAGGTTGTTCACCTAGTTGCACATCTAGAGAACCTTATTTTATCTTTCTTAGCCCTAATTAAAAGGAAAAGAAGAAAAATTGGTAGTCAACCTATTCACCCCCCTCTCTAGTTGACCATAGTGCACTTTAAATTGGTATTAGAGCCTCAGCTCTTGCTAAGGGCTTAACCGCCTAAGAGTATAATGGTCAATGAAAATGAGCCCGACGGTTCTAGTGCGGAAATCGCCAAAATGGCCGACACTATAACTAACCTACAAGAAACGGTTGGAACCATCCAAACTGAATTGTCCAAGGTTACCTCTAGTGTTGGTTCAGAGGTTTCTAGCATAAAGAAGATGTTGGAGGCCATGATGGGGAAAACCAAGGAGTACGAGGAACCACCTCCCACCGCTGAAGATGTTAGCTCAGATGATGAGTCCATTCCGGACATCGCCGAAATGGAAGCTAACATTGCTTTAGCCAAGGAGAAATCCAAGGCAAAAGCCGATAATAAGGCTAAGAGTGGTGGGAGCTCCAAAGGCTCCAAGTCTCAATCGGCTAACGGTTTGGGGTCTAATTCAAAAGTTCCACCACCTCCCAATTATGACACTATCCATCCTATTGCTACAATGCCACACATTCTCAATGTTGGACTTCCTCCCATGCTTAACACTAACGATCTCTCTTCTTGGAATTTCGATATGGAGTCTCGTATTTCAGGGTCTTGCACCGCCTTGTGGAGAAGTGTTCTCCATGGATTTCATCCTCACGATGCAAACAACTTGACTCCAAGATAAGACGTTGAATTTCAACATCTTGAACACATCCGCGGTATCAAGACCGCTAAGGAGGCTTGGGATAAACTTGACACCTTGTTTGAAGGCAATGCTAGCATCCAATCCTCCAAGTATGATGTGGCTCTTGACAAGTCTGAGAACTTCGTTATGCTTGAAGATGAAAGTCCCGAGGATCTATATATAACAATTGTCACCCTTGGCAACCAATTGAGGGACTTTGGAAAAGAGGAAATCTCCGATGAGTGGATCAAGAGGAAGTTTGTCAAGGATATAAATCCATTCGAGAAGAACCTCTCCACTAGCATTCGAACAAGATCGGACTACAACTCCCTCAACTCCATTGGTGTTCTTAGTGAGTTCATAGCCATATCCCTATCTCACAAGAGCACGGATGATGCTCTCGCTCGCTCGAGAAGAGTTGGAAAGCCTCCCAACCTCGCCTTGAAGTCTAAGGCGGTTGCTCGGATAGAAGAAGTGGATGAGGATGATGCGGATTATGAAGACGCATACAAGGGTTCTCACAAGTGCATCGCTCTTGCCATGCATGGGTATTGGAAGAGATGGGAGGCTCACAAGGCCGGTGCTCCTAGACCTTCAAGAAACAAGATATACAAGAAGAAGGGGGAGCGGCCAAGGACATGCTACAATTGTGGAAGTGCAAATCACTTCGTCAAGGAGTGTCCTTTTGAGCCAAGAGAAGAGAATAAAGGGAAGCTTGTTCGCAAGGACAAGAACAAAGCTCCACAAAACAAGAACCTCGCTAGAAGAGTCCCAAGGGCTCTATATGTTCAAGAAGGTCCCACATTGGAAACATACTACTCCGGAGATGAAGGAGAAGATGAAGTCGTAGGTGTGGCCCATGTCGCCATAGCTACGACTTCCTCTTCATCAGTCTCTCTATTCGAATCCCCCAGTGAGAAGGCATTGATCCGACCTACATGTCTCATGGCAAAAGCCACCGCGGTAATATCTTCCACCTCCAAGTCTATTGCTACTAGTTCTCCCTCATTACTGAATTGTGTTGAAAACATTTTGGATGATGAGGAGACCAAGAATCTTAGCTCTTGGCTATGTAGTCTTGAAGGTGAAACCAAAGAAAAGGTAAAGGCCCTATTGAGGCAACTTGATGATGCTAAATCTCTCATAGATGAGAAGGAAGAGATCATCACTACCTTGGAGAGCTATGGTGGTGTCCATGAGAATCATGACAATAAGCTTGTGGAAGCTCTTGAGAAAGAGAGATCCTTGAGAGCCTCTCTTGAAGAGAGACTATCTAGTCTAGAAGAGACTTATGCTATTAGTGTTTCCAAACATAGGAAGGATAATGAAAAATCTCTTTCTTTACTTAAAATCTTTGAAGAAGAAGAGTTGAAGCTAGGAATAGCTCATGAGGAACTTGTTGAGCGTCATGAAAAACTAGAAAAGGAGTTCACGTCTCTTAAAGAAATCCATGACAAACTCACCATGTCCTGAAATAAGCTTCTAGCTCAACAATCTAATAAGAAAGTGACTTATTCCTCTAATAGCATTGTTATCATGCCTACCTATTGTACTACTACTAACGTTGTAGGAAGAGAAAATTCTCAATGACGCCATAAGCTCTCAAGGAGCCAAGAAAGGGAAGAAAGGGCTTGGCTTCGTTGCCAAGTCAAAGAAGAAAACCAAGAATGTCACCTCTTCCTCTCAGAATGTTGTCTTTTTGAAAGAGGGAGAGGTGATCAAGGAGAAGGATACCAACGCCGTGGTGGGTGATGATACCTCTAGGGGGAGCATCACTCATAATGACTTTGCCGGAAAATATAACCCCTCTTATGTTCTTATGAAATCTAGAGATGGTCACGTTTATGCTAAATACGTTGGTACTTCTTATGGTGATGATTATCATTGGACTATTTGGGTTCCTAAGACCCTTCTTACTAACAAAAGAGGACTCATTGAAGGATGGGTACGTAAATCAAGAAATTGATCTCTTGTATGGAAGTGCTTCCGGGTCGGGTAGATGGACGGTGGATAGTGGTGCATCCCAACATATGACCGGAAGCAATGACGCAATGAGCAATATTGAACCTCCATTACCTCATCTCAATTGCGTCACTATTGGTGAAAATTCCGAACTTAAGTTATTGGGACAAGGCAAGGTGGCTATCTCAAATGATGTATCAATTGAGAATGTTCTCCTTGCTGAGTCCCTTGGTTATAACTTGATGTCCGTTCTTCAACTTGCAAATTGTGGTTTTACCTCTTTCTTTAATAAAGAGAATGTGATTGTCATTTGGGAAACAACTCTTAAAGTAGCCTTTGTTGGGTTTGTCGAGAACGACATGTATGTAGTGGACTTCTCTAAAGGAGACACGTGTGCCGCGACATGCCTAATGGCTAAAGTTGATGTGGGGTGGCTTTGGCATCGCCGGTTAGCCCACACCAATATGAGAATGGTGCATGACCTTCAAAGTGGCAATCATGTTCTAGGACTAACCAAAGCTAAGTTTGCTAAAGATCGTGTGTGTAGTTCTTGCGCCTTTGGAAAGCAACATGGAGAACTTCACCCAACCAAGACTAATATCTCCACCACAAGAATTCTCGAGCTCATTCACTTAGATCTCTTTGGTACACTATCTTATTATATTCTCAGAGGAAAGAAGTATTGTTGGTGATTGTGGATGATTATTCAAGATATTGTTGGGTGTATTTCTTCAAGAGGAAGAGTGAGACTCAAAAGAGAGTCATCAAGTTTTCTTAGTGAAGAGGGCATTGCTCATCAATTCTCCACTCCCTATACCCCTCAACAAAATGTTGTTGTGGAAAGTAAGAACCGGACTTTGATGGATGCGGCTAGGACAATGATTGCGGAGTTCTCTTCTCCTTATAACTTTTGGGCCAAAGCCGTCTCCACCGCTTGTCATGCTACCAACCGGTTATATCTCCGCAAGATCTTGAACATGACTCCCTATGAGATTCTCACGGGCAATAAACCGGACGTATCTTACTTCAAGGTCTTTGGTTGCAAGTGCTTCATTCGCAAGAAAGGTAAACGTTTGTCAAAATTTGAGACCAAATCCTGTGAGGGAATTTTTGTTGGCTATGCCACAAACGCTCACGCTTATAGAGTCTACAACAAGTCCACCGGACAAGTTGAAGAAGCTATAGACATGGTGTTTCATGAGGATAACGGCTCCCAAGGGGGGGGGGGCGTATAGATCATCGTGTTGTAGGATATGAAATTCCTCCCATCGTCATAAGAAGAGTGGGGATTGGTGAAATAATTATCATTGAGGGTTACCGGATGACGGAGGGAGAAGGACTATGCCCCCACCCATGTGGAGCCATTTACTACACCCATTGATACACAAGCTACCCAACAAGATGCACCAAGCCCTCAAGCTAATGATCAAGGTCAAACAAATAATCTAGGCCAAGATAATGATCAAGGCCAAACTTCTCATCAAATTCATGATCAAAGTCCCATCATTGTTGAGAGAGCTCAACCTAGTGGTGATCCTTCACCCACTAATGATCAAGGCCAAGATGAAGATGGACATGTCTCCGATGAAGAAGGTGATTCTCAAGCAATATCCAAAGAATCTTTGGAGGAGATACTAGATCGTAGAGAAAAGAGAAGGCTAGAGAATCTTGAACGAACGGGTCACACAGAGGACAAGATACTTGGGAAGCTCGTGGAAGGGTTGTTACTAGGAAGGAATTGGCGGATTTTAGCAAGGCTCATGATTTTTTCTCTTTCTTTGAACCCAAAAAGGTTTATGAAGCTCTCAAAGATCAATATTGGATTGAATCCATGCATGATGAACTCAATAACTTCGAGCGCAACAAAGTGTGGAAGTTAGTTCCAAGACCCAAGGATTGCAAGAATGTTATTGGCACCAAATGTGTGTTCAAGAACAAGCAAGACAAAGATGGTATCGTCATTCGCAACAAGGCAAGATTGGTGGCTCGAGGGTTTTCTCAAGTCGAAGGTGTTGATTTCGGTGAAACCTTTTCCCCTGTAGCTCGTCTTGAATCCATTCGCATCTTACTTGCTTATGCATCTCATCATAATTTCAAGTTACAACAAATGGATGTTAAGAGTGCTTTCCTAAATGGTCCCATTAGTGATTTAGTATATGTTAAGCAACCTCCGAGTTTCGAGGATCCCAACCACCCCGATTATGTCTATAAACTCGATAAGGCACTCTATGGACTTAAACAAGCTCCACGTGCATGGTACGAGCACCTTAAAGAGTTTCTAGTGGATCGTGGGTTTAATGTTGGTTTAATTGATCCCACCCTCTTTACCAAGACGGTTGGAGGTGACTTATTCATATGCCGACACTATGTGGATGGCATCATTTTTGGGTCTACTAACACTTTGTTCAATGAAGAGTTTTGCAAGCTTATGACCGATAGGTTTGAGATGTCTATGATGGGAGAATTGGAGTTTTTCCTTGTCTTTGAAGTAATCAATAAAATGAAGGAACTTCCATCAAACAAGCCAAATACACTCAAGACATGCTCAAGAGATTCAATATGCATGATTCCAAGCCTATGAAGGCTCCCATGTCCACAACCCTTGACTTAAAACCTGACACCAACAGTAAAGAGGTAGATCAAAAGGTATACCGCTCATGATTGGCACTTTTCTCTACCTTTGTGCATCTAGACCGGATATCATGTATAGTGTAGGTAAATGTGCAAGGTTTCAAGCCTCTCCGAGGCAAAGTCATTTGGAAGCGGTGAAACGAATCTTTCGATATCTAGTTCATACCCCAAATTTTGGTCTTTGGTATCACAAGGGTTCAAGTTTTCAGCTCATTGGGCATTTGGATGCGGATTATGCGGGAGAGAAGACGGATAGGAAGTCCACATCCGGGGGTTGCCAATTCCTTGGTCGCTGCTTAGTATGTTGGTCTTCAAAGAAGCAAAACTGCATTGCTCTCTCCACCACCGAGGCCGAGTATATCTTCGCGGCAAGTTGTTGTGCCCAATTGCTTTGGATGAGGCAAACCTTGAAGGACTATGGTATTAATTTTGACAAGGTGCCTCTTCTTTGTGACAATGAGAGTGCTATCAAGATCGCCTACAACCCCGTTCTTCACTCCAAGACGAAGCACATTGAGATCCGTCATCATTTTATTCGGGATCATGTTGATAAGGGTGATATTGATCTCTCATATGTGTCCAGCAAGGATCAACTTACCGATATCTTCACGACGACCCTTGATGAACCAAGATTTCGAGCTTTGAGGAATGAACTAAATGTCATCGATTCTTCCAACTTCACTTGAAACCTTGCATATGTACCTTCATTATCGGTGTTATTAGGTTTGGATGTAGGCATAGACATAGGGGGAGCGTCACTCAACTCATGAGTATACACTCCTCTTATTATGCGGAAATCAATTCGTCATTGCATATCTAGTCATTTTGTGACTCATTGTGCTTAATTGTGAGTAGTACTCTTGGACCCAAGATACATCTTCGTCGTGCCAAAGTACACACTCAAACATGGCGGCCTCGGACACCGACCTCCTACTCTCGGAGTTGTTTTTATCTTTTCTTTTTGGCTCTTTCACACACATACTATTCCCCCTTGACAACTTGTGCGGGTTCGGCTTTTATTTCTTTGCATCTTGCGAACCCACATCAAGTAATGTCTCTCGTATGACAGTTACAAACTTCCAACCCAAGCTCCCTTTTCCTAAAAGACATTTTCTATTTAAATTCTCTTGTTTTTCTGATCTTGGTGTGCTGAGACTGGGTCTGGCGGAGGCTTCGGTGAAACCATTGAAGGCTCCACAGCACCTGTCCACTGGAGCCCACCGGTACCTCCGCCCGCCGCGGTTCCGTGGGGATAAGGGTAGGGCGAGCGGGTCAAATAGATCCTAGATCTCATTTTCCCACTCACCCCCACTCCTTCTCCTCCAAACCGCTGCCACCTCCTACGTCTCCGCCACCGGGAAAATCGCTCCACCGCCGGGAGGCCCTCCTCCTTGTCTTGGACCGCTCCGGGATCTTCCTCCTCCTTCACCTTCCTCCATGGATGCGAGTATGTAGCTCTCTCTCTCCCATCTATTTGATGGATGGGAAGCACTAGGAGCCACATGTTCTTCACATCTAGATGAATGGATTTAGGTTTTGGAGTAGGAAATCACGAGTACTAAACCTAGAAACCTTGATTGTGAGTATTAGGCATGAATTAATTTGGTTCTTAGGGTGGATGTGTTCATATGCCCTACCTCCTTGTTATTCATCCCTAATATTGCCCATATCTTTGTTTCTCGGATTTGTGCGTCATATAAACTTGAGCATTATCTCTTCTTCATGCTTTTCTTGCTATATCTCTTTCATAGATTCCTCCGGTTCCAAGGGCAAGGGCACTCGCACCAAGAGCATGGCCAGTCGCAAGGCTCCAAGAGTTGATGAAATTGAGGAGACATTGGATCCATCTCAGCCCAAGCGCAAGCCAAGATTCCCGGCTCCCGAGAAGACTTTGCCTCGCAAGGAGAAATCCGCCTCTCAAGTGTCTGAGGGTGTGTTCTTGGCGACTCGTCGCGAGAACCCATATACTGTTGAACGCAGCCGCTTGATGCCACATTTCCCGGGAAAGGATCCATGATTCCACACCGTGTTTCAAGCTCAAATCTATCATGACATTCTTATGAGGAAGCCCAAGGAAAATGTTGCCCCTCAACATGCTATCAACTTTGGTCATATGGAGAAGAAGCCCAATTACTTTGGAGAAGCCCTAGAAATTGTGGATGCATTCGGCCTTGCTCCCATTATGCAAGTGCAACAAGATTATGATGAGGGATTGGTTTGTGAGTTCTTTGCCATGGTGCACCTCGCCAATGAAACAGAGCGTCATCTTATCTGGATGACCAAGGGACATAGGCTCACTATCAACTGGTCCGAGGTTGGAGTCCTTCTTGGAGGCTACCCAGATCATGGACCTTTTGCTAGTGGCCTGGAGTTTGACAATGGTTGGTTCCGTGTTCATGCTCCCAATGCTCAATCAATCTTCAAGGATCAACTCACTCATCTTTATCATTGGAAGAAATTTGTTGTTGGGTTTTTCAAAGGCCTCTACCCCACCTATGACATTATGCTTCGCATCTATCAAGAGACTATCAACCCCAAGGTCGGGAACATTGATGAGATATAAGGCTTCCTCAAGAACCACTCATTGGATCCCACACACGGAGAAACGACTTCTCATCAAGGACCATACCGAGCATGTTGTGCATCTCACTCCTGTTGCCCGCAAAGGAAAGGCCAAGCCACGGGTCATTATTGATGAGGAAGACGAAGAAGAAGAAGTTGGTCCCTCTCGTCCTCCTCCTTCTGACAATGCCTTCAAGTGGATGGCTAGGGCCCTCAAGAAAGTGTTCCGAGTGAACAAGAAGGTCGAACAACATCAATGGGAACGTCACTATGACAAGGAACTTAAGCACCGCAAGGCAGCAAAGGTTGCGAGAAAGCTTCGTCGTGATGGTGGGGAATCCTTGGAGTCCCCAGAGAAAGATAGCATCACCGACTGGGGCAAGTGGCAAGCCAATGACTCCAAGGGAAAGATCATTGAGTGGTCTGATGAGGAGCCTGGAGAAGAGGTCATCAGCTCTCGCCGCCGTGCCCGTCCTCCTAGCAGGGACAACTCCTCTGAGTGATCATTGGGACGTTAGCATCGATCTCCTCCCTCTTTTGGTATCTTGATGCCAAAGGGGGAGAGATATCTACTTAGGAGCGGGCATTTACATGGGTTCTCTCTCAAGCCGTGTTCTCGATTTGCGTCTTTCGTCTTGCTTGAGAGAGTTGGTTCTCTGCAAAACTTTGTTTGTTTAATTATTGTTCGATGTGAACTTCGTTATGCATTATGTGAGCTTGTGAACCTAGTACCTTAATTCTATCACTTGTTATGTGCTCCCTATTATGTGTGTTATAGCTATGAAAATGGGTATGTTGTCATCAATTACCAAAAAGGGGGAGAATGAAAGATCATCTTCCGTTTTGATAATTGATGACAACATAACTATAGGACTAATGTCTATCTAAGAATATTTGCAGGTCCTATTTGATATATATGAAAATGCCCATGTTCTTCAAGTACACAATCTTAATGGGTTACAGGAATGATTCTAATGGAAAGAGCTCGAAGAAACAAAGTTGGGGTGCCGTTTTTGCATGTAGCGGAGGCTCCGGTGAAACCACCGGGAACCTCCGCCCTGTGCATTGCTACATCTCGGCGCTGGCCTCCGGTGGAACATCCGGTGTAGCCTCCGCTAAAAACACCTTCGGGTGCATAAGAGCGGAGGCTGCAGCGGTGCCTCCGGTGGCCGGAGCCTCCGCTAACACCACCGGAGCCTCCGCTGATTCCACTGCCCCACTGTGGGGCTAGCCTCCAGTGCTACCTCCGCTCAAAGTGCCTTCGGGTGCATACGAGCGGAGGCTGGAGCGGAGCCTCCGGTGAACCTCCAATGGGCGGAACCTCCACCAACACCACCGGAGCCTCCGCCCTGAATATTCCAGAAAGAGGCGAACGTGCCACACATGTGCGCATAAGTGAAGACCACCGGAGCCTCCGGTGGAAACACTGGAGCCTCCGGTGCTGCGTGGGCTGTTCAACGGTTGGATTGGGGAAGAGGTATTTAAATCCCTTCCCCTACCTCATAAATGCCAAGCTTTGCCCACTCTCTCTCCTAGCCATTAGTGAAAACTTCAACCTCCTAGATCTCCCTCTCCAACCACCCAAACACTCCGAAACTTTGTGGAGAGCTAGAGGAGACCTAGATCCGTGATTCTACCAAAGGAATTTCAAATCCATCCACCACATCTTAGTAGATCTAGAATCCTACTTGAGTCTTAGAAACCTTAGTAGATCTTGTGCTTGTAGCTTCCACCTTGTTGCAAGAAGCTTCGGATTCATTGAGAGCCTCCATCCATCTTGTGGAGTGTCCTCAACCTCGTGTAAAGGTTTGGTCAACGCCTTCAAGTCGACCTCATAGTGGAAACGAGAATCTCCCTCACCGAAGAAGCTCAAGGAGAATAAGGTGTGCACAACCGTGCTATTGAGGAGCGCCTAGGTGGCTCCCCACCTCTCCAACATAGACGTACCTCTCTTGAGAAGGAACTACGGGAAACATATCCTTGTCTCCTTGTTTACACTTGTGGTTTATCTTGTTATCTTTCGTTTTACTTGCGTTGCCTATCTTATCTTGTACTCCCTCCGTTCAACAATAGATGACTTGCATTTGTCTACATATAGATGTATCTAGACACTAAAACATGTCTAGATACATCCATATCTAGATAAGTGGAAGTCATCTACTCCCTCCGTATCAAATTATAAGACATTTTGGCATTCCACGTACAAGTTTCGACATGTTACAAAAATTTTGGAGTTTCCAAATTTACCCTCCCGCTCGTCTCGCATACGGTCGCGCTCGCTCGTCTCAGTCGCCTCGTTCCCCTCACTCTGCTCTCGTTCCCCTCGCTCGTTCCTCTCGCCTCTCCAGGTCGCCGCCGCCGTACCCTCCTCTGTGTCCCCGCCGTGTTCCTCTCGCTCCCCACCGTTGTCCTCTTCCTACCCGGCACCGCCTTGCTCCCCACCATGTACTCCTGCCAGGCTGCCACACAAGTTCTTCCACACACGGAGTAGTTGGAAGTCAAAGATAGGGCCTTTTGGGTCCAAGAAACGATGAATCGCCGATTCCGACGTCGGCGAGGACAGATCCGGTGACTGCGAAGCTGGGCGCGCTGGATCCGGTGGTGAGGCCGGGCGGAAGGAGGTCGTCGAGGCGGGGGCCGCTGCTGGCCGCCAGCTCGAGGCCTTCGTGTGGGGACTCTTCAAGGATAAGGCGGCGACGCAGGGATTCCTGGACGACAATTTCCTGGGCGAAGGCGGGTTCGGGCCCGTGTACAAGGGGTCAGTGGACGACAAGGCCAAGCCGGGGCTCAAGGCGCAGACCATCGCCGTGAAGCTCTGGGACCCCGAGGGCGCCCAGGCGCACAAGGAGTGGCTGGTGCGTGCCCTGGTGCCGTACACTACTTGCACAAGTACTTGCATGGATTTAACTGCTGCTGCTTTTGTTGATTGCAGGCGGAGGTGATCTTTCTGGGGCAGTTCCGGCATACGAATCTGGTGAAGCTCATCGGCTACTGCTGCGAGGACGAGCACAGGTTGCTCGTCTACAAGTACATGCCCAAAGGCAGCCTGGAGAACCATCTATTCAAAAGTAAGCTCGCTAATTCAGTTACTCCATCGCTGCAATTCTAAATTCTTTCTAGTTTTGGCCCCTGCTAACTAGTTTGTTGATTAGTAGCAACCGTTCAACTAACTTGGATCGAGTAGGTAATTAACATGAAAATGCAGAATCTTGTAAGACAGACATATATCTATCTATCGACCTTGAGTAATTCCTCCATTAGGTGGGAGATCAGTGTGCAAGCTTGTTGAAGCAACCTGTGCAGCATACCGCAATTAAACAAAACAAACGTACAGCTAAGCCATAAAGGGCGTGCAACAAGCTTCCTGGTTTGAACAATCAATTTACTGTATTGACTAATTAGCAGAGGAAAGAAAAGGACAATGCGAAAAACAACAACAACAACAACAAATGAGTGGAGACTTCCTATATTAGCTGCAAAATGTATTCTTAGTCAGCATGATGATTGGCCTGCAAATGCTTGAAGTAAAACTGTTTCCCTGTACATTCAAATTACCTGGAGCCGACAACAATGTATTAGAATTTCAGTTTGCCAGAACACTTCCTAGCCTTCCTAACTTTTCTCTGGTAATTAGCAGTACGACTAAGCATGTTTATATTTCATCATGAGGTAGCAGGGTCTAAGTTTTTTTCTTTTCTTACTTACAAGTAGCAGTTTGATTAAGATGTTTAATTAGACATAGCATAGTAAAACTGGAGTACCAGTAAACTGTTCTTCAGTTCAGCACACGGGCAATTGAATTAAGATGAAATGTGTGACAATTCCTCTGTGATGCCTAATATTGATGCCTAATATTGACAAATGTGTGAATGTGCAGGGCGTCCAGATATTGTACTCCACTTGAGTTTAATTCTATGTTCAATAAAATTCGACATGCTATCTCGTTTGGGAGTCCAGAATTGTTCCTTTTCTGTAGCAGCATACCTCACAGTACATGGTGTTCTTATACTCATGAATATGAAGACTTTGCAACAGGTCAGATTTACTGCTACAGAAATGCTACAAATTTTGCAATGGAATACTCCGCTTGTACTCCAGTTTCTTGCTTCTAAATACTCCAGTTTGCTTGTACTCTAGTTTCTTGGTTGTAAATACTCTAGTTTGCTTGTGCTCTGTGCTTGTACACCAGTAGTGCACTGCAAATTATTCAGTTGAGTAAATTTCCTAACACTTACAGGCACTAAGCAATGAGTACAGGTTATTCCATATAGGATAAATACATACTCCTTGAAGTAGTTATAGCAGTGAGTAGCATACATTACACACAACATATTCTCATACACACAAGCACACAACAATTTCTCATACACACAAGAGCACGACAAATTCTCATACACCTAGGCCTAGAAATTGTAAGGCATTGTCATAAACTTGACGAGGACAACGGAGCCTTAAAGGTAGCTCTTTTTTCCTTTCAAGTGTGTCTTTGCCGACATGGGGAATTTTATACCCATTTCCTCCTAAATGATTCATAACTTGGATCATGCACGTCTGTAGAGTCAAGAAAATCTTGTTCAGCTTAGATGAATCATAGGCAGCAAATTCTGCGAGCACACCTTTAATAAAATCTTGTAGAGTTTTAGTGCTTAGACAATCAGTTAGAGATTGAAGTGATCTGAAAAACCCTAGATCGAGCACATTCATATCTGGGCTGTTGGCTGGCTGTTGCATCAGTTTTATGTCCAATCCTGTATTGGCCACAACTTCAGCGAATTCTGGGTCATTTGGTAAAATATGTGGCCGTGCATTATCTTGTTGTATGAAAATTGTTTTTCCTGCATCTTCTTGGGGCCAAACAGCTTGTATTGCAGGCAGTAGTTTATCAATGAAGTAATGCCTCATCACTACCCTGGTTACCACCAAATTCTTGGTTTCTAATTCTCCTCTTTCCCTATTTTCACTCCTCCTTTGGGCTGGTATCTCTTGCACAAATGGCCACATTCCTATCTTTCCAGAAAATGTCATCTTGCCTGCACGGTCGTATCTTGGTCTTGCAACTGCAGTGAGGAACATAACCTTGCCAATACAGTTGCTAGGTACAGGTCTTTCATGATCTTGTTCATCAGGATGCAAGTAATATGTCCTGTTATTCTTCGTTATGTAGAACCACTTTTCATCAGCATGCACAAACCTGTACATATCACCAAAAAGTGGGCCTGCATTTCCTCCTATAGTACTCTCATCAATAAACGATACTGAAAACTGCACTCTGGTTTTTCTATTCTTTTCTTTCATTACAGGCTTTACGACATTTGAGTGCTTCCGGATCAGGTTGAGTTGGACCTTTCTGTACAATGTCATAGGATTGACTCCCAACTGCCATGCAAGGGACCTAATGGTTGACCTCCTATTGAGTGGTATGGTAGGGATTAGTGAAAAATCAATGTCAACTGGCTTTCTTCCACATCTTCCCTTTCTTCTGCTTGAAACATCCACTGGCAAACCTTCTTCTATTTGTTTCATGGCTCTTCTCCAAATTCTCTGAATAACTTGAATATCTTGCTCAAAAAAATCTGCTATGTTTTTCTTGTCGTTTTTCCTGACTTTCCCACCATTGCTCATACAAAGAGCATGCATAGCTACATAAGCTGCATATTTTTGAGTGTCACTTAGTGTTTTCCTTGTCCTCTTTTGGTGCTGCACACCTGCAACAGGAAATAAAACAAAAATAAATTAAGTGTTGCTATGAAACTTCAAATTGCTGGGAGTAGGAAAGTTGCATGGAAATTATAGGGATAAATTAACAAGCAGAACTTGTTCTCACCGACTGCATCTTGATCGGGATCAACGCCCTCTTCTTCCATATTGATATCAGCATCTTGATCAGTTTCAACGCCCTCTTCGTCCATGTTGGTATCAAAATCTTGATCCGCATGACCTCCTGATACATACATGGCCTCTTGTCAAAGCTAGTAATCTCATTTACTCCTGATGCTACTACAAGTACTGTTGTATCCAATCATTTTCAGATGGGCAACAGGGCTTCTAAAAATGATACTCATATCGGTGTTTGACTATCACGTACAAATTCTGAATCGAGCGACACTCATTGCAAAGAGAAACCAATAAGAATGACATGGTTACTTATACCTTGCTTGTGTATGTGTTGTGCAACAGTGAGTGTTTTCCAGATTAAAATACTGCTTTCTTTTGCTCCAACAGCACTTGTAGCAACAAGAAACTGCTTGATTGCTTAATTTGATTAAATTACTGCTTGTGTTAAAAATGGTACTGATTGCTCAAGCGTGCCATTTGTTCCAAAAAAATTGAAGGAATATTACCATGTCTAAGTGTACACATGTTGTACTGCTATTTTTCTTATTTGCCGAACCACTTTGCTCAGATACTTATGCTCTTTCACTTCATACATGCATTGGATCAGGAGTACTCATTTTTACTACTTGCAGGGACAAGATTGTACCTGCATCCTGGTCCACATGATGATCCATTTTATCGTCTTTCGGATGATCGGCATGGCCTTCTCCATCCATGTTCTCTTCTTCCGGATGATCGACATGACCTCTTCTAGGTGTGCTACTCTCTTCTTCCGGATGATCGACATGACCTCTTCTAGGTGTGCTACTCTCTTCTTCGGGGGGAGTGCAGTTGAGGTCCAGAAATAACATGGCGCAGTGATTAATATGATCATGCTCTCTAATTCTTGCAGGATCACTCCCGTGACGGAGAAGACCTGGTGACCTGGTGCTGCTTCCGAGCTGTGCCGGAGAAGACCTGATGATCTCGTGCCCCTGAGATTGATCAACAAATGAGTTGATGATCTGGTGTTGCGTCCGTGCCGGAGCCTTGCCGTGCCGGACCAAATCTGGGATCAGCAGCTCTGGGAGGAGCATCCCTATGGCCGGAGATGCTGCCTGCTCTGGGAGGAGTGTAACACCCCTGTTTTTAAGCACTTGTTTAATAGTATATTAACAAGCATCTTAAGACTTTTGTAAGACATTTAAGTGGACAAAATGTTTGTGTAGTCATGTTTATCTATGCAATATAAGTGGTGTGTTTCTTTTCACTCATTTGAGGATTTTCCCTGATGATTGATTATTTCCTACCTGATGTTTTTCAACTGGAAACCCTAAGAATTTTCTTCTCGAAGCTTGGGGAATGCTTGATTCACTCATGATAGCATTATTTAGTCATGCCTTGACCAAGGAAACACTTTGGTTTGGATTTAAATAGCTTTGGGAATTTATTTCCTATTTAAACTTTTAGCAGAAAAACAACATGACTAGCTGTTTTCCACACTTGTTTTTAGGAAGCAAACATGTTTGATTTGTTGTTTTCTTGTTGTGTTATGGTTGAACTTGTTATGTAATACAACTATATGCCACTGGTTTAAATTTATCACTTGGAAAACCAACAAATCCATGATTGTTTTCCTAGTATAAAAATATTGCAAAAACCAATACTATTTGGAAAACAGAAACATAGCTTTTTGGATAGTTGTTTTCAGAAGGTTAACCAACTCAATTTCTTGTGTACTTGTTGTTTTCTCAAACTAGAAAGTACATACAACAATTAGCAACTTGAATTTCCAAAATCCAAGTTCAATTGCCCAATCAAACAGAAGCAAACTTTTGCTTCAAATCCCTGTTTTTCCAACACTTAGTGAAATTAGCACAGATGCACTTTTCTGAATTTTCTGAATCTGTTCCTAAACAGAACTTTGGAGATGAATTTCTTGAGCTACACTTGATCTTTTTGTGTGGATTTTGGTTCTAGTTATTCACCTAGGATCCCTCTGTAACTCCATGTGCTCACATGCCCGAGAGGTACCTTAGCCAAGAAGGAAGGAGGAGGGGAAGTAGGACTCGGGTAGGAGGGGGGTGTGCAAGTGGCATGGCCTAAAAACCCTCATGCCTCTCTACCCTAGCTCCACTATGGTGACTAGTGAGTTTGGCACCGCCCCTGGCTCGAGAGTGCACGAAGGAAACGGCCCCCCCTTCCTCTGCGTGCCAACACGCACGCACACTTGTGCACCCGAGAGCACCCACACGGCCCCGTGCCTACAAAGCCCCAACGGCCGTGCCATTTCGCCACAGCCCTCCGCCACCATCCACGCCCCCACCCACGAAAATCCAGGTCGTGCCTCGCCGTGTGCGAGCGGCACGAGCTAATTTTCGCCGCCGGCCACCGCAAGACTCACCGAAGCAAACCGAGCAAACCCGTGCGTAAGTCCTCGGCATTTTCGCGCGAGCATGCTCTCCGTAGCCCTAGGCGCCGCCCTGACATCCTCCGCGACGTTTTTGCCTGCAGGAGCACCGTTGCCATCGCCGCCGTGTCCGCCGCGCCCTCGCGGAGAGGAACCCGCCGTCGAGGAAGCGAACGCCGCCACCACCGCGCCACCAGCCTCCCACGACCCCTCCGCCACCACGCGCCGCTCCACAGACCCCCTAGGTGAGCACCCCGCTCGTCCCGTGCGTGCCCGTGAGGTGTTCGACGTCGGTTAGGTCGTGAGAGGAGAGGGGAGGAAGAAAGGCGCAGCGCCGTCGATCGGGAGATCAACGGCTGCGCTTAAACGGACGTTTCCCGTGTCCCCCGCGCGCGCGCGCGCGCAGCTGGGCTAGCCTAGGCGCTAGTTGGGCTGGGCGCGGCAGATCTGGCCCATCTGGGCTTGTCCCTGTTAAAAATTTAAATCAAAATTTTTTTGGCAGAAATTACCTGTTAGCTTTTGGCCTAGGAAAGTTAGCAAACAATTTTATTTGGCTTTGCCAATTTTTGTACATGTAGCCATACAAAATCACAACCACCTCCCTTTGGCAGAATAATGTTTTGACTTTTAGTTATTTTTCTATAGCTAGTTTACCAGACAGTACCCTTAAAATGGAAATGAATAGAACTTCAAAAATACAAAACCTTTTTGAGCAAACTCAACTGTTTTTGAACGACCTTGTAAATACCTACCAGTAGAATTTTAGTTTGAACCAAGGGGAGTTACCATTTGGAAATGCCATCTATTTTGGTGAAACATCTGTGAGCTATTCCAGGATTTTTAGGGGGAGTTTGGGACATTATTTCTGAGTGGGACCAATTGGAGAAGCTTTGTATTGCTAAGTACTATCACATCCTATAAGTATTTAATTTTTGGAGCCATAGAAAAAACTAGGGAGACAGAACAAGTTTTGGTACTTTTCTGCCTAATTTTTAATTCCTAGATCTTGTTTTATATGTTCATTTTGTGATGTGCACATGATGTGTTCTTGCTTGTAATGTTGTTTTCTAGTGTAGTAATGATGTTTACAAGTTGTATGAACATGTTAGAATGAATGGTTTGAGTGGTAGAATTTTTAGAATTATTTTTCCATGCATAGATCTTGCTCATAGCTTAATTTCTATCTAAGTTTTTGAGTAGATTTTTAGATATGTATTAGGCCTTTTTGCTAGATTAATTTTTCATGGAACCAGTACCATTTTGGTACTGTTATTTTGGTTACAGCACCTCTGGTTACTTGGTTCTTGTGTTTGAAGTAGATTTAAATAGCAAGGCTTAAGGTCTAGATTTCATACTAGATTATTCATGCATGCTTTTTGTCTTGTTTTCCACTAGGGAAAAGTATGATTCTTTGTAGTTGAAAACAGAGGATGAAATGTCCTTGTGGCATTGTTATCCTTGTGTTTTCACCTCTGATAATTTTCCCCTTAAGTATGAGAAATTGTTTGAGTAACATTTGGGTGCCTAGATTTAATTCCCTCACTTGTGTAGCATTTTTAGTCTAGTTTTCCTTGGTTAATAGCTAGACTTATTATTTTGTTTTGGAGGATCCAGTAGCATTTTGGTACTGATTATAGGAGTATTTTACCTCTGTTAGTTTGCACACTTGTGCCTAAAATTAACAAGTGAAGTATAAACTAGTCTAGTATTTTTCCCAAGTTTCTACTAGTATGAGTAGGAGTTTTTGAGACTAGTTTGTTTGTTTTGAGAATTTTTAGAAATGTGACCAGAGGCTTACTAACCTCTTTATGAGCATTATGCTAGTGGAACACCACTGGTATTTTTGTATCATGGTGGAAAATGAGCTTGACTTGTTGTCATGAGCCTTTTTCACCACTTGCATTTTTAGCGTATTATTTGTGCTTGCCATAGGAAATGTTGGGGAGCTTTTAGACATCAAATTGTGTTTTATGTGACACCCTACTGTCTAGTAGCATGTGTTTTACCCCACTGGTCCATAGGGCTCTTAACCAAAAATCATTGAGTTTGGCCACACCTAAACACTAGGAAAAAGAAGATTTTCCCACTATAGTTTTTATGCCAATTTTCTTAAGGAAAAATTGAATACCTTGAGTGTTACATTTTAATTGCTTGCTGTATGTATCACTTGTAGCATTGTTTGTCTTGGTTGGCTCTGAAAGTGTGCCTTTATTTCTTTTTACGACGTTAGAAAACGAGGAGGAAGGATTTGCTGAAGAGGGGTATTGCAACTCCTGTTACTTTCAGGACCAGGACCATCACTTGTACCAAGGCAAGCCATCCTAATGCTTGCTGTATAAATACTTATCATTATCTATCATGCATGTTTTTCACTTCTGAAGTTTTCACAAAACTATACTCTCAAAACTATTTTTTTTGTGAATACTACTACTATTAATATTATTAGAAGAAGGAATCATATTAATAGTCAACTTGGTATTGCCAAGCCCTTAGCCACTAAATGGTATATACATACCATTCACCAACTTAAAACTTGAGTTCTTAAATGAACTATATAAAATGTGTTTTTGTAAACAATTACCTTATGGAAGAAAAACTCCGGAGGAAGGGTGAGACCCTGTCTACCGGAAGGATGTCATGATGGGAAATTTTTGAGAAATGTTTACAAAAGACACATAACCTAGTCTTCGCTGGACAACCATTACCGTACTGCCACTTTACCCCAATATGGGTAGGGGCTTGATTAAAAACTTGTTATGGTTAGTATGTGAGCTATCTCAAGTGCTATAGAGGATTGAATCCTCCGAACCGAAATGTCACTAGGAGTGGAGGATACGGGATATCTAAAGTGTGGGATTAATTTTCCCTCCGGATGCAGCAGTTGGGTCTCCCGTTTGGGCGGTGTGGGACATGGCTTGCCAGGGAGGGTAACCCCAATTGAAGAGATAGTCATGTACTAGCTGGCACATAGTGGATGGTCAAGATCAGTTATCTGATGTTCTCATAGGTTGGGAACAGTCCATGGTTGTTTCATGGCGGATTCTGGATCTAGTGGAAATGTGTACACCTCTGCAGAGTAAAAACTATTTCGAGATAGCCGCGTCCTCGGATATGGACGGTTGAATGGCCATGTAGCTAGTATTGTGTCAACTTTTCAAAAGAGGTTTTGAAGGACGGCCTTGTACCTGAGAGGTACTATGGAGGAATGACTTGGTATCTGTGAGATACTGATGAGAAGGAAACTATTACTAAAAGTTTCTGAAAAGAAAACTTTCTTTTCTAAAAAGCCTTATAAAACCTCCAATATATGTGATATCTACGAGAGAAAAACTACATTATTTTAAAGGATTTTTCACTAAGAATGAAACTTGAAGAATCAACCATGATAAATCTTTTATCTGTCATGGGTAGCTGAACCATATGTATGGCCTACCCACTCCACCAAATAAGCATGTATGCATAATTGTAAGCTTATAAAGGATGTCTTGTTGAGTACATTCAAATGTACTCATTTGGTTTCGCCCCTGGTATCTACTTCTCAGACTATGAGGAGCCACCCCAGGAGGAGTTCTATGAGGAGGAGTTCTACACTGATGGCCCTGCGAGTTAGGATCGTCTCCCAGTCAGCAGCCTGTAGGATGAGGCGTGACTCGGGTTCTACTACGCTATGCTTGTCGTCTTCCGCTGTGTTTATTTTGTATGTCTGTCCTGTGTGACAGTTATCAAGAACTTGGTCATGTGACCATTTATGTAAGACTCTAATATTCGTGTAATGGATGATGTATTCTGTATGCCAACTACGTATGTTGTTCACAACTGGTTATTCTGGGATTGTGAATGAATGCATATGAGGGGTTCTGAACCTTCCGGTTTGGGGCCTCTACAAAGTTGGTATCAGAGCCATCCTGAATCTAGGAGACCTTAGTTAGCATGGACGTTAGTGTATACTCCAAAAATCTAAGTTATAAATACAAAAAGATTGGATATGTGACTATGTATAAAAATATTCCCTATATCCCACCACCTCTCTGTGTTAAACTCTACTTGCATTAAGATTGTTCTTTGCATAAACTTAAAACTTTGCACACTGTGATCTCACTTAAATTATACTTAAAATTTTGTGTAGATGGACGTGGTCATCACCGAGGCTTTCCAGTTGGGACGTCCACGTGGCGAGACTTTCCTTTTCGAGGAGAGGCTAGTAGCTATGGCTACTGTGTTGGGACGCCCACTTCCGGAGCTGCGAGGAGGTCTAGTTGACGGTGCACCTCTGGAGGGAGACTGGTACGCGGAGGTCACTATCCGTGCACCTCTGGCTAGCCCGACAGTGGAGGCCTACGTCTTTCGTGCTGTTGATCGTTCTTGGACCGAGGCAGCAGTGCGGGTGATTCAGGAGTCAGTGGCACGACTGGCACACATTGGGGAGTACATGTTCATCGGTTCCCGGTTCGAGTTGATTGGGAGGCGCGATGAGGAGGGCATACCACTTCCTGTTGAGCCAGACACTACCACCGTTGGTCCTCACTTGGACGAGATGGAGATTCTGTTGTACCGCACTCAGCACAGGTTGGACGATCAGCGACTCGCTCACCCCCTTGGCACATTGGTGCACCACACACTGATAGCCGAGACTGACGAGCTGAGGGCTGAGCTTCAGGACAGCCAGGAGGAGAGTGGAGCACTGGCACAGCAGTTGTCCCAGTTGAGGGAGGAGTTTGAGGCCGCCACCGCGAGGAGCCGTGCCTTGGAGAGACAGCTGCGGGCCACCCGTCTGAGCCGTGCTCGTCTCACCAGCAGGGTGACGGCCCTGGAGGGGGCTAACTCAGTTCTGCACACTAGGCTTCACATAGCTCGTGACGACATAGCCGCGAGAGACTCTGCCATAGAGGAGCTTGAGGAGGAGGGCGCAGAGCTCAGCAGGGAGATTGAGGAGCTCCTGCCAGTAGAGGATGTTCCGTCCGACTTGGAGGGGATGGATATGAGTGAGGCTAGCGAGCAGGATGATGATGACCTGCTTGGCGAGGAGGAGGAGGAGGACCCTGAGGAGCGTATCTTCGAGGTTGGGGACAGTGACGACTCTGTGTAGTCACAGCCTCCTCACCCTTGGCACTTGATGCTGCTCTAGATGCTAGATAAGTATGCTAGATCGTTTTGCTAGTAGTAGCCTTGCGATAACCCCACCAATCGCACCCCTTGTAGCTCGATGAAGCCTTCCTTGTAAGATATGGCTTGTAATGTGTGTGGAATGTCAAAAACTCTGTTTAGCTTTTGTGATGAATGAAATGTTCTGCTTGGTTCTTTGATGTTTGTCTCTATTTTGCGTTCATTTCATCCAAGTTTGCGACTGCCCCGCTCTTGTTTTTGAAACATATCACTCGTATTCCTTTTGTTGAGGTTAAAGGTACTGGGTTTTCAAAAACAAGAATTTACTTCTAAACCTTACACATGTTTTCACTTCAGAATGGCACCTCGTCGCGAACCCCCACCGCCACCACCACCCACAGTGGAGGCGCTGTTGGCCCTGCTGATGGAGGATCGCCAGGCCAGCCGAGATGAGAGTGCAGCTACCATTGCCGCTCTGCAACAGCTAGCTGCTGCCAACAACAATAATGGCAATGGCAATGGTGCTCGCTCGAGACTGAGAGACTTTCAGCACACAAACCCCCCAATCTTCACTAGGATTGTGGAGCCTCTCGATGCTGACGACTGGCTCCGCACCATTGCAAACAAACTGGAGGTTGCTGCAGTTGAGGAGAATGATAAGGTCCTGTTTGCCTCCCATTTCCTTGCTGGCCCTGCCAGGACTTGGTGGGAGACTACACGTGAGACAGTTGTTGCTGGTCACGTGTTCAACTGGGAGGATTTCTCTGCAAGATTCCGCAAGTACCACATTCCCCAGGGAATGATGGCACTTATGCGGGAGAAATTTCTGAATCTGGAGCAAGGAAGTATGCCGGTGTCTGAGTACTGGGAGAATTTCACTACTCTGTCCCGGTATGCACAGGATGATATTAATACTGATGCAAAGAAAAGAGAGAGGTTCTTAAATGGGCTGGATGATGAGCTCCAGTGCTCTCTAGTGGTGGTTCCATTCCAGGACTTGGAGACCCTTGCAAATGCCGCTATGGTGCTGGAGCACAAGCGGGAAGCTGCTGATGATAACCGCAAGAGGAAGATGACTGCGCATGGAGGACCTAGTGCCCAAAGGACTCGCAACACTCCGTATGCGAGGCCACCATCCCACAAGGCGCCTGCTTATGCACCCCGCCCCAGCCACAACTATGCACCAAGGCCCAACAACTACAACCACCTTGCACCTCATGCACCAAGGTACGGAGGAAATAGCTATGGTGGTAACCATGGTAATCATTCTGGGAACCATCATGGAAACCGCTATGGAGGCAATAATAGTGGAAATGGGAACAACTCCAACAATGCTCCCAATGCTAACCCAAGCCCAAAGCCTTATGGAGGTTGCTTTGCCTGTGGAAAGGAAGGGCACTTTGCTCGGAATTGCCCAACCAAAGTTACTGCCCCAGCCCAGCCTACTGCGACCAAGATGAACCATGGTCCTTCCACTGGACGGCAGAATAGGATGAAGGGACACCTGCACCACGTCACTGCTGCAGAAGCTCAGGAGGCACCAGACATGGTGATGGGTATGTTTCCTGTCAACTCGGTGCCAGCCGCAGTACTGTTTGATTCTGGTGCATCGCATTCTTTTGTTACTAAACCGTTTGCTGAGAAAAGTGGTATGAAGCATTCTCGTATGAACAACCCTATGTTAGTACAAATACCTGGGGATAGTACTAAAGCCAACCTAATTTGCAATGAAGTACCAGTAGAAATACAAGGGAAAACTTTTCATGCTGATCTTATAGTGCTGGGATCCAAAGGGATAGAAGTGGTACTCGGTATGAACTGGATGGCCAAGTATAGGGGAGTTATTGATTGCACTAAGAAATCTATTGAAATGATCTCTGAGGATGGGGAGAAAGTTGCGTACACTGCAACTAGACCCTCGTCGCAAGTTCACTGCCACACTGGTATAGCTCACCCTGACCTTGAGGAAGTCCCGGTCGTTTGCGAATACCCGGATGTTTTTCCTGAAGAGTTACCCGGTATGCCCCCTGATCGGGATATCGAGTTTGTGATCAAGTTAGTGCCCGAAACTGGACCTATAGCACAGAAGCCCTATCGGATGAACCCAAAAGAATTAGATGAGTTGAAGACCCAGCTGGATGACATGTTGAGAAAAGGTTTGATTCGCCCTAGTGCATCGCCATGGGGATCTCCGATCATTTTTGTGGAAAAACGGGACGGTACCACTCGTTTATGTGTGGACTACCGCAAGTTGAATGATGTTACCATCAAGAACAGATACCCGTTGCCCAAAATTGAAGACCTGTTTGACCAGCTGAATGGGGCCGTAATCTTCTCGAAGATCGACCTTCGGACTGGTTATCACCAATTGAAAGTCCGTGATACTGATATTCCCAAGACTGCTTTCACCACCCGTTACGGGCTGTATGAATACACCGTGATGTCCTTTGGTCTAACCAATGCCCCTGCCTATTTCATGAATCTCATGAATAAGGTATTCATGGATTTTCTAGAGAAGTTTGTCGTGGTGTTTATTGACGACATTCTCATATATTATCGGAGTGAGGAAGAACACGAAGAACATCTGAGAATTGTGCTCGGAACACTTCGTGATCATCAATTGTATGCTAAGTTTAGTAAATGTCAATTTTGGTTGACGGAAGTCGGGTTTCTTGGACATGTAGTATCTGCGGGAGGAATATCTGTTGACCCTACTCTAGTTCAGTCTGTGGAGAAGCGTGCTGCTCCGACCAACCAGACTGAAGTCAGATCCTTTCTGGGTTTGGCAGGATATTACCGCAAGTTTGTTCAGGGATTCTCGAGTATAGCCAGACCCCTCACCCAGTTGCTCAAGAAGGATAGCAAGTTCCTATGGACGGACAAGTGTGAAGAGAGTTTCAATGAGTTGAAGCATCGACTTGTGACCGCTCCAATCCTTATTATGCCGGATATCACCAAGAATTTCGACGTATATTGTGACGCTTCTAAGCTTGGTCTTGGAAGCGTACTTATGCAAGAAGGGAAAGTGATATCTTTTATATCCCGCCAGTTGAGACCCCACGAATTGAATTACCCCACTCATGACTTAGAGCTTGCTGCTGTTGTTCATGCCCTCAAGACATGGCGACACTTTCTTATGGGAAGAAGAGTGGAAATTTACACGGATCATAAGAGTTTAAAGTATATCTTTACTCAACTTGAGCTCAACATGAGGCAGCGCCGTTGGATTGAGCTCATTAAAGATTATGATCTTAGTATTCATTATCACCCTGGGAAGGCAAATGTGGTTGCAGATGCTCTTAGTCGAGAGCCGGCCTCTCTAAATGCTATGATTCTAGTAAGGCAGCCCGAGTTGTGGAAAGAGCTTGACCAACTTGGCATTGAAGTGGTCAGCTATGGTATGTTGGACGCCATAGAACTTAAACCAACTCTGGTTGACCAAATCAAAGAAGCGCAGAAAGGCCAGAAAAGTATTGATGGTATTAAGGCCCGCATGGAGAAGGAGAAGGTTGCTGGGTTTACTATCGATGCTGATGGGGGATTATGGTATGAAGGCCGTATTTGTGTTCCCTCTGAGTCTGATCTCAAGCAGACCATCATGGTCGAAGCTCATGAGACCATGTGTTCTATCCATCCTGGAGGAACAAAGATGTATCAGGACCTCAAGGAGAGATTCTGGTGGCATGGGATGAAGCGAGATATTGCTTCATTTGTAGCCAAGTGCCATGTCTGCCAGCAAGTGAAAGCTGGGCACCAGCGTCCCGCTGGCTTGCTCCAGCCGTTGCAAGTACCTGTTTGGAAATGGGATGAAGTAGGGATGGACTTCATCACAGGACTTCCTAGGTCCAGCCGAGGAAATGATTCTATATGGGTTGTCGTGGACAGGCTCACAAAAGTTGCTCACTTCATTCCTGTCCGGACCACCTATCGTGGAGATCAGCTTGCTGATCTTTACATTACTCGGATTGTCATCCTGCACGGAGTCCCAAGCAGGATTGTGTCTGATCGAGGTACACAGTTCACATCTAGATTTTGGAAGAAGTTGCACGAGAGTTTGGGAACCAAATTAGCTTTTAGCACAGCCTATCACCCGCAGACTGATGGACAAACAGAGCGTGTGAACCAAATTCTGGAAGACATGCTCCGTGCTTGTGTGTTGTCCTATGGAATTAAGTGGGAAGACTGTCTGCCTTTCGCAGAGTTTTCTTACAACAACAGTTATCAGTCTAGCTTGCAAATGGCCCCTTTTGAAGCACTGTATGGACGTAAATGCCGCACACCTCTGAATTGGACTGAGACTGGAGACAGACAGGTTTTTGGTGTGGACACTTTGAAAGCTGCAGAAGAGCAGGTTCAGCTTTTTCGGGAACGTTTAAAGACAGCTCAATCTCGTCAGAAGAGTTATGCTGATACGAAGAGTCGTGATGTCTCTTTCAGCATTGGAGATTTCGTGTACCTTCGTGTTACGCCACTCAAAGGGATGCAGCGTTTCCATGTCAAGGGAAAGCTGGCACCCAGGTATATTGGCCCTTTTAAGATCTTGGCACGTCGTGGCGAAGTTTCTTATCAGTTAGAATTACCTGAGGAGCTATCTGCGTTTCACAATGTTTTCCATGTGTCATTGCTCCGGAAATGTCTGCAAGTACCGGAGAAGGATCTCTCGTATCAAGACATAGATTTCAGGACCATTGATATCAATGATGACTTGACTTATCGTGATAGACCCCTGCGGGTTCTCGAGGAGATTGTGCGTGCTGCCAGGAGGCGTGCTATAAAATTCCTTAAGATTCAGTGGACGAATCATTCTGAGGAAGAAGCTACCTGGGAGCGTGAGGATGATATCAGGAAGGAGTTCCCTGATTTTCTTAAAGCCTAGACCCGCTAATCTCGGGACGAGATTCTTTTAAGGGGGGGGGGGGGGGAGATT